>JADLZK010009251.1:0-452035 GCA_015847255.1 Hyparrhenia diplandra | reverse complement strand
TCTTGCTAGTTTCACTTGATAAAGTTATCCATATTCCAATGCCACATATAGCATATATGGTACAACACCCTGACATTTGAATTTGGACATAAAGAAAAGTTGCATGCACCTGAAGAACTAACAGACAAGTTTCTGGCCTGAAAATTGCCAGCTTACCAGCAAGTATTGGAATTTCTTACAATAAATTACCAATAAATAAAATGTAATTGTCAAGCATTGTCTGAATAATAATAGGCTCAGCTGTTGAATTTCGACAAGGTGAAAACAATAATCTTACTCAGTATATGTCTTGTTGAACAGCTCACACGAACCAACAATACCAGAACCTCCGACTTTCGGATACTGAAAAAAGAAGAATGAAGATGATGTGGAGAATGCAGTCAAAAAGTCATGTAAATATCAATTTTAGTAGCCTGGAAAATCTTGCATCCATCTTTTGAAAAATAATCAGAGCCATGATGTGCAAGATTACAAGATTTAATGTCTGAACTTTGAAGGCGACATGTTATCAGTATACACTATCAAATCAACTCCTAGAGGTGGAAGCCTAATCTAATTTGGACATCCATGGACATTTTTTAACAAATGAACTAGAAATTCAAATTTTGGTGGGAGACCATCTCTTCCTAGTTCATTTTTTGAACTAGAGGGTATCCATTGGACATCCATGGACATCCAACTTCCACCTAGTGTGATGCGGGTTGAGATCCCACACAGTTCGAAAAACCTAAGCAGGTATACATCACATGATTTTGCTGCATTCTATGGAGTATGGCTTTATGAATTACTTTCTTATTCTGCAATCTACTTCCTGATGTAGTTTAAGATAATATTGGTGAACATTTTTTTAGCAATGTACAAATTAACACTGAACCATTAACCCAGCAAAGATATTGCAAATAATGGAACTTACCTGTGATACCAGTGACAGATATTTGTAGGTATCCAATGCATATCTCACCAAAGCCTCATTTTCCCCTGGATTTATAGTACACCTGCAACGCAGGAAAGAAAGGCTTGAGGACTTAAAACAAACTATCCACTGAGCTCTGTTTTATACTACATTGGCAATGCAGAAAAAAAATGATGAACACAACACTAATAAACAAACTATTCACTGAGCTCTGTTGTTCGTCCTTTGAATTGATGATCACATATACCACTATACCAGTTTGTATTGTATGACATGCAGATTGCAGACACTAGATAGGACAGCATTGTAAATTAGCAACATGTACACAAACTAGGAGTACAAACCAAGTTCTTCAATCGAATAGCGATCAAGGAAAGTCCTACAATATATGAACAACTACAATGAACTTCTGAAGTTATGATATAAATCACTAGCTCCACTGTTGTATCCTGGCCCTGTCCTTTATGTTCAATCTCTGGATAGGACAAATAAGGTGGCCTTAGGAGCTCCTAGCCACGTCCAGTAAGTGTTTACTAGGCACGTTAGTTGTATTTTCTGCTAGGTGTATATGTGTGAGTGTGATCTGTATGGATCTCTAATCCCCCACCTTTTCTTCTTAATATAACAATAAGCAACTCTCTTACGTGTTTGAGAAAAAAAATCCACGTCCAGTAAGCAACAGCTGTAAGTTGAAATGTTGATCATCCAGCTAACAGCTAAATAACTACATGTGCAAGTTCTTTTTAATCTTCTACCATAGGTAAGTATGGAGTTGGGCAGAAACTCACGTTGAATAAACAATCACCCCACCAGGACGAACTAGTTTGACAGCTTGATCAAACATTCTCCTCTGATACTTTGCATGATTTCTCAGTGATTCTAGAGTTTCCTGTCATAATAATGGATCTAAAAAATCAAAAGAAATCTTCCATATTATTAACTGGTACGAGCAAATACTCGAGGTGACAAGATAAAAAGCACATCAAGCTATTACTAACTCGAACAGATAGCACAGCTCTGGAAATTTGTCAAGAACCAAAGCACATATTCAGTAGTTTCAGAAATCCAGGTGACAATTGATAGACAGAACGAATTAAATGCCAAAAGATACATTACCATATAAGACAATGTGAAATTTATACGACCATTTTGCACTAGCTGAATATTATAAAGTGCTGTCAGTATCGGTCGGTCGATATCCAGGTGGGAAAAAGAGTAGTACTATATATTCTGTTAACATTAAATTTATAACACAAATATGCTGGCAATCGACTATGAGCCCATTATTTTTTCCACAAGCGGTAATACCGAATTTCATTACCTTGGCAACGAAATTAATGAGCCCCTCCACGCCATTAGCTGAAAGCAGTGTCAGGCGCTGCTCTCGTCTTAGCGTCAACAAGGCAGGTTTTAGTGAAGTAAGAATTGACAAAGAACCAAGTAAGAAGCGCAAGACCATCCCGATCATGATTAATAAAGATACAGGCAAGGTTGGCCCGTTCCCATCTGCATGCTGCAAGAATGGGAGTTAAGTGCGGTGTAGCTCCTGGGGAGCTCACTGAGGATGTGCTGCTCAGGCGCCTGGCAGTGAGGATGCTAGACATCTCAGGCTTCCTGAACGCGGCTCCCACTTGTTTCCAAAATGAATGCCGCGAAATTGGAATATTCTATGTTGGAACATACGTGGGATAAATGTCTCTGACAAATGGGGCGTGGTCAGGGATAAAATAGAAGAAAGTGCTTGCTTTCGATCATCTGTCTCAGGAGACGAAGAGAGAACACTTTGAAATGTCTTTCATTAGAAAGTTTGCTCCAAAGCGTTTCGATTGCTTTGATTTTATACCTTCGATAGGCGCCTCGGGGTATCTTGGTTCTTTAGAGCAGTTCCATTTTTAAAGGTGATATACTAGACAAGAGGCACTTTGGTATCACTATCAAATACACCTCAGTTCACAATAATGAGACGTGGAAGCTAACCAATGTGTATGGCCCTTGCTCGAGCCTGCTAGAACAGAATTTATTAACTGGTTCAAAAACCATGAGATAGATGATGAAGAGAATTGGATTTTTCTTGGCGATTTTAATTTCTATCGATCCTTAAGCAACCGTAATAAGCGGGGCGGTTGTCTGTCTGACACTTTCATTTTCAATGATGCAATCGGGCACCTTGGTCTAGTAGAGCTGCCACTTAAAGGAAGATCGTTCACCTGGAGCAACATGCAGGCTGATCCATTGCTTGAACAACTTGATTGGTTTTTACATCACCCAACTGGACGATTGATTATCCAAACACGGAGGTGCTACCTATGGCAAAGATTACGTCAGACCATATTCCATGCAAGATAGTCATCAGTACCTCTATGCCTCGGTCTTATCTATTCCGCTTTGAGAATTATTGGGCTGAGCAAGTTGACTTCATTGAAACTGTCCAGAGCTCTTGGTTTGCATCGCCCAACATGCACACGGCAACCAGAACCATCTCATCCAAATTCAAGAGTTTGAGATCAGCCTTGAAACTCTGGAGCAAGAATATCTCTAATCTCAAGTTGCTTATAGCTAACTGTAACACGGTCATTTGTTTTCTGGATAATTTAGAAGATAGCAGAGGCTTATTTAATCCAGAGATCAACCTCCGGGCAGCTGTCAGAAGACAATTGAAGTCCTGGCTACATTGCAAAAATCTGTATTGGAAGAAGAGGTACAATGTAAACCGTATCAGACTAGGTGATGAGTGTACCAAATTTTTCCATGGGATGGCAACCATTTCACATAGACAAAATTCTATCCCTCAATTATTGGACAAGCAAGGAATGTTGATACAAGATCATGAAAGCAAGGCTGGCTTACTCTGGACGTCCTTCAGGAACAGGTTGGGAATTTCAAAAATCCTGTAATGCTCTTCAATCTTGATAGCCTTATTGCTCCAGTTGGTGGTCTTGATGATATTAGTGCACCTTTCTTCCCCATGAAGAAATTGATAGAGTGGTCAGATTCATGCCTTCAGATGGCTTATTCCTTAAAAAATGTTGGCCTATTATCAAGACCGATTTCTACTCTCTTTGTTCTGAATTTTATTCAGGGAAGTTGATATAGAGAGCATCAACACATCATTTATCACCTTGGTGCCCAAGAAACTGCAGCCGGAGACAGTAAATGATTTTAGGCGATCTCACTCTTGAACATTGGACTCAAAGTATTAGCAAAAATTCTTGCAGATAGGCTCAGGCAGTCATTCTACGCCTAGTACATTGTAATCAGTATGGCTTCATCCGTTCGCGTACAATCCAGGACTGCTTGGCTTGGAGTTTTGAGTATATTCACCAATGTCATCACTCAAAAAGGGAAACAATCATTCTCAAACTAGATTTTGAAAAAACATTTGACTTAGTGGAGCATTCAACAATCATCCAAGTCTTGTCACATATAGGCTTCCCCTCGAGATGGATACTCTGGGTATGTGGCATCCTATCTTCAGCATCATCAGCTGTCTTACTGAATGGAGTGCCGGAAAATATTTTAAATGCAATCGCCTCTGCTTTTTGTTCTAGCGGCTGAACTACTACAAGCATTGATCAACAAGGCAGCAAATATGAATCTGCTTAAGGCTCCTATCCCCCAACCAACCACAGATTTCCCAATTGTTCAGTACGCAGACGATACCCTTCTAATTCTCAAGGCAGATGTACGACAATTGTTTTTTTCTCAAAGCCCTCCTACATAGCTTTGAAGAGTCGACAGGTCTAAAGGTGAATTACAGGAAATCACAGATGATTCCTATCAACGTAGTTCAAGAAAAAATGGTACAGCTTGCATGCACTTTTGGGTGTGAAATTGGCGTGATGCCGTTCACATATTTGGGGTTACCCATGGGCACCACCAAACCTCATGTTGAGGACTTTGCGCCAATGATGGACAGGGTGGAGCGGCGTCTTTCTGCGTGTTCATGGTTATCTATCTCGGGACGTCTAGAGATGTTGAATTCAGCCATCACGCCAATCACAACATATCGCGATGTGTACAGTTAAGTTTCCGAGAGGTATGATTGATAACATGATAGAGCGAGGAAACAATGTTTGTGGCGTGGTAATGACCCAGAAAAGAAAGGTGGAAATTTAGTAGCTTGGGAGATAGTGCAGCAGCCAAAAGACAAGGGTGGTCTTGGTGTACTCAATCTACGCTTGCAAAATGATGCTTTGCTCCTTAAGAAATTAAACAAATTCTACAACAAGGTGGACACCCCCCTGGGTTCAACTAGTGTGGAGCAAATATTATGAATCAAAAGTACCACATGCTGCTAGAGAGATGGGCTCCTTCTGGTGGAAGGATATACTCAGGCTAAATACCATCTATAGAGGCGTAGCGACATGCGCAGTTGGTGATGGCTCAACGGTATGCTTTTGGGATGACTTATGGACAGATTCTGTGCTCTCGATTAAGTATCCAAGGCTAGTGTCATTTGCAAGAAAAGTTGATGTGTCTGTCCTAGAAGTTATGCAAGCTGAAGATCTAGATGCTCTCTTCATTTTACCACTGTCTACAGAGGCGTCAGATGAACTGGATAACCTACAAGCGCAGCTTCAAACTATGCCCTATGCTGATGAAAATGCAGACAGTTGGGTGCGGTTTGGGGCAGCAAAATCAAGGAGATTCTATCGTGAAGTCTTTTCACAAGTGGATGTTCACCCAGTGTTCAAATTAATGTGGAAGTCAAAATGCATGCCACGGATCAAGTTCTTTGTGTGGCAAGTCTTGGTGGATAGACTTAACACAAAGACAATGCTCCAACGTCGCCATATTAATATCCAGGGTGATGCAAATTGTGTGATGTGCAATGCGGGGGAGCATGAGACCATAGAGCACCTCTTCTTCACGTGCCCCTTTGCACGAGTCTGTTGGGAGACACTAAATTTCACTTGGGATGAATCTTTGAACCTGCATGATAGATTGATCAAGGGTGGTGAAACACACCCTTTGTTATTCTTGACTGAAGCTACGATGATTGCTGCTTGGGAGCTTTGGAAATTGCGCAATGATAAAGTTTTCCAGAGAAGGGACCCCACTACAACACTTTGGTTTTCTAATTTCAAGAATCAATGTCTTCTTCAATCTCTTAGATTCAAGGACGACCTTAGGTCATCCTTTTGTTTTTGGCTTGATGCTTTCAGTTAATCTGGTTGTAAGTGTAACCTTATGTTTTGCTCTTTAATTTAAATACAAAATCCACTGTGGGGAACTCCCTCACAGTGTTTTCCGTCAAAAAAAAATTAATGAGCCCATTATTTTAATTGATGCAAAAATAAATTAAGTCTTTTTTACAGCATCGATGCATTGGCAATCAACAGCAATACAACATAACTAAATTTGGTGGAACTTACCTCACCAGCAAAGAGCCGAGGTCTCAAGCCAAGTGCAGAGCATGGAGCATCAAGGAGGACACGGTCAAAGCTATTAGGACAAAATCCTTTTGACTTCTCAACTCTACCACCAGAGCAATTATTTCTTCCGGGTCCATTCTTCATCCGCCTTAAATTCTTCCTGAGCTCTGCCTTGCTAATATATCTTTTGTCATTTAGGTTTTTGTCATCTACCAAAAAAGAATGTTCAGTTTCAGTATCAGGAATACACTTCGTCTAGAGCGAATGAGTGATCTAGCCTAGGCTGTGTGATGATGATACCACACTCCCTCTCATAAAATATTAAGGTGTTTAGAAAGAGTCAGATACTATCAAAGTGTTTTCATGATGAATCTAATAACACCAAGAATATATTGGTGAATCTATGTAACTTTTTATATATCGATTCTTAAAGCTATAAGCGTTTGAATAACAAAATTTTTAATAAATATATATATGCAATCAGAAGTAATAATCTCTACTCCCTCTGTTAAAGATAATGTGTCTCCAATTAGGAATTTGATAACAGAGCAATAGTATGCATTTGTTCAGAGTATTTCATGTAATCACTCAGCTCTTGCTTTGTTAGTAGAGTGTCTCACACGGCCCATCCCATCCACGAGGCTGACAGGCTCGAACCTGGGTGGTAACAAAATGTAGATATACCTCCCTGAGAACTGGTCAACTAGTTTGTTGGCCAGCCAAGGTTTGGTACTTCCCATCTCAAGGCAAAGCCAGGGGGATGTCATCCCCACCAATTGAGTTTTTTTTCTCCCAAATGAGGCACTTTGACCATCAATTTGTTATGTATATGTTAAGCATCTCCTAGAAAAAAATCCAATAGCAATACTTTTTTAGGGCATCAGTCTAAATAGTATTGTACACCGTAGTGATCCAAGTTGAGGAATTTTGACCATATAAGTTTAAAATGCCATGTAGTTCTGAATAGAAGAAATAAACGGTATCTAAACAATTTAGGCATAGCTCCTTGCACTGAATGTGGGGTACTTAAATAAGCTATTGAAATCCATCAAGTAAAAGAAAGGATCACAGGAACTCACAAGCGTAATGTGTAAGCTGACATAGCATGGAAAGAAATGGGTGCAATCAGCATGCTCCTTACCAGAATGCACCACTGTTGTTATTGAGTTGTCTTCATCTACACTGGTAGATCTGCCATCTACTGTGGAATGGCAAGAGTCCTCTGTTGGTGTCTCAATTGCTTCACTTTGATTTTCAGCCATGCCAAGGTTTCTTGCTTCATCAGTTTTCCGTACAGATTTGAGGGCATCAAGTTTATAAGCTTTAATACAACTCAAGTCCATCTCAGAAGCCAACTTTAGAATATCCATTACCTGTAATCTACTTTCATGTTAGAGAAGCATAGTACCCATATCATTTTTATTTTATCAAGCATGAAAAAGAACTGTATTCATTTAGTATGACCTAGTAGGGAGTGTGGGTGGGTTGTATGGGTTATTGCCCCTTTTTTTCTTCTTAATATAATGATACGCAGCAATCCTGCATATTCAAGAAACAAGAACTGCATCCATTGCATTAAAGAAGGAATAAAGTATCTTTACAAGGTTGGACTACCCCTTTTTGGGTTTGGTGTGGTGTGTATGGTACAGGGTTTCTTCCCCTTTTTTCTTCTTATCTTAATATAATGAAGCGCAGTTCTCCTGCGTTTTTGAGAGAGAGAAAAAGGTTGGACCACCCCAATATAATTGGTGGAATATTTGATATATTGCATTGGGCCTCATGGGCTGATTATATAGAGTACATAGGAGTACACCCCATATGGGTAGACGATATGGTACTAATCCTATTACTTTAACAAAAATAAGCAATACAAGATTGGGATGGAAGGCAGGAGGACAAAAACAAAACAAACATATCAAAGAGAAACTGCAATGCTAAGCTGCAGGCTTGGTTGAGAAACAAATGAGCTACACCCCTTGTTCCACCATCAATCAGTTTCTGTGAACACACACACACCACTCAGCTAACATTTTGTTATTGTTGGAAACATAGAACACAAATCACAGGGTAGGATTGGGATAGAACTGCCAGAGGGCAGCTTGGCCTTAGGCCGCTTGGATTGGATTGAAATTGTACAAGAATATCTTACAAGACTTGTGTGTTGAGCCCCTACTCTTATAGGCAAAAGAGCTCAACCACTCCCCCACTAACTGCCTCACATGGCAGGTCTTTTGATTCTAACTTGGCCACCAAGGAGCCTCATCAACTTGGCATCCAAGGCACCTTACAATGCAGCAAAAGTAACTAGAGTAGAGTGAAGCTAAACTAGGATACTGATCAAGGTTAAGACAGGGGTAAGACCATCATTTCTCCCCCTTAGCCATGTCTTTCCTTGACCTGATCAGCTTCAGTCCTATCCTCCCCCTCATCTCCTGGAATTTCATCTTGCCCAAGGACTTGGTGAGGATGTCTGCTAACTGATCAGAGGTGGAAATGTACTCTGCCCTGATGCTCCCATCCTCCAAGCAGTTTCTGATAAAATGATATTTGATCCTTATGTGCTTGCTCCTCTCATGGAAGACTGGGTTCTTGGCCAGAGCAAGTGCAGATTTGCTGTCCACCTTCAGCTCTACAGTCTCAACAGGCCTTCCAAGGAGTTCAGCCATCAGTCTTGACAGCCACAGAGCTTTAGTTGCAGCTGTGGTGGTGGCAACATATTCTACCCCGCAGCTGGAGAGTGCCACAACCTTCTGCTTCACTGACTGCCAGCTGATCAGGCTATTCCCAAGGAAGAACAACACTCCACTTGTACTCTTGCTGTTATCCACATCCCCGGCTAGATCACTGTCAGAGTAGCCGATGAAGTGAGCCCTGCCTGGAGCCTTGGTGAAGTGGAGCCTTGGTGAAGTGAAGCCCATACTCCAAGGTCCCAGCAACATAGCGAAGAATCCTCTTCACGGCTGCTTGATGCTCCATTGTCGGTCGTTCCATGAAACGACCGACAAACCCGGCGAGGGAAGGCCAAATCAGGCGAGTGTGCACCAGGTAGCGCCAGACTGCCGATCAGCCACGCAGGTAGTGGGTGGGGTCGACCTCCTCGGCCGTGCTCTCCCGCTCAGCCTCAGCCGCTCCTCCATCGGGGTGTGCGCTGGATTGCGTGAGCCATGCCCCCAAGCTCCGGGATCCTCTTGGGCGTGAGTGGGTTTGCGAAGAAGAGATGCGAGTCATCCTGATTCACCTCGAGCCCCGGTAGAAGCTCAGGCAAGCCTAGGTCATTCATGTCGATCATCTCGTGCCTTGAACTCGCCGATCACCTCCACGGCTCCGGTGATGATCGAGGTCATCGGCGTGAGCGCCGACGATCAGCACCACGATCGCGGAGCCCCACGGTACATCGCCGCCTCATGATCGCTTCCGCACGAACCCCATCTCCTTGGCGTGGCGTCGAGCCAGCGTTCGGCGCGAGGTGCTGCCGCAAGCCGTAGAGAGCCTTACGCCAAGCGGTACACCTTGTCTTCTTCCCGGCCACGGCGTGACTGGCGGTTCTTTGCCTGAACACCTCTTCCTTGAGGTCGCCATTGAGGAAGAAGCGGACTTGGCGTCCTTGTGGTAGGCAGCGCCACCCTTCTGGGCCCCGGCTCGAGGGGACCCGCGCCCCACTCCATCCGCGCCACCGAAGGCAAACGCGTCGTCGTGGTCGATCCCCTCTGGCTGGATGAAGCCGCGCCACCAATCTCGCCTAGTGCTTGATCACCACGCCCAATTCATCCTTCTTCAGCTATAGACCCACTTGAGAGATGGGGCGGTGACCCGTGGGCAGCGTACCAATTCAGTGCGGTTCTTCTCCACTAACCTCGGCTCCTCCTCCATCGCCGCGCACCCCAGGCGAAATTAGCGGCTCCCGGCGTGCGTGAGATGCGGCTCGGCGAAGGGCGCGGCGGCCGTGGTGGTGTGGGCTGCGGGCGAGGATGTTGGTGACAGTCCGGTACAGCAGCGGCTCGTCGTCGTCGTGCCACAGCGTCCGACCTCTCGTCATCATCCTCGGCCCGGGGTGGCGGAATTCCACTTTCGATCACCCG
This sequence comes from Hyparrhenia diplandra, assembly GCA_015847255.1. Classification (NCBI taxonomy): domain Eukaryota; kingdom Viridiplantae; phylum Streptophyta; class Magnoliopsida; order Poales; family Poaceae; genus Hyparrhenia; species Hyparrhenia diplandra. The sequence continues at coordinate 441,668 of JADLZK010009251.1, read as the reverse complement.
CCGCCCGTGCACAGGCGCGGGCAGCGGCGCTGCTGCGGCCGCCGATCTGGCACCGTGGGAGCTGCGGCCGCCCGCGCCGGTACCGATGTCCCTCGGGCTCCCGGACTTGGTGACGGCGTGCACGGCGGTGGGGAGTCCATCTCCCCCCGCACCTCGTGCCTCCTCTACTCCGCGGACCCGGTGCTCGGCGGTGAAGTCGCTGCGCCACACGAGACCCGTCGGCCTCCATGTGGCCCAATCCCGGCGGCGTCCTTCATCGAAGATGACGTCGCGGCCCGATCCTCACCCTCGCATCCCGGGTCGTCGGCCGCCGCGCCTTGGCGCCCTCCGGCGTAGTCTATGAACACGTCGGCCTTGTCGCGATCATCCGGCTTGCGGAGGCTGGGTGGGAGGTCCTTTATGTGCATACGCGACCCGAACACGCGGAGTGGGTGGGTGGCGGCGCCGGCCATGCTAGGCCTTGTAAGGGGTCTTGCCTGCAAGCTCCTTGTCGGCGATCGGTTCGGCACGTGAACCGTCGTCGATCACCGCCTCCCGAGAATCGGCCGGTAGCCTCCTGCGCCCCGGGCGCGCGGCCCGTCGCCACGACGGTCTGGGTGCGCCGCTCCACGACCCGACCTGGCTGCGGGCGTGTGCGGGGCGGAGAAGTGCCGCGCCTTCTTCCGCCGCAGTCGGCGAGTGGACCGCGGTGAACTCTCCCCCATTGTCCATGCGCAACACCTTGAGCTCCCGCCCGCTCTCCTTCTCGGCCTCGGCCTTGATCTTCTTCACCGCTTCCGCCGCAGCGTCCTTTGACGGCAGAAGCGCGACCCACATGAAGTGGGTGGCGTCATCCACCATCAGCAGGAAGTAGCGCCGCCCGCCTGGGGTTGCCGGAGTCACCGGGCCACGATCATCGGCATCCCACGCGCCATGGCCCTGCTTGCCGAGCTTGCGCAGCGCCTGGGACGGAGGTGGCCGTACCGCTCGTGCCAACGCCATGCGTCATCATCCTTCCTCGCGGCGAGGCAGAGCGGCTGCGCGGCCTCCAGGTGGAGGATGTAGAGGCGGGACGGGCCGCGGTTCACCTTGGCAAGAAGACGCCGGCACGGATCCTAGATCCTCAGCACCCCGTGCTCGATCTCCACCTTGGAGCCACCCTCATCAAGTTGTCCTAGACTCATGATGGGAGTTAAGCCAGCCGGGGATGAAGTAGGCGTCGTGGAGCACCACCGTGCTTTCGCCGTTCTTCGCTGGAAGACGATGGACCCGACTCCTCGATCGCACCGACGGGCGCGTCACCCGAGCGCCTTGTCCCGTGGAACGAGGTGTCGAGGTCGGAGAAGAAGTCCCGGTGGCCGGTCATGTGGTGGGTGGCTCCGGTGTCGAGGTACCGGCCATCCGCGCTTCGTCACCGGGCGGTGTTCGAGGCAGCGTGCGGCGGCTCGTCGAGGACGGCGGCGGACTTGGAAGCGAGCGACAATCGGCTCCTCGTCCGGCTCACGGAACCGTCTTGCTGGCCCCTAGCTCGGCTAGCGGCGTTCAGCGAAGTCGTTCTGAGGCGCGTGCCTTCATCCTCCTCGGGCCGTCGCGTGAAGAAGCGCGCCGTCATCATCCTCGAGCAGCGCCAAGAGTAGAAGAGCGCGCCCGTCGTCATCGTCGGCCGGCCGGCGTCGCGCGGCCGCCGCCTCTCGGCCCGCCATGGCCACCTCCACCCCGCCCCACCGCGGTCACCACCACGATCGCAACGAGGTTCGGGGCAGTCCAGCGCCCGGTGGCTGCCCGATGCGGTTGAGGTGTGTCGTCGCCATTCGCCTTGCGCTAGCCGTCCGCACCTCCTGCGCCACCGTCGCGGTCACCACCGCCCTTTCCATACGCTTCTTGCCGCCGCGTGGGCGCCGACGGGGTCCTTGGACCGCTTCGAAGCGAGAGGCACCGCCTTTCTTCTTGTCCACCGGGCGCGCAACCCACCGCTCCTCCGTGAGCATGAGCTTTACAAGCCGACGGTGATGGACTTCGGGGGCCGGATCGTCGAGATCATCCACCATCTTCGGGCGCTCCGGCGATGTCCTCCACCGTCAAGCCACGGAAGTCGTCCATGAGCGACTCCATGGCGATCTTGGTGGCCGTGCCAGCTCACGGACCGCGCGCGAAACTTCTCCACGGCTCGCTCCTCGTCCGGATCCTCGTCGCCATACGGCTCTATCTGGCCGCCAAAGTTGGTCGAGGCGAAGGGGCAAAGTCCTCGACTTGCTCACCTTGGCGAGAACGCCCGCGGCTCCCACTCCTTCCTCGGCCTCTGCGGGAGTGGAGCGGTGCACTCGGTTGGCAGGCCTGGCGCGAGGCCTCCTTCGCCCGTCTCCTTCCTCGCCCGGCCACACGCGAAGCTCACCGGCGACAAATGGCGGCGATGATCGCCTCGGCGCACGTCGATCCTGTGGTGCGGCATCGTCGCCATACTCCACGGCCTCCCGGATCACGCCGCTTGCATCTTGGCTCCATCACCGCGGACCACTCCAAGTAGTTCGTCTTGGTGCGCGCCGGCCATGTCCCGATGCGGAATCGCTTGTAAACCGCCTGGACGGCGGGCGTCCACGATGGCCTCCCACGTCCCACGACGCTCACAGCGGTGGCGGGACGGCGCCCTAGGTGGCGTCAACGGCCACCGCCTCTCAGGCGATAGAGGCCGACGCCGCTCGAGGACTCCTCCTTCTCCCTGGCTTCCCTCTCTCCATCTCCCGTGCGCGGCCGCCGTGTTGGCCGCCGCTAAAGGCCGGCGCTTGCGTCTTTGCGCCTGGGCGATCGCCTCGGCGGCGCGGCTCGGACGCTACTAGTCGCCGAGCACGATCATCGACTGGCGGCGGATCTCCTCCACCACCACCACCAGTGCCAGCCGCTGCTTGAGCCTCCTCCCTTGCACGCCGCCGAGAAGAAGAGGTGGATGCCATGGCCTGTCCAAGATCCTAACCTGGCTCTAGATACCAATTGTTGGAAACATAGAACACAAATCACAGGGTAGGATTGGGATAGAACTGCCAGAGGGCAGCTTGGCCTTAGGCCGCTTGGATTGGATTGAAATTGTACAAGAATATCTTACAAGACTTGTGTGTTGAGCCCCTACTCTTATAGGCAAAAGAGCTCAACCACTCCCCCACTAACTCCCTCACATGGCAGGTCTTTTGATTCTAACTTGGCCACCAAGGAGCCTCATCAACTTGGCATCCAAGGCACCTTACAATGCAGCAAAAAGTAACTAGAGTAGAGTAAAGCTAAACTAGGATACTGATCAAGGTTAAGACAGGGGTAAGACCATTAGTTATGACTTACAAGTGTTCATTAAGCTACAATCCTTATTGTGTGATTATAGACCCAGATCAAAATATATGTTGAATCTGATGTAAAAAACAGTTTACCTTATTGTGAGATCTATCAAGGGCAACAACTTCTCCTTTGTCCTTCATAAGGATAGCAATTGCTGTTGTTTTTTTCCTCCAGGAGCAGCGCACATATCTAGTATTAAGCTCTCCTGACTGGGGATCTATAACAAAAAAAAAATTCTCAAAAGCATGCAAGTGACACTTAAGCCAACCAAATGCAATAAAGGTTAGCATCTAGGGAAAACAAGTATTGGGATAGCCTGGGATTCAACTGTTTATTTCTAGTAAGATTATATGCAGTGGTTTTCAACTTGACAAATTGTTTTGTTTTTTAAAACTGCAAATACAAAGGGAGCCCTAGGTTTTCTCTTTGATTAGAAGTCAATCAATGCAGTGAATTCCTCTAACATCTGCAAATTAAACATGCATTTTCTCCAAGGTTCATCACGACTCACGGTTGCTTCAAATTATTCCATATGATGCATGGTCCTCTATGTAATCATTTGGTTTTCTATACTGCCTGGATTTAAACTAACACAATCAATGCCGTGTTGGATATTTGTAACAATTGCATGGCAAAGATGGCAACATTGGATGAAACATTACGTTGAAACTAGTAGCCAAAAATATATAGAAATCATACCAAGGACACGAGCAGTCACAATACTTGGTAAATTTTTGAAGAAATATCTCCCCTTCAAGCACATCTGCAGACGAAAAAGAATTATTAATTAGACTTAAAATCAATAACATGACAAAGGATAATGAGATAAATCAGTTGAGAATTTATATCAACTCAATCAAAGTATTGTTTTTGAAATCCTTCGCACAGTACAAGTAGATGGACAGAATTCAAAAGTAGGTATGCATGAAACAAAATTAAGGAGTAGGCAACATTCACGCCACTTGACATGGGTGCCTTTTGGGTTGCTTCTGATGGAAAATGAAGCCCTAATACAGCTTAGGCATGTTTGTCTATTATTTTCAGAAGGTGGATCAGAGCAGAGCTTATCCAGATGTAATTCCTGGGTAGCTCCATGAATTGTAGTTGAGAGTTGAAATGATAAAATAACATTCAAAGAAATGATAGTATGTATATGTTGTTTGCCCTCAAATTCTATATTAACACTGTACCGCTGCATATCTGTCAATAACATTGTTGGTTATTTGATAGCATAATGATCTGTAGATTGCTACAACACATTGCATATAAAGTATAAACTAATGAAAGATGCTTACATCTATTGCTAAAAATCATACAGAAAATTAATTAAAATGCAAATATACCATTGAAAGATGGGAGCTTGTATACCCTCTCAGTCATCTCTACTGCAATCCCATGAGGAACACGAAATATTGAAGACCTTGACATTGCAGCGGTTCCTTGACCAATGTACAAACCCTTCCTTTCTTCATAATGTGCATCTGTAACATTGTGTATGTGAATAGTTCATGAATATGCCACCTTTATCATTGAAAAAAACCTTGCAGCACAACTTAAAACAATAGTACAACACCAAGTGCAACCATCTCTTTCAAGGGAAAATAGACACTTACAAAGGAAACAAAATCAGTCTATTTATCAAGTATATAAAAAGCACTAAAAGCATCCACTGAAAAACAAGCTTGCCTGATTGCAATCCCTGTAAAAGCGGTTCCCGTGTTATGCCCACAGCCCAGCCATCTCCCTTGACTGGCTGCTCAATAGCAACTGATACTGCAACCTTATCACCCTTTTCAACATGTGCACTACAAGCTAAAACACCAGGAACATACACCTGAACACACCGAATGCAAAAAGAAAACACACGTAGAGATTTAAAACAATGAACTTGTTTAGTGGCATGGACATTGTGGTATTTCAAAATCAAAATAATAAAGGAACATAAAGATAAAATTAACAAGTTGTCTAAACAAAACAGGACAATCATATTTGAATTTAGACAATGAAGTTTATGCAGCACACTATTCAGTTTAACATCAAAGACTAAACATTACTAAGTCCTTCAGAAAATTCTGGCAAGATCAGGAAAGGGTACAGAAATTGCTGAATCAAAAAAAAAAAAGGTGATAAGGGAGTGTTAAGGATGTAATATTTAATATTCAGGGTTCAACCAAATAAAAAGGTAAAGGTAAATTAGCCTGATTATTGAAGGTTAATGTTAGGACAGAATATGCTTTGTCTATTCCTCCAAACCCTAGAAGGGTGGGCAATATAGTTCTTGTACATGGGCCTCATGGGCCTTTACACATATACACTAACACCCCAGCCTCTGAACCGGCGCAAATGAGATCAAGACCGGACATGAAAGAAATCAACACACACGGGGCTCCCGCTTGACAACTAGCCAGCGACGTTGAGGCCGGATCGGACTTCGGAGAAGGTCGGGAGGGCGGACCCTTGTGAAGATGTCGGGCGCGGGAGGTGGTCGGTACATGGAGGACCCAAAACGGCGCCAATGGCAACCAAGTCTAGGACAAAGTGCAAGTCGATCTCCACATGCTTCGTCCCGTGATCTTTGAACGGGATTGGTGGAGAGGTAGACGGCGCCGACATTGTCCTGATGGACAAGTGTGGTCTTGGTCGGTGGGGTACGTGAAGGCTTCGGCCAAGGCCGACGGCGGACGCCTCGCCACACCGATTGCAACCTTGCCTCGGTACTCCGCCTACACCGGAGCGGGAGACAACCGGCCGCCGCTTGGACGACCGGGGACGAGGTTGCCGGGAGGCGGCATACCGGAGGTAGAGCTGCGAGTGTCGGGACCGGCCGGCCGACGGTCGGACGGGTGTAGACGACGAGCTCGGTGGAGGGAGACCGGGTTCTTGGCGTTCGTGACTCCAGCGGCACGGAGGTGGGAGGTAGGCGACCATGGGATCGGTCGGGCCGACACGCGGTGGAGAAGGCACCGAGGTGGGTGTGCCGGCGAGAGGAAGAGGTGGCGCCGTTGCTCAGCGAAGACGTGGGGGCGGAGGGAGCGGCGAGGAACCGCTCCGCCTCGGCCACCAGCGGGCAAGCGAGAGCATCGGCCGTATCGGCGCTCCCAGCGAGGGCAAGAAGATTTAACCCTGGCATCTCGCGAGAAGCTTGAACCTTTCTTGCCGAAGGGCGCGGGCAAGCTCGCGTTCGACCCCACCGCCATCGGCGCACGGCCTTGCCGCGGCGAGCGCCGCGCCGTGATGGGTACCGTCTGCAGGGCATCACCGCCCCCACGGGACGGGGAGCAGGGAGGCGGCGCGGCGGGAGGGACGAAGCTCCGGTGGTCGGCTGCACGGGGGCGGGGAGCGGGCGGCCGGCCCGGACACCCGGGGGCGGGCGTGCGGCTGGCGGCCCGGGGGCCTCGGCATCCTCGGCGCCGGCCCAGGCGGGTCCCCCCCGAGAGGAGGCACCGCGCCGGCCCGGGCGGGGCCCGCTGGGGAGCACTCAAGGCCGGCCCAGCGGGTGGCACCCCGCATTGAGCGCCCGCGCTGCCGCCGCCGGCCTGGATGCTGCCCGGCGCGGCGGCGGGCCGAGATGACTGCTCCCGATTCGCGCCCGGAGGAAAGCGAGGAGGGAAGCGGCGGTCGGAGTTGGTGACGAGGCCACGGCGGGCGCGGCCTCACGCGCGCGCGCCTGAGGGCACAGAATCGCGCCGCGCCAGTCGCGCTTCGCGCCCGCTGCCGATGATTGCGCGGCCCGCCAGCAGCGTCAGCGTAGGAGAGGAAGGGGAAGGAGGAGAGAGAGAGGAAGGAGGGCTGCTCGCCGGCAGCCGGCGCGTGATGGGGCCGGCCATGGTCCCGGCCGGGCGGGGAGGGTTCGGGATCGGGGGGGAAACTTCCCTCGGTGATACCATGTTAGGACAGAATATGCCGCCTATTCCTCCAAACCCTAGAAGGGTGGGCAATATAGTTAATTGCATATGGGCCTCATGGGCCTTTACACATATACACTAACAGTTAACACATTAAACACTGAACCTGTTCGACCAAATACAGCAGAATATAACAAGTGTTCACCATATAACATGCATATAAGCTTGTTACACCAGAAAACAACAATAATTTTACTCACCAGAAAACAACAATAATTTTACTCATATCATGAACTAAGTAGGCACAGAATGCACCAAAAACATATAGCTGTTGTGCTCATGAAAGGACATCAATGTTAGGTATTAATTCAAGTTTACACTTTGTTTTCAAAGATTCTTCCGGGGCCAGTCCCCAAAAATCTAGACTCTATTTGATTCTGATAAAATATCAAGACTACCAGTTTCCCAAAACCAGCAGAATGTCCCAGAAGTGATGACCAGTGTTCAACATGTGCCAATTAAATATTGCAGATTCAATCCAATGGATTTGGAGGGAAGTGATAGCTATACGAGACAACTCAGAACGTGTTCCACCAAATGTCTGACGGTTCTTGTAGATTTATATCAGCTGCTGGGATCACAAACGCTGGCAAACACAGAAGGTTATCATTTTCTTAATTTAGGAGTGGCTCTCACTCATTAGTCATTATAGGCTCGATTGCTACATACTCCATATAGGCACACATGCAGAAAAAGAAAGATATACCTGGGCACCCCGAAGAACTGACTCTGCACATTTTCGACTTACAACTACTTCCTTAACAGCTAGATCTGGTTGGCTACCATAATGTAGCACATGTGGTCCTGATCCCTGAACAAACAAAACATTTTCAAGGCCCGCATAGGGGCACTTGCAGACCAGAGAGCCCCCTTCATGTGGTTGCTCCCGCCATTCAGCTCCACAGCCTCCAAACCATTGATTACAGCAGAGAGCTCATTTTTAAGCATATTAGATCCATAAGTTTATGCATGACAGCATCAGTGGAGGACTTCAGAGTATTGACACGAATACAAGAATAACAAGAAGGATGCCTGCACCGAGAAGTAATAGTTAAGTCATATATAACAGTAACAGCCATCACTTAACTGAAAATTACCACCAATTTGGCATAAGTACCCTAAACACAAACTGAAAATTAGCACTGGAGTTTAGAACAGTACCCTAAACACAAATTGGCTAAGATAAGCACATATAAGTTCATACTTCAGAAAAAAAAAAATGTATGTAGCGAGTCAAAGCCAAGAACTAACTATAACATAACACTGCACATTTGAATAACTATGAAACAAAGACACCGATCACATACATAAATACTAGTCTCCTCAGACCAACCGTCTAATGTGATGATCTAGTGATCATCTTATCTTCCAAATATTTTAAATGTTAACTGTGCACTAAGTTGACTTGTTTAGTGTTTATAACCTTAGATTAGAAAAGCATGTGATGCAGAAATGTTTCATCAGGTCTGTACATTTTCATGTGATGAATGTGTTGAACAGCATGAGATTCAGAATATACTTAATAACTAAGTATTATTATTTTATTGGTTGTCCGTTGACAAGATCCCAAACAGTAGCATGTTTTGTATTTCATGACAACATAACAATATATCCTTGTTAATTCTCAATCATTCTGCTACTAACCAATGGAGGGACTGATGTAAGACTCGAGCATCTAGGCCACTGGATATGCAAAAGAACCTGCGTTTTCTGTTGGGGCCTACATTCCATTATCAATCTGCAGAGCTACTCAGGTAGAATATTACACTACACAGCTACAGCTAATAAGAACCCTAGAACCTGGATGTCAAACACAGGAATCCTAGAATCAGCAGCAACCAATCAAAGGAGAGAAGGGGAACAACTAGAGGCAGCAACTGGTGGGCGAGGAGAGTACTCACGCGAGGGCTTCGGAGATGCGGGCGAAGTGGTCGCGGCCGTACGCCGCGGCGAAGTACTCCTCCACCTCCGGCTGCCACCGCAGCCTCGGGCTGTACGTGTACCGCGCCGCTTCAGCAGCGGCCGGCGGTGCCGCCGAGGAGGAGGAGTGGGAGTCCATCGGCGGCGAGGGCCACCAGTTGCGCGCCAAAGGCCGATGGGGTGGTGTAGGACTTGGGGGAGGGAAGAAGCGGCGGAATGGAGAGCACGAGACGGTGGGGGGAGCGGGAGAATCGAGATTCGACAGCAGGGGCGGCTGAGGCTGGAGCGGACCTGGGGAGTCTTGCAAGCAAGAACGGGTTTGCGGGTTTTGCAGACAATGGGGTTTTGCACGGCAGATGGACGCTGGGCAGAGTTGGAGAAGTATAAGCAATTTAGGGATTCTGTTATTGTAAAAAAATACGGTGAATGCTCCGTTATATGGTTTTTAGTTAAACGGTTTTACTAGGGCTATGTTTAGTTCCCTCAAAAAAAGAGCTTCCCATCACATCGTTTGAATTTCTCATCATATCAAATATTACGTTTGCATGGAGTATGAAATATAGGTAAACAAAATATTCAATTGTACAATTTGAATGTACTTTACGAGATGAATATTTTGAGTTAATTATGCCATGGCAGAACAATATTTAATAAAAACAAACGAAAAGTGTTACAATGCCAAATTTAGCAGTACAATGAAATTTTCACGGTACTAAACACACCCTAGCTTCATGCACTCAATTCAAGAAAAAAAGTGTGAATGGGAGAAAAAAAAAAAAATGTGGAGGTGTGAGAGCACTTTGTCACGAACCCGGTTAGATTGGGCCGGTTGTGACACGTGCTCGTCGGCCGTTGGAGCGGAGAAGGTGGCGTAGGGGCGGTGTTTTCCCCGACGACGACGGCGACGGCGGCGGCGGCAGGCGGCGGGGCGGAGATGTCGTGTCGGCGGAGGAGGAGGGCGGGGCGCGGGCGCGATGCGTGGCGCGATGGCGGTGGCGGCGGCGGCAGCGGCCCGGTCTTTCTTTCAGCCCGGCGTGGGCGGCGCGTGCGGCGGTGGCGCTTGGAGGGAGAAGGCGGGTGGGGCAGGAGCGAGATAGATATGAACTATTTTTATTGCTTGCTTATCCCCCAAAGAGATTACATGTCTCTGCTTATATAACCCACTAGTGAGACTTGTAACCTAAGTAATCTCCTATAAGGTTTCCTTATATGATTGTAATACCTTTTACAAGCAATATTTATTTATTTCCTAATAAGGGCCTTCCTTATAGATTGGAATATTCCCTTTCACACACCAAAAAGCCTAAGATAATCCTAACTTGAAGACGAAGCGAGTTGGACACGGGAGGGGGGGAAGGCGGCGGCGGCGGCGCCCCCCCCCTGCCCTGGCGCTGGCCCCCTAGTGGGCCGGCCGCGGCCGTTCAAGCCCCGTTTACCACACCCGGCCGCCCAATTCGGTTCATGAACAAGCACCTAAAGGGTTGTCCACAAACTTAGGGCTTGTTTGAAACGCGAGAATGTAAAAAATGAGAGGAAAGGAAAAAAAGCACGGTAATAGGGTAGAGTGAAAAGTGAAAAACTACGGGATTCCAAAACACGGGAATAAATACTTTGAGGCGTTTGGATCGCGGGAATAGGCTTGATGGCTATGTGTCTCCCTAAGCACCAAATATTTTTTTATCTCTTCCTCACTTTGGTTTAACAATCTCGATCAAAGTGAGCTTGTAGCGGCAAAGTGTCGGCTTCGTAAGCACTCATCAAAAGCGGCTTTGTAAAGGAAAAGAAAACATGGGATTGGAGTGGATTCTTTTTTTTCTGTGAAATCGGCATCTAGCTACGAGGAATCCAAAGGAAAGGAAATCTCAATTCCTCCATTCCAAACGCCTCGTAGGTTTTTTTTTTTTTCTCCATTTGTTGGTTCCCTACGATTTTCCTTTAAAAATCCTACAATCGGAATGGAGGATTTCAAAAGGAAAAACAAAGGAATAAATACTACAAGAAAATTTCCTCCATTTGGTGTTTGGAACAAAGAAAACTTGCATTCCTTTCCAAAGGAAAGGCTAACCTTGCTTCACAAAACATAGGAAAAAAAGCATCCAACCAAACCTAAGGGAAAAATTCCTACAATGTTTCCCAAGCATGAAACCTTTACTTCTTGGGCACATGTGACGCTTTTGTAAACACGTGATCCAAACACCCCCAAAATTTTTATTCCCCCGTGTTTTCAAATCCTGTAGCTTTCTACTTTTCGCTCTACTCTATTCCTGCATTTTTTTTCATTCCTTTGTTTTGCATTCTGCGTTTCAAACAGGCCCTTAGGTTTTGTGGAGTTGCTTGTGTTATGTCGATGAAAACATGTTATATTAACATCAATATTACCAGGTATATTCTTAAAATTGTTTTATCCTTGTGAATTACGAAAGAATAGGGAAGTAGAGATTTTGTAAAGTAAGCCTTTGTGATAATCATACATATTTTTTTCAAAGGTTGTCCCCTTTTATATTTTTTTCAAAGGTTACATGTATGCACAAGCTGGACCAATGGCTTATACCTAAAGGGAAACATGCACGGATAAAAGTTACCGAAATCATAAATGGTACTCTCTTAGTCTCAAATTATAAGTCTTTCTTATTTTCTTGGTGAATCAAAGCACCTCAAGTTATTTATAATAAAATAATAACATTAGGATACCAAATAAGTAGGTATTATTAAATTTTTAATTAATTTTATTTTCATATATACTTATTTAGTATCATAAATATTTATAGTTTTTCTATAATTTTGGTCACACTCATGATGTTTTGACTTAGCAAGAAAGTTGGAATGACTTATAATTTAGGGCTGAGAGAGTACCTAACATCAAACATCGTGAGATATCCGTGTTTATATAATATGGATTTTGGGATAAAGCATGCACACAAGAAGGTGGAAATAATCAGAAGTCGAACTAGCTTTTTATTTTATTTTCTAGAACACGATATTGTACTTATTTAGTATCATAAATATTTGTAATTTCCTCTATAATTTTGATCACACTCGAGATGCTTTGACTTAGCAAGAAAGTTCAAATGACTTAATTTAGGACTGAGGGAGTAACATCAAACACCTCGAGACATCAGTGTTTTCTGTTTATATAATATGGATTTTGGGAGAAAACCTGCACACAAAAAGGTAAAATAATCAAGAATCAAACTGGCTCTTTTTAAAATTTTCTAGAAGAAGCCTCCACGTCAATTTCATTAAAGGAATCAAACAGGGCTGCACAGCGAAGCTAACCAGGCATTCTCACCTATATTGAAAAGACCTTTGACTTACTGATGCTTCGAGATGGCAAGGAAAAAAGAGGATGATGAAAATGTTTAGAAGATGCTGTGAGATTCATGCAGCCATGAACAACTACCCTGTAACCCTATGCGTTTCCGACAAGCCTTTAATAGCCTGTGCAAAGGTTCCTGCTACATTCCACTTCAATTTAAGTCATACTTCCCTTGTCTTGTAATATAATAGATTAAATTTGGTCCTAAATCAAGCTATCTTAAATATGATGAACTTTATAGAGAATAATATTAATATTCTACCACATTATGAGATAAATTATTAAATACATAATGTATCTAATGACGCTAAGCTGAAGTCGTAAGTATTATTGTTTTTTTTTCTTTAAGTTTGGTCTTATGATAGGCTAGGTTGAGGACGGGATTTGAGGGAGAAGGGAAGACGGCGCAGTGGCGCCGTCGCTGCTGCTGCTCACGCAAGAAGAAAGAGAGGGGGCGGCTAGGGTAAATCTCCGCTCCCTCTGGGAAGCCGGAAACAATAGATTGTTTCTGTTTCCTTAATTCCAAAGGTCTGATTACAATATATATGACTCTTGCAAATAATAGAAAAACCCTTCTAATAATAATAATAATTATGCATCTATTATGCATCTAGGACTGACTTGGGCCTAAAGCCCATGGACTGACCGCCAACCCTTAGCCACGGTCGGCACCCACCTTGCATAGGTGTTGTCGGTCATAACAGCTCTCCCGCCTTCTCAAACAGCTCGTCCTCGGCTGGAAGTCGAGGTAGGCCTCCTTGAACTTGTCCAGCAGCTCCCATGTTGCTTCCTCGGCCGCCATACCGCGCCATTCGATCAAGATGCGCCAAACTCCGCGGCGCTGCTGAGCCTATAGGGCGCCCTCCGGCGCAGGCAAGATGCAGCCATGTGTTATTGTCCATTCATATTATGGACTATTCCTAGGAACGGAAACAACATGATTTCAGGGAGGTGAAAAGAAACTAGAAACTAAGGAGGTACATATAACAGAATCTGAACAACAGGAGGGGCAAAAGAAAGAATAAAATCAATGTTAGCTTCCAAAAGGCCACTGCAGGCCAGCCTCTGGCATCCATTTGCCGCGCCCTGGCTGCCAGGTGATGAGCAACACCTGTGTCGCGGCTGCAAAAGAGGTCAGTTAATCTGTACAGTACAGGGCGCTTCCCACTTCTATGATTGTCGGCATCTTTCAATGACTTGTGACAGCCGAATGTGTTTCCCTTGTCATCATGTTGAGCTGCAGATGAAATGACTGCAAGAGAACAACATGGTTGGATAAATTATGAGCTTAGCTGAGATCTGTCAAGAAAGGGAAATTGGGAAAACAACCAAGAAACTATTGAACCTAGAGCAGTCAATACTAGTAAACATGCCATAAAAAGAATAAATAGATACGACCTACACAGAATAGGGATAGCATCTATGGACATGACAAATTACTGGTTCCCAAAAAATTTGGAGACAGTACATTCAGAAATCTGGGAGACATACCACAAATCTCTCTAGCACGGGTACAAGAACTTTTAAAAGTTGTTGCCCGGAAGGCAACTGGAAATGGCTCCTCAAACTTTCATACTGTGGCAGAAAACATACAGTTCAGAAGCTAACAGCGGTGGGGCTGACATATTATAACAAATTAAAATAACATTATGAAATAAGGCAGTATGGACCTTTCCGTTGAAAGAAAGGCAAGCACAAGTGCTGCATAGGCCTCCACGATCATCATTTCAGCTTCGCGTTCTCCTTACAACAAAGATTCTTCATCATCCTGAAAATTAGAAACAGACATCAAATAAATCGCTTGCGAGAGTCATACGATATTCAGAACACAGTTATATGTTTCTAGGTAGCATGTAGAAATATACACCATTATAGAAAAACCATAATTGCATTGCCAACCCAGAACTAAAAGGTGCTAATTTAATCCCAAGCTCCAACAAACCTATACACATTTATATTCCTGGTGCTCCTTTTGTCTACATAACTGCCAACTGATACTCTGATTATATTGGCAGGTTTATAACAGGATACAAAATAGCACTGGGAAATGATGATGGTTTAATGAAGAATTGTAACTTATATGAGGGGGCACACAAAGCAAGGGAAAGTGAGACAAAACAAAACAACCTGTTTTTTTTTTTTTTTTTTTATGGTGATTTTTTTAAAGGAAAAATAAGTTTGCATGAGAATATATATGAAGCAAGTGGGAAGGTGACCACACTTTGTTATTATGTTGTAAAATATGAAAAACATGAGGATTAGAATTACCGGTGATATAGCTTCAGCAGTTTCCCCGGTACCTTGACTTGCTAAGAATATTGAACATAGCAGGGGTATCACATCCCGCTGTACCTCTTTGCTATCTGGATTTTGAGATAGATTGACAGAAACACGGGCATTCGCAAAGTCGTACCCTGTAGCCAGGTACAGTCAGAATTACAGGCATTGGCTAGAGGATGTATATCAACTTTCCAGATCTAAGGAAACTGGCATAGCAGTGATATTAAATGAATGGAGCAAATAGAGGCAAGGAAAGGGAGTCCTACCTATTAAGGCTATCCTTCTCCACAAGGTTGACAAGCAATCCCAATATGGCGACCAGAAAATCAAGTTCATAGTCACGCAATTGCTTAGTTTTGATTTGGAGTGACTTGCTGTTCTGGGAAGACGAGAGATCACCAGAGGACACTCTTTCTTTCATTTGATTGTTACTGTCCATGGAGAAATCAAATGAGGGGAAATGTTTAATGATCAAGGAGGCCATGGTATTTATTCCGCCACATGACGCAATCTGTTCGCAGCCAGACAGGTTCTCGTTTGCCAAGTTCATAAGAACCTGCCACAAAATTAATGGAAGATGTTAGATATATCTCATTGCAATTACAGCTAAGGAGGCAACTAAATGGCATCTTTATGGTAGAATGGGTCGAATTGATAGAGCTATTACAGACTGTACAATTAGATACAGGCAGAGATAAAATGATTTGGGGCCTAGAACAATCCAAGAGATATAACACTAAATCATTATACAAACATCTAACAACAGGAGTAAGAGATATTCAAATGATGAACCTCTGGAAGGCTAACATTCCTTTAAAAGTGAAAATCTTTATTTGGGTGGCCACTCATGAAGGCATCAATCTGCTGTACAATTAAAAAGAAAAAATGGTCAGGACCTCTGGAGTGTTTCTGCTGTGACATACCAGAGACAACTGACCACATATTATTTCAATGTCCAATTGCGGTGTATTTGTGGACCTTCATAAGAGTTACTCTAGAGTGGCACAGTGCACCTACATGTTGTGCTGACTTCTTATTAGAGGTCTTGGACAACTGTAAGGGAACAAGTCGTAAAGTCAAACTTGTTATATGTGCAGGTGCCATGTGGACAATATGGAAGGTCAGAAACGATATGGCGATCAACAAGAAGATGATGTCGTCACCAAAAGGAATCATTCACAAGACCATCATCCTGCTCAAGTCGTGGGAAGCCGCTGCTGAAGGCGAAGTTAGAACCGAAGGCGGAGGAGATGATCCAGCTTCTGGTGTCAAAGACCTGAGTAAACAAGATACCAGTCAAAAGCTGAAGGAGTGCCCGGAGTTGATTAGGTCTCAACTAGCTGGTGTAGATCTTTATTCTGGGGACTGTTGCTTTAATCTTTTCAATCTTGTTGTCTTAAAACTTTCAGAGATATTAGCCGGTAGAAAATGGTAGATGGTGATGTTAGAAGGAGCGGCACTTATGAGTGCAAAAACTGTAAACTGGTAATCCCAGCGCATGACTTTGGGTGTTCGATAAGCTTTCTAATAAAGCCGGGGCGAATGCCTTTAGTCTAAAATATCTCATTGCAAATGTAATGAAAACAAGTAGTCCATCAATAACATATGCCACTGGCCTGCTGCAAAAGATGTTTGTTTGGTGAAGCTAGTTGATCAAAACTTTCACAAGGACCAGCAAAGTAGAAGTAGCAACTAACCTTAAAACCTGTAAAGTTCTAATTTTGCATAAAGCTTACCCACTGCTCAAGCGTAATCTCGGAAGAAAACTAGCATCTGGCAGACATGGTTACATTTCTATTGTGGATAACCAGCAGGAATTGTGAATGTTCTTATGGTGGGTGTGAATATACAAATTGACACATGGAGTAGAACTATAGAAGTACATGTCTGGAAATTTTGTATATAAAAATCATGATAATTGGCCATCTGAAGGATATACAGCTTCCACAGCCTTTTATTAAGATTTAAAAGATGCCAGGGAACAAATGGTTATAGAGGCAAACCAAGAAAAGAAAAATCAAAAGGAAACATGATCCATTACCTTAACAGATGCCAAAAGGCAATCTTAATTCCAAAAGATTGGACTCATCTACAGCCTTAGAATCAGAAGTTGCACCTGACTGATAAATATCTTCAGGTTGACATGATTCAGGACTTCCCATTACTGCAGTCCCACGATCATCCAGGACTTCTCCATTAGATCGCTTCTGCGGTGAATTCCTTTTTTGGACCAAATAGATCCCAATTTGAAGGTTCTTGATCAATCTCATCAAATGCAAATGGGTCGTCGCCACCCTTACTCAAATCAGTGTGTACATTTTCAGATAGACGCCGTTTTTTTTGCCATTTCTCTGGAGTTCCAATCAGAATTGTGTGCTTTTATAGAAACCCAACCACTTGAGCCTCTGATTGGATTAGCTTTAGAACGATCCTTTCTTACATTGAGCTTCAAACTAGCACCATTACTATGTTTCACTCCAAGTGAACCACGTGATGCCCCACTGCTTGAAAAAAAGATGAAGGATTGAGCGTCCTTTGTGACTCACAGACAACACTACTAGAAGAGATAGTAATATGAGAAGCTTCCGATTCGGAGGATGAGCAATCCTGGCGCCTCTGGTTCTTGGACTTCAAACCTCTACCTTCTGCTGCACAATGCAATATGTAACCATGTTAAACTTAAAAGGAACAAGTATTATTGGTCTTCACATTAGATCAGAAAGATAACAGGAGTGTTTGTGGTGGCCCAGATAGTATTGGTAACACCAGATGGTAGAGATCTTGAAATATATAGTTGGTCAGGAGGCAAAAATGAAAATGCATAAAACGGAAACTAATGGAAGTTTGGGCATCAACCTTAGTTAGTTGGGTTGAATTTGAAATAGAAACATACAAGGGTGATCATCATATTCAGACTCGCATAGCAAAGGTACGCAATATAAATATAAAATGAAGTCATTTTATTACCAGAGGAGGCCCCGTTGAAAACTTTAGTATTTTTCGTTCTGCTTTTCTTGAAACAGTGGACGGTTTCTGAAGGAGAGAGAGAGCTGCAGCAACAGGAATAACTATCAGATTCCAAAAGGGGGTGTCGAGCTTTACATTTAAGTCTTGAGTAGTAATAAAATTAAATTAGTATGCAGTTACCTGATAGTAATTCAATAATCCTGAGAATGACACCAACAAAAGGAAGTGAGGGGCATTTCGGGTTCAATTTTCGACTCATGCTGAGCAAATGGGTCTGGAAGGAACAAAATAAGATAATTTAGAATACCTTGTAAAATAATACAGGTAGCACTTAGCAGCAAACATGGCAACACCATTACAGCAGAGAAGAAGCACAAAACATAGTAGAGAGCAGTGATACAGAAGCAAATCAAGCAAACAAGATACTGAAGGTTACCTTGTTGTTGTCACTTAGAAATGTTGCATTCTCCAAAATTTTGAAACATTTCAAGAGGAGTGTGGTGCTTTGTGGAGGAGCTCCTTCGTTTCCCTCCACAGCCGTAGTAGAGGCATCCTTTACAAGTTTCTAATACACAAGATTTGCCACCAGAGGCAGATTGTTATTGCAGTCACTTAGCACAAACACATATTACTATTGCATATATGTATCAAACAGGTGACACGTAAAGACAGGGACAAACGATATACAGACCGGCACCCTAAGGATAAACATATGGAGATCCTAAAGAAGGTCCGTACTAGAGTACTTGGATATCCAGAAAAGGCAAATATCAACAGAATTGTAACACTCAACAGAGCAAAAAGACATCTATGTTGTGTTTGGTTTCAGTAAAGAAGAGGTGGTCCATTGTAATCTCGCCCCTCAAGTTCTTGTTTGGTTTGAGTATTGGAATAGGGTGATCTATCACCACCACATTCCTCATATACACAATTAGCATATGTATGGAGAAAGGGATCATCCCACCAAAATTCATATACGATCATCGTCCCACCTGATGATGGACCACCCATCAAGTATGGGGTGATTCCTCAAACCAAGCACCCCATTAATGATTATTTGATGGAAGTGTTAAGAATCATCATCTTGGAATATATGATATTGGAATTCAAATGTCAAGGCTTTCAAGGGTATTGCTTGATCGTTTCTCAAAAGTTCAAATAGTACTGGTAATCACAGTTAGAGTACATTTGAAATCTAAACCTTTTCAACCAAAGCAATTATCGCAACATGTTTTTCATGTTGCTCAAAATAATATTCTTTCAAATTGCAGCTTCAAGTATACTGGAGCATGAATTGTACAAGGTTCAAAAGTTAACCATCTTACTATAGCAAAACAAATAATGCCAATTTAATAGCTTTTGTCTAGATCTGTTAGAAAACATACATAGGCATAAATAAGGTCTTACCTCCAGTTCTGAATGGCAATTCACCATAACATTAAAAATATTATCAAGGCCACCCGACTGCCTTAATGTTTCTTTGAAATTTCCTCCAAGTTTCAACACCATGTCAGATGTATCTGTAAAAATGTTATAGCACTTCAGAGTGATGATGGCAAACCTTGCTACTAAATCAGGTTTATTAGATTAAAGATAAGAAAAATACTCCAAGCTCTAAATAAGACATCAATCAATAGCAACTGAAACAATAACCAGACAAAAAAATTATCCATATAATGCTGTAAGCTATTGCTTATTATTTGATTTTATTGCCTTGCCTAATAAAATCAGACCTGAAGGGGAATCGTGATTAAGAAATTTGATTAGACAACTTACCCTCTAATGCAACAGCAGACAAGCACGCCTTTTCCATTGTCAACAAGGCAAGCCACTTTGAACATAATTCCGTCCTTGTTGTTCTCTTATCATCCCTGTCTAGTGGCTTGATCTCTTTGCAGTTTAAGAGAATTTCTTCAACTTTTAAAAAGTATGTCCTCGAACTAGAGTCCGCATCCTTATTGGAAACATTAAGCATTTGAAATTTACTGATTCCAAGAAGTTTGGAACCTATTGATGGCACTTTGGCATCAACGGCGTTCACGGAGGGTTTAATAACTTAAGAAGGAAATGGACACAAGTTTCTGAATCCAGCGAATTATTACCTTGGACCTGAATAATAACAACAGCAATAAGCAGAACTCATATTGAAGTACAACTACCTTGGGTGATGGCACAGGAGAGGGAAGAGACAGGGGAAGCCGAGACTATTTCTTTCTTAGATTAGAATGGTTACAATGGCCCTATATTATAGTCCCAAATGGACATGTATCTCATCAAGTAAACTAAAGAGAGAAAGTCCTTATAACTTTGGACTCCTCAAATCCTAAAGAGAGAAAGTCCATATAAATTTGGACTCCTCAAATCCCATCTAATCACATTTCCTATTTCTATTCTTCCTATTTCTTTCCATTATTCTAGATTTTCTGAGATTGGGGAGTTGGCGGCGTGGCTGGAGACCGCTCCTCCTCTAGCCACGCCCAACTAGTGGCGTCGTTGGTCAGGGCGTGGCCAGCCTGCCCCCCTCATAGGTCCTCACTTGGGCCCATAATTAGGTGTGTGACAGTCACATTCAGCTCGGGGTGTCAAGTGATGCACTTTCACTGATATCTGGCACCTTCTGTCCTCTATCTTTGCTGCGTCACGTGGGGGAAAGAGAGCCAAATCTTTTCAGCGTACTAGTGCTTCCATTCATCCTTTCATCATCACAAAGCCTGTTTATCACAAATAAAACACAATACAGAAAGAAATGAGGAAAAACGTACTAGGATCCACTGAAGTGCTCCACAATGCAACTACTGAAGTATGAACAGATTGTGGATTCATTGTTGTTATATAAAAATAAAGATCCAGCATAGACTTGGAAAACATACCATTTAATATCTAAACAGAAGCATCTTCCAATTTCTAGTGTGCCTAAACAAACTGAAAACAGATTATCTAGCACAAGCAAAAGAATTCTCAAACCATATTGGCCATAGATTTTTTTTTTTTTTTTTTTTTTTTTTGAGCAACATATCGGCCACAGATTGACAAGACCATATTATATATGGAACCTAAAATCTAGATAATTTCTGTGGTGAAAAACTTAGTATTTCAAGTACTTATAGCTGCATACTTAAACAACAAGACATTAAAGATGCTGAATATAATCAAAGATAGGGCCAGCAGGCCAGGAAGCTAGGGAGGGCATGTACCTTGAACAAGTAGAGAGCAGCAACACCTGCAAGGATAAGGAACTAAACCAGATACCTAATTGAAGAACGGGTTAGAGAACGCACCTGGGCCAGCAAGAAAACAAACACGGGCCGAATCTAACACATATCCATCTCCGGAGGGGAGGTGGGACCGTGGGAGCTGCAGCTGCTGTGCTGACACTGAAGGTGCAGAAGGCTCCAGGTGCCGCGGCGGCGGATAGATCGTCTCGTGGTACTCCCCATCCACCCGCATGTAGTAGCGGATGAAGGCGCACATGATGAACGTCGTGAAGACGTAGCAGAGGAACTGCGTGACGCGGCTGACGAGCGTCCAGAAGCCGCCCCGGTCGCCTTCCACGTAGAAGGAGAGGAGACTCGCGATGATGTTCAGATAGTGGATCACGGCGAAAGCGACGAGGAGCTTGTCCCCGGTGGGGCCCATGCCACCGAACACTTTGTACATGGCGTAGGGAAAGAGCTTCATCTTCATCGGCGGCCATTGCCGCTCCTCATCCCCCTCCTTCTCCTCCGAGGGTGGGGCCAGAGGAGGAGAGCTCGGCATCGCGACGGGATCTGAAGGAGCGAGGACGATTCGAGAGGGGGGAGGGGATCGGGCGAGGAAGGGGGAGCACCTGCTGCGTACATGGGGCGAGGAGGGACCGGAGGAGCACTTGCGGCGCCTCGCCGGAATCGATCGAGGGAGCCGCCGGTCGAGATCGCAATGCGAGCGCGCGGAGCTGTGGTCGGGAGCTCGAGATCGGGATTGCGGGAAACGAAAGCTCTGGGAGGCGGGGGGAGGCGGCGGCGCCGACGCGCGGGTTTTATCGCCCGCGAAGATGAGACGGTTTTTTTTCTCCCGGCCGGTAAACCGCGGTTACCGTAAAAACCGGTCGGTCCGGTTACGGACCGGCGGTATAAAAAAGAAGCCAAATTCAAAATGTAAAATTTGAAAAAAATCGTTGAAAAAAATTCTGTAAAATAGTTCGTGATTTATAGAAGCCAATGGTGTAAAATTTTTTCAAATTTGAGTTCGTTTGGTATAAAAAAATTTGAATTGAAGTTTAAAAAAAAACGTCTTGTGGCGGCCGGCCCGTCAAGGCCCATGAGGCCCATTGGCCTCCCGGCCGCGGATAAGGCTTGCCCAGAAGCTTATGCTATTTATTTCCGCATTGTGTGCCACTTTTTACATCAAAATGTCCAAAGCAACTACCAAAAATTCCTTAAAAAAAATTTAAAAAAAAAAACAAAACTTCCTGGCGGTTTGGAATTTATACCGCTCAAACCGGGCGGTATAAATTCCAAACCGGGCGGTATAAATTCCAAACCGCCCGGTTTACGGATTTTTACCGTTCGCCGGCCGCCGTTTGAATTCGATTGAATTCAAAGTTCAAAGCGCCCCCGTTCTCGAAAGCGGTTTTTTGCGAATCGGACCGGTTTATCGAAACCGACGCCGGCGGTTACCGAAACCGGTCGGTAAAAAAACCTTGGAGTCGGTTGCGCGCCGTGGGGTTTTTCGTTCGTTATACCGTCTTTATCCGTGGGCTGGTTCTGGTCCATTTTTTCCGGGTTTTTTTTTTTTTTTTTTTTTTTTTTGCTTTGCTTTGGTGCCTGTTGCCCACTCTCGCCTGTTTATTTCCTGAGTTTCCTTTTGTTTCTAGCCGATTTTCCAAAAAAAAAAAAATCGCTTGGCCACCAGGGATGCATATATTTGTCCGTTTTTTCCTTTCAATACCAAGTTGTCTGTGATGAATTGCTTGTGAACAATAATATTATTTTAATATGATCATTACATACACGTCTTGCCCACAATAATAGTACGTGATGCTAAGCAAAATTGGTACAGTATCATAGTTATTACAAATTACAAAGAATCTGTAGGCCTACTCTTTGGGAGAACTTGGACAAGAAATTTGTAGCACATAGGCAGGAGAGATGTTTTATGAATTCCACGGCTTATTGTTTCATTTTTTTTTTTTTTAAAAAAAAAAACTCCACAGCAGCTTGATCACGAGGGCCTCAGCTTGATCACGAGGGCCTCTTCGTTCCAGGGGAGCCGACACAGTGGGAAGTTACACAGTGGATTCTCCTTGAGAAATTCAATTCCTTCACCCCTATGTTACTGTTATGAATGAGTTAACAATCACTGCAAAAGCTAGATTCATCATGATGGTCAATTAATGTACAGCAGGAGAAGGAGCACTGTAGTAATGATTCATCACTGTAGCAAATTTGTATTTATCCTTATTGTCCCCCTATAAAGGGGATCACTTTCAGTGATGTAACACACAGTGGAAAGTAATGAAATCCTGAGCTCCTCTCCTCTCATATCTGTGTTCCTACTCTACTTAGTTCTTGTGTGTTCGTTACTACCCTGTGAATTGACGAGCTGATTTCTAACACGTTATCAGCACCAGCTCTACCGGAGCTAGGGTAAGAAGGTGAGAAATCAGTTCTTTACATACACCGGCTTGTTCCTACTCTATGCTATACTATCAAGAACAAGCACACATGCCACATCCAGCCATCCCGAAGATGAGCATGGACACTAAACCTTACGTGTGTGGGAAGAACGCCGTCCCGAAGACGGCGGGCGAACGATGCAACCTCTAGCGGAGGAAAGCATACCACAGCGGTCTTGTGGTGGCCCGGGCGTCACGGCGTGGACGGCAGCCTTCACAAAGGGCCGCCATCGCCACCGCCTCTTAGTGGATCCGGTCCATGTATCCGAAAACCGCCGGCGAGTGGGCCCCACCATCGCTGATTACTCGCGAGCACCCCGACCCTGAAGGTCACCGCCGCCGAGATCGCTCAACGCCCGCCGCGATAGCCTCCTTGAGTTTTCCGGCCCGACGACGAAGCTCCAGGCTCGGCCGGCGCTTCCCTACCGAGATGCGCGTGCTCGGGCATGGATCCTGCGCGCCCCGAAGGCCGAGACCGCCGGCCACCACGGCTCACGGCCCCGGCGCGCGGCGGCGCTCTTGGCTCACCGCCGCTCATGGCCCGACGCACGACGAGCTGACGCGCGGAGGTCGCTGCCCCCGACGCTACTCGACGCGGCCACACGGCGCGGCTCTGCCTACGCGCCGTCGTACATGAAACCTCCTAATTACCGGCCCACCTACACCCGTCATTGTCCCAAAGACCTCGACAAATCTGCATACACCCGATAACTTAAGAAGCTCGTTGATAACTCATACCGGGATCAACAAAGGAGTAACTACAACATTACAACATTTGTTATAAAAATATAGATCAGAGTGCGGAAGAATAATAACATTAATTTTACAAAATGTGAATAAGTTACATTTGAGTAAACTTAAGTTAATTAGTTTGCTTGGAAGCCGAGTAGACTAGAAGACAACCGCATCATGTCGTGCCCACCGACATAACCTTGGTTAACAAAGACGAGTCAACACCGCAACAAGGGTTAACAAACCCTGAGTACGGGAGTACTCAACAAGACTTACCCGACAAAGAAAAAAAAAGAAGACCCAGGAATGTTGGTCTTAGGAGTCAAGGTAAGGCTTTAGCAAGAATTAAAGACTCTTTTGCAGAAAAGCTTACTATAAGTGAATCCTTACTTTCAATATTTTTAATTCAGATTAGTAGCTCATATACTCTAGGTTATCCTATTCTAGAGCAAACATTTCTTTCATAAGCCAACTTTCTTTCTTCAAAACCATGTTCCATCAATTACTACGATGAAGGTCGTGGGAATCGGGTCTCCTTCTCCGAGAAGCAACGGCGATTCATGAATCGATTATAATCCCAAACAATCCCTAACCACACGACATATGTAGCACTTAAGCTTGCATATATCAACATTCTTCAGATTTGTCCAAAACGGAACGAGGCTGCGCCACCCGAGCACCGCGATACTCCACCTCCCTACCCCGTCCCCATGAGTTTGACCCGGTAGGGTGGGTACACGCTACTCCCGCCATCTCTCCACTCCCGGTCGCGTGGTTGCCATTCCCGATTTGGCTCCACCGAGATCCGGCTTACGGGTATGTGGCTAGTTAGGGTCGATCCGACTGGGGTGATCGCCCGTCGACGTGCCATTGACCAAAAAGGTCTCAGGCGCAACATGCGTTCAAAACGTCCCGATTTCACTCGGGCCAAACAACGGGCGATCCTTAAACGACCAACACAGGACAAGCACAGCGGCGGTATCCCGCCGGCTTTCAACCTACGTCCCCGTCCGATCTCAAATTCATCACTACATCTCTTTAATTCCGAAAAGGTACCATCTCCTCAAATAAAACATTTTGATGTAAAACTTAACTAATTAAGCGAGGGCTAAGCATCACTAAACATTTTCGAAAATGAAACGAGGTTATCAAGGATGGTATTGAAATAAACAAGGATGGTAATGCGGCAATTAGGTTATCACTCAACTCCTAGTTACTTAATGCAACAAAGCATAGGCAAAAAGTGATATAAAGCTTTTAAAACATCAAGGAAAGGTTTAATGTAACCGGGGCTTGCACGTGTTGCGGGAAAAAAGTTAGATTCCTTAACGAGATCACCCGAGTCATACTTGACCTCGATATCATCGGTGGATGGATCTTCTTGAAGCTCGACCATCATGAACCATCTCACTCTCGTATACTCTACACGTAGATGATGATGCATGCTTTAGCATGATGAAGTATAAATATGATGCTTGATGGATGCATGAAATGATAAACACTTGAGTACAACTTTCCTTCACGATAAAGTTGCAACCCAACAAAACCAACTTGTTGAACTACTCTACAAGATATTATCACCATTGCCTAAGGAGTTCTCAAGGACCATTTGATTATGATATGACCCAAGATTCACAAAACAATCCAAAAGTCACACAAAACCTAAATCATTCTACACTAAACATTATATTTAAATACAAAATCATAGAGCATAAAATAGAAAATAATTTAAACATTTCAAAACGACTCCAAACTTTTTATACAAGTAGGTCACATTATAAAACAGTACCAAATAAATTTTTATGATTTTTGAATAAATATTTTATTTTCTAAAAATCATGGAAGATTCATTTTTCAATTAAAATTTATATTTTTAAAACATGCAAAAAACTACTCAAAACCAAAGTTTCAAATTTTTCATGGATACACAACATCATAGGAAGGCTCCACAAAAAGTTTCAGAATTTTTGAAGCTATTTTCAAATTTCTATGAATTTTGCAAAGTCGGGCACTATTCATATTTAAAGAAATCGATAAAACAAATTTTAAAAGAAAATCGGCCATCACCAAATTTGGCCCGATTCGCCCAAACGCCAACAGGCCGGCCCCGGAAAGCGGGCGCCCAGTCTGGCCCAGCGGCCCGACCTCGCCGACCGGCGACGGCGGTTGGCCGATCGGCCGTTTCTCGCGGCGACGATCTCTCGACGACACGACCTACCCCATCTTGCTCCCCTCACTCGCGCGCACCTCCGGACACCTCAAACCCAACACCTAGGGCACCAAGGCACCCTTGCCGACGGCCATGGCGGCACGGCGGCGGCCACACACGACGGAAGAGCTCCCGAGCTTTCCCCGACGGCGAGTATGGCACCACCTTAAGCAACTCCAGGCGATCCTATTTCCTCACTTAATCGAACCAAATCGTCCCCCTAGCTAGGTCGCGCTCGCCAAGACGCGGCGGAGCGGCAACGTCGGCTTTCGTCGGTGGCAAGCGTGTTCCGGCTGCTACGGCGTGGAAAAAGGAAAACTAACGGCACGGCGCCCGCCAGAGCTCACCACAACCTTGGTGCTCGCGTTGGATGAGACCGAACAAGGCGAAGGTGAGTTACCGACGATGACAACGATGGCGATGGCGGCATGAACCGGGCAAGGTCGGCGTTCGGCGAGTTGAGATGCGGTGAGAAAAACGGACAAGCCGATCATGAGCACGACGTAAAGGTGACTCGATAGCACTAGACGGTTTTCCTCGGCGCTCACCGGAACCGACTGACGACGACGAGGTGATGCACGGCGGCGCTCCGGCCGGACCCGGAGAAGAAGACGGCGTTCAGGCGGCTCAGGCGATGCGGAGGGCTATGGTGTGGATCAATCGAAGCGCAAAAGTGATGCGGAGCTTCGAGCAAATTGGAGCGGGCGGAGAAGGTGCGGTGACGGTGAATTCGACGGCAAAGAAAGGCTCGGCGGGCGGTGATTGGGAAACGAAGAAAAAGGCGGTGACGACGGTCTTTGGCGGCTTTAAGAAGGAAAGAAGAGGGGCGGTGAGGTGGTCGGCGGCCGAGAGCTCGCCCGGTGGCCCGTGATGCGCGTGGACGCCGAAGATGCTCGGCGTCCACGGCGGACGCCGCGGCGATGGGGCCGACATGGGCGCCATGCCGCTCTTGTAGCACCCAAACCCTAACTTTTGAATTTTGCAAATTACTTCCAAAATTTGAACTGAACTCGAAAAACTCCAAACAGCAACTTGGCTTAAAATTTCAAGATCTACAATTTTCACAATTGGAAGATTTTCAAATTCTGCCTCTAAATATGAATTTTTGAAATGGGGTCAAAAAGGGATAAATTTGAATTCAAAATTACTTTTAAAATTACTCAAAAACTTGAAAAACTTTGTACATATCTTTTGTTCATCAAGAAAAGATCTACAAAGTAGCTTTTGGAAGTTTCGTCAAATTTTGCATAGATTTTAAAATATAGAAAAGGGGGTAAAGAAGGGTTAGGGTTTAGGGTTTCCGACAAGGGGGTAACTCTCGGATTTTGCTTCTTTTCGCGTCTCGTCGACCGACAACGTAACCAACCATAAAATAAACTTATTTTTGTCCAATCTATTGCTTAACGATAACTAACACTGGGTGTTACACTACGGGCGCGTGGGCGCCTTGGCCAAGACAGCCCCAACGCTGCGGCTCCCTCGCGAAGGGGCCTTGGCCGCCGGCCGCCTCTGCTTCCTGGGCGCACCAGCGCGGCGCGCGAGGCTGCCAGCGCGAGCCCCGGGCGGCCGCCGCCGCCACGGGCCGCACGCGTGGGCGCCCGCCGTCGCCGGCCAGCTTCTGATGCGGGCCCGACGCGGCTTTGCGGCGGACGCGTGGGGGCCGGGCGCCACCGCCACGACGCTAGCGGCCACGCCGCGATCCGGCGGCTGCGGCGTGGGCCCCACCCCCCACGCGGGCCCCTTTGCCACCTCTTTGCCGATGCGTAGCAAATGCCCGACGGCGGTCGCCCCCTCCCACTCTCTCGCCAGTGCGAATTCTCTAGAGAAGAAAGAGATAAGACGAGAGAGGATAAGGGGCAGAATGGGAAAAATGAAAAGGAAAGGTTAGGGTTAAGGTTTCACCCTCCCTATTTATTTGATCATGGGGGAAATCTGGACCGTCGATCTCGATGAACGGCCGAAAATGATCGGGCTCTGGTGGGCTTTATTTGGGCCCAAAAGACCCCATGAATGGGCCTCTTTGTGGCTCGAAGCCACCATGGCAATTTATTTTGCCATCTTATTTTTGTTTGCGTGATTACTTTTGTTTAATTACAGCAATTTAAATTCGGTATTCAAATTCCGTAAATTTATTTACCACAATTTACTTTTCGGTATTTAAATTCCCCGTGAATTTATTTATTGCAACTTATATTTCGCATTTAAATCTCGTAGATTTATTTATTGCGATTTATATTTATAGCATTACACTGGAAAATTTTTGCATATGTCCTGAAGACTATGCATCTGTAATCCTGAAGATTACATGTGACCGACAAATCACTAATCCTACACATTGGATGTGCAGGCATGTCGGACATTGCAAAGAGGGACTTTGAGAAGCTCGCCGTGGACGGCAAAAGAACTACCTCACTTGGGCTATTGATGCCGAGAAACGGGGCTCGAGGGCATGAAACTCGGTCATACCATTACCCCGTTTGAGGAGGGTAGAGATGAGCGCACAAAATGTGATAAAGCAAATGCGTTGTATCTCATACGACATCATCTTGACGCAGACCTGAAGTCTGAGTACTTGACTAAGAAGGATCCGTTGGTGTTATGGCAATCCCTGAAGGATCGCTTTAGCCAACAATAGTCCATTATGCTCCCGAGAGCACAACAAGACTGGATCACTCTCCGCTTTCGGGACTTCAAGTCCGTGACAGATATAATTACGCTTTACACAAAATTGTGTCTAAATTAACGATCCGTGGCTAGAAGATCACGCATTACACGGATATGATTGAGAAAACCTTGTCCACCTTCCACCCCGGAATATAGTTCTACAACAACAATACCGAACTCAAAGTACACCAAGTACTCTGATCTCATAGAGGTGTTGATGTTTGCGGAACAACAGAAAGTTCATATGAACAACCATTCTGCTCGACCCACTGGCTCGATAGCTGTGCCTGAAGCACATGCTAATATTGCTGAGAGTTCTCGCAACCAAAAGGAGAGCCGTGGGAAGAGACAATAGAAAGGGAAGAAGGGAGCCATGTTCAAGGGCAAAGGCAAAGGAAAGCCTAAGGCCAGAGGTATGCCCAAGAAGGAGCAAGGTCGAAATGGTGGAGAGGGGCAAACTGAATGCTTCGGTGTGGAGCAAAGGGACATTGGTCTCATAAATGCCGCACCCCCAAACACCTAGTTGACCTTTACCAAAGAAAGCAAGGGCAAAGGCAAAGGCCCTGAATCTCACTTCACCCTTGAGCCCGAAGCTCACGTCTTGCCGATAACATGGTTATCGACGCTAATGGAAACGGTGAAAATTACCTCCTTGATAGTGACATATTTGGGGATACTCGGTAAACCCCAAAGAAGTCAAGTCACCCAATGCAATGCTCACATGTATTAGTTTCAATTTCGTCGAGCTTGGCCATGCATGCTCCAGGAGAGCATTTGTAATGTAGTAAATGGTCCAAACTTAAGTGAGACTTCCCAGGATTTGTGTATTGTTATCTTTTTATAATAAATGCTTTATGCTTTATGTTAAATTCCTACTTATTATGGTATTTAACAAAGATTTGTGGGGACCCATGGCTGAAAAGGAGATATGTCTTGTAGACAAATGGCACCACTAACACCATACTAAGGGAGAATAGATATTTCCAAACTTTGACTAAGAAAAATGGAAATATCATGACCATTGCCGAAGCAAAGCTCATATTGTAGGCACCGGGAAGTGCTACGTTGGTCCTCCCCATGGGTACACAAATATTTGTGAAAGATGCATTGTTGTACCACGACTCAAAAGCGAAACGCTTTTGAGTTTCAAGGATATCCGTGCGAATGGTTTCCATGTTGAAACCGAGATTGAGAAAGGTATCAATACCTCCTCATCACTAAATTCGACGGTTATCGAAAACAAGTGGTGGAAAGGCTCCCTTCATCGCCATCGGGTTTGTATTACACATACATAAAACCCACTGAAGAATATGCTGCAATGCAAGCCATATTCAAAGACTCAGAGTCATTTCGAATGTGGCATGACCGTTTGGGTCATCCTGGGTTGACTATGATGAGAAGAATCATCAACAATTCTGCTGGCCATAGTGTTAAAAGCTTCCCTAATCCTGAAGATTTTGTATGCACCGCATGTGCAAAGGGAAAGCTGATCACTAGACCATCCCACCTGAAGATTAGGGATGAGTCACCCGCATTCCTGCAAAGGATCCAAGGTGACATTTGTGGACCTATTCAGCCCCTGTCAGGCCCGTTTAGGTACTTCATGGTACTAATTGATGCATCCACTAGGTGGAGCCATGTGGACCTGTTGTCCACTAGAAACCATGCTTTCTCTAAACTTATTGCACAAATAATCAGATTGAGAGCAAGTTTCCCTGATAACCGCATACAATCCATTCGGATGGACAATGCTGGTGAATTTAGGTCTAAAGCTTTCGATGATTATTGCCTTGCAATAGGTATTAAAGTTGAGCATTCAGTACCACATGTCCACACACAAAATGGTCTAGTTGAATCCTTAATCAAGAGGATTAAGTGGATTGCAAGGCCATTGTTACAGAATTGTAAGCTGTCAACTAGTTGTTGGGGCCATGCAAAGATACACGCCGCAAAATTAATTCAACTCGTGCCAACCGCATATCATGAGACATCCCCATCACAAATGGTGCGTGGGAAAGAACCAAGTATTTCCCATCACAGATATTTGGGCGTGTTGTATATGTGCCAATACCACCACCTCAACAGACATCAATGGGACCCCACCGGAAGTTGGGGATATATGTTGGTTATGAGACTCCGTCCATAATCAAATATTTAGAGCCTATGACCGGGGGATCTTCATATGGCTCGATGCGATTGTGTCTTCGATGAAGACCATTTCCGGCATTAGGGGAGATAGACATCCAATGGAATGCCAGAAATTAAATGGAATGCAACCGAATGCAATCCATCGATCCACGCACCACTGAAACCGAACTAGAAGTTCGGAGAATTATACATTTGCAAAATCTTGCGAATAAGCTGCCCGATGCCTTCACTGATCATAAAAGGGTGACAAGGTCGCATATACCGCGTAAATGCGTCGGAGAGAGTCCAAGTACCCCGAAAGGGCACTAACTCGATGTCTCCACCAATCCTAGGAAAAGGGGAGACCTCCTCGGGTGCAAAAGGACAAGGTTCCGCGGAGACGTCCGCATAGACAAGGTCCTAAGCTACCTGCACCACTTAAGGAATCAATTGAAGAGGCTCTACCTGTGGTAGAGAATGCCCCTGAAGTGGCAAACCAACCCGAAGTTGGAGAAATCCCTGAAGGACATCATCCTGAAGATGAAAATCCCAATGCACCGTGCACACAACATCGTATTGGAAGGTTAGAACACCCCAACTCAATCATTGTGGGAAATCACGATGAGTGGGAAGATGATCTTGAGGAGATCGCCACGAATTATGTGAAATCAGGAGAATCATACAATAGAAAGACCACAGTTGTCGACATATACTTTGATCCGGATCCAGAACCAAAGTCCTTGACGGAGTGCCAGAAGCGCTCTGACTGGGAACAATGGAAATCAGCAATTGAGGCAGAACCGCACTCGCTTTGCCATAGAAAGGTTTTTGGACCTGTAGTCCTAACACCTCCAAAAGTCATCCCTGTAGGATGTAAATGGGTCTTCACTCGAAAGAGGAATGAACATGGCCAGGTGGTAAGATATAAAGCGAGGCTAGTGGCACAAGGGTTCACGCAGAGACCGGCATCGATTTTGATGAAACATACTCTCTCGTTATGAGTGGCATAACGTTCCGATATCTTATTTCTATGGCGGCTAATATGAATTTAAAAATGCAAGTTAATGGATGTCGTGGACCGCATACTTGTATGGGTCACTTGATTCGAAATTTATATGAGAGTTCCCCAGGACTCAAGGTCCCCCGGACCGAATCAAAAACGCAACATGTTTAGTGTTCACCGCAGTGATCATTATATGGCTTGAAACAATCCGAAAGGATGTGGTTCAACCGCTTGAGTAACTACCTCCTCGAAGAAGGGTTACGCAAAACAACGATGATTGTCCTTGTGTGTTCATAAAGAAATCCAAAGATGGATTTTGCATCATCTCGATCTATGTTGATGATTTGAACATCATTGGAACCACAAAGGATATTGAGGAAGCATCGACTTACCTCAAGACGGAGTTTGAGATGAAAGACTTGGGTAAAACCAAGTTACTCGCTTTGGGCTGCAGATCGAACACCTCCCCCCTCAAGGAATGTTTGTATACCAGTCCACCTACACTAAGAGGGTACTTGAAAGGTTTAATATGGCCAGAAGCCATCCCCTGAAAACCCCTATGATCGTTCGATCATTGGAAATGGATAAAGACCCATTCCGACCCAAGGATGAGGATGAGAAAATATTAGGACCTGAAGTTCCATATCTCAGTGCCATAGGAGCACTAATGTACCTTGCAAATTGCACAAGGCCCGATATTGCATTTGCAAAGAAACCTGTTGGCAAGGTACGGCGCCGCTCCCACCGAAAGACATTGGGTTGGCATAAAACCATCCTCGGTATTTACAAGGTACCCGTGACCTTGGATTATGGTACCCGAAAGGAGGGGATTTCACTATGGTCGGTTATGTTGACGCTGGCTACATGTCTGACCCTCATAATGCCAAGTCACAAACTGGTTTTGTTTTTCTTTGTGGTGGTGCAGCCATTTCCTGGCGGTCTATAAAGCAGACTTTGGTTGCAACATCTACCAACCACTCAGAAATAATCGCATTATATGAAGCCGCACGTGAATGTGTTTGGCTACGATGAATGATTGATCACATCCAGAAGTCATGTGGCATGGAAACTATCAACACCCCTACCATTATCTATGAAGATAATGCGGCTTGTGTTGCACAGATGCATATGGGCTATGTCAAGAGCAACCTCACGAAGCATATTGCTCCTAAATTCTTCTATCCTCATGAGCTCCAAGAGAGTGGGGAAGTGGATATCCTACAAGCTAGGTCGTGTGACAATCTGGTAGATTTGTTCACAAAATCTCTGCCTGCCTCTACCTTCCACAAGCATGTTCGTGGAATTGGCATGAGACGACTTAGAGAGTTGCAAGGTTCAGGGGGAGAATTTCCCGGAAAGCATAAGCTCATAAACTTGACCCCGAAGGTCATAGGTCGATCCTGAAGATCCGACCAAAGTATCAACTGTTGTACTCTTTTTTCCCTTGATGAGTTTTATCCCACTTTGGGTTTTCTCATGCAAGGTTTTTAACGAGGCAACAAAAAGCAACTCAAGCCGGTGCATGTGATGTACTCTTTTCTCCTACTCTTTTTCCCACTGGGTTTTGAGAGGAGTTTTTGACGAGGCATTGGCATAGCACTTAATTGGCCAAGGGGGAGTGTTATGAATGAGTCAACAATCACTGCAAAAGCTAGACTTATCATGATGGCCAATTAATGTACAGCAGGAGAAGGAGCACTGTAGTAATGATTCGTCACTGTAGCAAATTTGTATTTATCCTCATTGTCCCCCTATAAAGGGGATCACTTTCAGTGATGTAACACACAGTGGAAAGTAATGAAATCCTGAGCTCCTCTCCTCTCATATCTGTGTTCCTACTCTACTTAGTTCTTGTGTGTTCGTTACTACCCTGTGAATTGACGAGCTGATTTCTAACAGTTACTAACATCCACCTTGGATTCTCCACTTCATGTTGTGGCCAATTTTTGGTTGAGGGGCTGCTGCAATTGGTCCTCTATACTTCCCTGCCTCATTCGCTCCACCCTGCTGACACATGTTATGTTGCAACATATATGTTCGTTGATTTAGACTGAACTAAAGGACAGATACATGAGCACATTTAATTTTCTAATAAATCTGAAAATAATTTGTTGATGAAGAACTTCAATGATGATGCACAGGCATCCAGATTCCAAGTGCTTCCTTCCGCTGAACTGAAATGCATCATTGAGGGCTTTTTCGATGTCATTTGTAGTTTTCAGCAATGCAACACAGCTTTTATAGATAATTGGCCTACTATCATGGATAGTTTCCTATCTAAGTATAGGTCTCTATTCAACAAACACTTGGGGATGCTGCTAACATTAACCTTCATTTATATAGCACCCAGACCCAACTTGTTAATACATCCATTAAGTACAGATGCATTATGACAGTTGCTTCTTTATGACCTGCAATATAAGAAATATGTATAAAATTCATGAAGTAATTGATTGCTTGTCTCAGACAAATTCAATAGTCAACGAACGCTAAAAAACATTTTATTGTATTTCTTTTATTGTATTACTAATTCAATATTGTATTTCTTTTATTGTCAAAGAGCCTCAAGTCCTGGGTTCGACTCGAGGGGAGCGAATTTTTCAAAATTTTCGATTTGTGGTTAAAAAAACCTCCTCGTCTGTCCCATGGCCAAAGCACGGGGTCCCGCCCGGTTCTCACACAGGTAACGGTGCCCTTGTGTCGTCGGTGTGGGGCGGGGGTTCGATAGGTTTTTCTCGACCTGCGTGAGAAGGTCTTCTTCTTAAGCAAAAAATGCCCGGGCTAGTCTTAGTCCCCGTGGGTCGAGTTTTTTTATTACTAATTTGATCTACTTGTGCTCAAAAAAATAGGGAACCAGAGAAACCTCAAATATTTTCAGCCAATCTAGCCTAGTCACAAATATTGTCATGTGTGACCATATAAACCTTCCATTACATTTAATCTAGCATATAAGTAGACAAAGGATCTTATTCTACCATTGTGAAACCAATAACCATAGAGAGCCAACTTTCATTTGAGATTTTTGTTCCACCATTGGGAAACTCTCCACTATCATTTGGGTTTTTAGAAGACAACCTCCAAAGAACAAAAGAAGTGATTGATCAATAATCTCCAAACACTTTAGCTGTTTAGCAAAAAAAAAAAATTATTTGGGTACTGCTAATTAGTAGCTTGATTAAGCAGAGATGGCATGATTGAAGCAATAAGATTCGGATTTACAAATAGCAATGATGAAGTAATTTGGATCTAACATAATAAGATACTAATGGACAAAGTTGATCAAGGAATGGCATGAGGTAAACAAACCGCTCAAATTTATGGTAGCATGCAGACAAAACCAAAAAGATCAGAAGGCTAACATCCTATTTTACATACCACGTGGCAGATCGGGAACTGAAAAAAAGACCATGAAGTCTTTAGCAAGAAGTCTTGTGGTTCCAAGATAGAATAGTTCAGTGTCCCAATCAAAGCAACCCAGCACACACTATACACGTTATCAAGAAAAATGGAAGCCTAAAACAAACAGGCTATGAGCAAGCAATAGATCAACCAGGAAACGAAGTTCAGTTGATGAAAAATAATATTACAGGAGCATAGTGCGTGTTTTATAGTGTTCCCTGGCTGCAGCACTGAATACTAAGAGAAATAGTACTCACTCAAATAATAAGCACAAGCAATAAATTACCCTGTTGCCTTTTAGCTCTAATAAGAACATGGTTATATGGTAATAATAATTCAAAGATTAAAAACTACTTTTAACTACTTTCAGAGAGCAAATTCAACAACATTCGCAAAGCCTAAATACCATGTCTAATTGATGTCTACAGTTATAAGCACCTCGCAATCTGAAATTCCAATATGAATTGAAAATTAGAGAAAAAAATCAATCCTAAATACAAGCGATGCAGAGATAGGAACATGGAAGTGCACTACATCAAGGGGACACGATTCCTGAACTGTGCTGCTTCCACACCCTTTATCTGTTAGCCATGAGGATGTATGAATCTGTGTCAAAATTCAAAAATCAAATTCATGCATGGTTCGGACCAGGCAAAGAAGACCAATGACTAGGCGACAACGATGAAAAGAAGGCCTGTAGCACTAATAGGTCGGTACAAATTCACAGGCGATCCTGGCGCTAATGTTTCCTCCATGCAGCACATTTGCACAGAAAAAGACAATTAAATTGTAACTGATAGATATGTGAAAAATAAAGAGCCCTTAGGCTTGCTTCCACGAAAAAAGGAGGCAACACACTTGATGATCTAGATGAATTTGAGCAAGGATCATCTAATAAATCTCCTAAATTTTGGCAAAAACCAAAACAAAATCAATGGGGTGTGAGAGAATGAAACGATAGCGAAGATAGCACCACCTGGTCGACAGCTTGCTCGTGGCGTCGTCCTGCGTGAGATGGGTCATGGCCACCTGGTCGCCGACTTGTTCATGAAAAAGGTCTGAATGCAACTTCATTAATAAAAATGTGACCATAATATTTTCAAAAGAAAATGTCATCATAATATATCACTGACAGAAATACAATGCAGGGAGCAGCAACATCAAAATGCTCCCAGATTCTAGCAACGAGCAGAGGATAACCTATACCAGTAAGATCTTTAATGAGCAAGTCAATCATCCACAACAATGAAAATTGTGGACTCATTGTTCTATAAAAGATAGATTGAACAAAGACTTGCAAACCATTTAATAGCTAAACCAGAAACACCTTAACCATCTTACAGTTTCCAGTGGTGCCTAAACAAATTGGAAACATAAGTCTTGCAGTCAAATAGTTTGTGCCAAAACATATGGGCCAAACAACTATATAAGGAACCTAACATCTAGATACTCTGTTTCAAAATTTAACATTTCAGATTTCAGAATTAAGCAACAGGATTAAAGATCTGAATCAAAGATAGGGTCGGAAAGGGGAGGGCATGTACCTTGAGCAAGGAGAGCGCAACACCTGTAAGCAAGTATGGTATGCACTGAGTGTACTGAATGGATCCTTAGCCGATTCCAAAACATAAAACAGAATTAGTTTGACACAGTAAAATTCTATTTCCCTTGTACATAAATTCTCCTTTTGTATTTTTTTTTCTCGAACACGCAGGAGTTAATAGAAGAAAAGGAGTCATACATAGACCCGAACCCCACACACATACACACCACTACATCTTTTCTCTATCTTAATTGAAGGGCAAAGCTGGGCCTTCACATTAAAAAAAACACAGTACAACTGTATTAATTGTTAGTTCATTTCATTTTTTATGCGCAAAAAAGGAATTTAAAAATCTGTAGCTGTTCCATTTTGTCGAAAGGGATCACATAGCCATTGGCATATGTCCAATATCACCTCTGTGTAAGACCCAACAACAGTCTAGCAGTCACCACAATTCAATTAGACTTCCAATCAGTGTGCAATGGAAACTTCAGATGATATCTGCCTATTGTCCAAATTTTTACAATCAGATACTAAAAAGCATGCAACTAATAAACTACTTACAGATATTAAAACCTTTGTTCTGTACCATTTTTTTTCAAAAAAAAAAAAAACAGACCTTTTTCATAAGTAGTGCCTTTTGGTTAAAAGAAACCAAGTTGACAAGGTCATAAATTATTAAGAACTCAAACAAATTTATTTCTAGCACTACTCCAGAACAGAAAAATGGCAACTGGAATTCTTTTAGAGACAAAAAAACATATCTTATTTGATCATTCCTAAAGATACTGATCTATGAAATAATAAGTAACTATTGCAAATGAAAAACTTCGAACTGCCAAAAAGTAACAGCTATTGAAGTTTGAAACTTCATGCTTGGGTCTTCTCCCACTTGGTTTGCAGTATTTCCAGCTCTTCTTGTGTTCTGTCCTGATTTAGTGCCCTGGCATTTTTGTTTATCATGGCACTCAACAGATTGCTCTTTTCGGTTCACGAGCCGTCAAGTGATGTGCCCACTTTCCTGTGTTGGTCAGGTTCACGAGCCGTCAAGTGATGTGCTTTTCACTGATGTTTGCCACCATTTCTCCTCTATCTTTGCTTCGGCAGGTGGGGCAAGAGAAAGCAAAATCTTTTCATCATACTTGTCCTTCCCATTGATCCTTTCATCAGCAAACCTGCTTATCACACAAAAATACAGAAAGTGATAAACGAGGAAAAACATACTAGGACAATAACTAATAAATTTTTATCCAGTGAAGTGTGCTCCAACAATACAACTACTTTAGAATGAACACATTGTTGATTTATTGTTTTATAAAAGGCAGATTGGGCACTTAAACTTGAAAACATACCATTTAATACCTAAACTAGAGACACTGAAGCATCTTCCAATTTCTAGTGGTGCCTAAACAAAATGAAAACAGATTGTCTAGCACAAAGAAATCTGCACCAGATCATATGGGCCACAGACTACTATATAATATATTTGAGATTTCAGATACTTGTAGCTACATAATTAAGCAATACATCATTAAAAGTGCTAATTATAATCAAAGATAGGGCCACGAAGGGGAGGGCATGTACCTTGAGCAAGGAGAGCAGCAACACCTGTAAGTTAGCAACTAAAACAGAGGAACGCATTACCTGGGTCCAGCAAGAAAACACGCACGGACCAAACCTAGCACATGTCCATCTCTGGAGGGGAGGTGGGAGCAGCACCTCCAGCCTTTCTGTTAAAAAACTACAATTGTATTAATTGTTCGTTCATTTCATTTTTTGGATGAGGTTACGCACAAAAAATGGGAACATAAAATCCGTAGCTGTTCCATTTTGTGGAAAGGGATCGCATAACCATTGGCATATGTCCAAACCTCTGTGTAAGACCCAATACCAGTCTGGCAGTCACCGCAATTAAATTAGACTTCCCAATCAGTGTGTAATGGAAGCATCAGATGATAAATGCCTATTGTCCAAATTTTTACAATCAGATACTAAAAGCATGCAACTAATAAACTAATACAGAGATAAAAACCTTTCTTCTATACCATTTTTTTAAAAAAAACAGACCTTTTTCAAAAAAGTAGTGCCATTTTGGTTAAAAAGAAATCATTAAAAGTTGACAAGGTCATAAATTATTAAGAAACGTACCTAAAACAAATTTATTTCTAGCACTACTAGAGAACAGAAAAAAATGGCAACTGGAATTCTTTTAGAGACATAAAAACCATATCTTATTTGATCATTCCTAAAGATACTGATCTATGAAATAAAAAAAACAGACCTTTTCAAAAGTAGCTATTGCAAATGAAAAACTTTATTTCTAGAACTGCAAAACATAAAATAGCTATTTCAGATTAAATCTTCAAGCTTGGGTCTTCTCCCACTTGGTTTGAAGTATTTTCCAGCTCTTCTTGTGTTCTGTCCTGATTTAGTGCCCTGGCATTTTCGTTTATCATGGCACTCTACAGGTTTCTCTGGTCCTCCACTTTCCTTTGTTGGTAACTTTGAGTTCGAGCCGTCAACTGATGTGCTCTTCAGTGATGTTTGCCACCATTTGTCCTCCATCTTTTGCTTCGGCAGGTGGGGCAAGAGAAAGTAACATATTTTCAGCACACTTGTCCTTCCCATTGATCCTTCCATCAGAAAGCCCCCATTGATACTTTCATCAGAAAGCCTGTTTATCACAAATAACACAAAAATACAGAAAGTAATAAACGAGGAAAAACATAATAGGACAATAGCTAATAATTTTTTATCCACTGAAGTGCTGCCACAATGCAACTACTTTAGTATGAACACACTGTTGATTTAGTGTTTTATAAAAAGATAGATTGAGCATACAGACTTAAAAGACATACCATTTAATACCTAAACCAGGAACACCTGAAGTATCTTCCAATTTCTAGTGGTGCCTAAACAAATTGAAAACAGTTTGTCTGACACAAGCAAAGAAATCTGCACCAATTATATGGGCCACAGACAACTATAATCCAGATTTCTGTTTCAAAGATAGTGCTGAATAATGAAGCAAAACTTAATCCTAATCTGCACCAAATCCAGGAATCTGCACCAAAGACCTAAATTTGCACCTAAAATCTAGATTTCTGTTTCAAAACTTAATATATTTTAGATTTCAGATACTTGTAGCAGCATAATGAAGCAATACGTCATTAAAAGTGCTGAATATAATCGATGATAGGGCCGAGAAGGGGAGGGCATGTACCTTGGGCAAGGAGAGCAGCAACACCTGTAAGTAAGCAACTAAAACAGAGAACGTACCTGGGGAGGCCAGCAAGAAAACACGCATGGAGCAAACCTAGCACATGTCCATCTCCGGAGGGGGAGGTGGGAGCAGCACTGCCGCTGCCGGTGACAGCTGCTGTGGCTGCGGATCGTAGAAGATGTCCACGCACATGACGACCACCATGAAGGCGGCTAAAGAGAGGTACAGCGAGATCCAGAAGCGGGCCTCCTCAGGGACCAAGTCGAAGAGCCAGATCGAGAGGGGCGTGACGAGGCAGGTCGCGATGTCCAGCCCGATCATAGTCCTGCCCCAGGCGAGGAACACGCGGTCCATGGTGTAGAGAAGAGGCAGCCTCGTCTTCTTCACCGCCGCCAAGGGTTGGGCCGGAGGAGGAGGCATCGAAGCAGGATCCAAAGGCGGCGACGGCTCGAGGGGAGCGAACGGGCGAGGACGGCGGGACAGCTGCGGCATCGCTGGGATCGGTTCGAGGAACCGGGGCTGCCGGCAGAGTCGAGATCGCGATGCGAGCGCACGGAGCTGTGGTCGGAAGATCGAGATCGGGATTGAGGGAATCGAAAATTCTTGGGATCGATTGCTATGGAGGCGGGGAAGGCGGCGCAGACGCGATTGGGTTTTATCGCCCGGGAAAATGCTGCGCCAACCTGGAAGGAAGAAGAGGAGTCGGAATCGGCCTCCCGCCACCGCTCGGCACAGAGGTTTTAGCCGAGGGTCCCTTTTTTTATATACCGTCACTACCCTTTGATCCTTTTTATTACTACTATAGTATTAATTAATAACAAAATAAATAAATTAGGTTTTTTATCACCGTATTTACCCCTTGAGCCTTGTGTGAGAAAAAAAAAAGATTCTGCATTAAGCTTCACGCTCGATATATTGATTGATTAGCTGGTAAGAGTTATTATGACAGCATCATACAATGGTCAAGTATATATTTTTACAATTTTTAAACAACGCATAAAGTAAAATGACCTTTTAGACTTACGAGTATACTAGGTAATTAATTTTGTGCATTGCTACAAAACTAAAAGTTGATCCTATTTTTTGTTTTTAATCAAACATACCTCAGTATTACCGAGTAAGGAAAAACATATAAATACACGAATAAATACAGGTAGTCTGTATAAGGATATAGAAGACATTTGTCCCACCCATCTTACACTACTCAAGAAAATAGGAAATTACAATCAGGATCCTAGTGAAAGTGCATTCGCCCCTATGTGGGTTTTGGATAATTAATGACAATCAAATTAGGGACTAATACGATTCTCTAAAGTGTATAATGCGGTGTTAATCCGTTGAAAGATTTAAATGATGTCATTTGGTGATTATAGCACCCTCAATTGTGATGGACGGAAGGCGTTCCAACTCAAGTGGCTCACTAGATTTTATATTTATACTTGAGTTATAGGAAATGTCGCACTATCAAGAGGGATACAAATTAGGTTGACTAGTTTGGGGATAGAATGCTCAAGATGATCCTTAGGTATGCGTTTGAGAGACACCGGTGCACTCCACGAGCCTTTAAAATGTGTTTTCAAATTTTTGCGGTAGCACCGGTTGAACCGACCATTAGACCTATTGAACCGATGTCGGGCTTTGGTTGTACCGCAAGGCCTGATTGAACCGCTAGGTCATTTTAAGCGCACTTCTTGCTGGCGCGGAAAAATGACCTACGGTTGGACCGACCTCGACCCGGTTGTACCGGTGCTCACCGGTGAGCCCTGGTTGAACCGGTAGTTCATTTCTTCGCAGCTCGTCAGCGGCGTCCATAGGCTTGCCCAGCGGTCAAATTTGCTCTACGGTTGTACCGGTGCACGCACCGTTTGTACCGGCCAAAGGTCGCAGATAAGCCTTGCGAAGGGGTACGAGTATAAATACTCCGCCCCCTCCACTTCTAACGGTTACCCACTCATTCTACTCGCCTCCCACATCTGAGAAACAGCTCCCAAGTGCTCTCTCGTCCCCTCTCTCTCCCTCTTGGCTCTAGCTTCAAATCCCCTCCAAGATTTGAGTTGAGAAGTGAGATTTGAGAGTGGAAAGCTTCGATTCGCATCGTGGGCACTTCACTCCCCGTTCTAGTTGGCTTGATTTGTGTTCATTTCTCTTGGGTCCTTGGAACCCTAGCCGGCTAAGTGTTCTTCGTGGTTGCCCGTGTTGATTCATTTGTGAGGGCACCCTGAAGTGTTTGTATTACCCCGTTTTTCTTAGTGGAAATCTCGGGCTAACCTTTGTGGTTGCTTGAGGGAGGCAAGGAGGTGGAAGAGACTCCGACCTAAGTGGTCACCTCAACAACGAGGATGTCGGGACTCCTTTGTGGGGAACCGAACCTCGGGATAAATCTTGTGTCCCGCGTGCTTGTTGTTGTTGTTTATTACGATTACTCGTGCTATCACTTGTTCTTCGTGTTCTTCCATCCTCTCTACCCTCTCTTAGGTTGTGGGCGCCCGATCTACTTTTTGGTGAAGGGAGAAAGCAAGGGGAGCCCATCTACAACCTCAACATCATCTACAAGAGGGTGGTAATCGATAGATCTGAAATCCAAACTCGATTTACTCTGATTTCATGTAAACCGTGATCTCGCTGGTTGAACCGGTGGAAGCACGGGTTGTACGGTTATTGTCGACC
Source organism: Hyparrhenia diplandra (assembly GCA_015847255.1). Classification (NCBI taxonomy): domain Eukaryota; kingdom Viridiplantae; phylum Streptophyta; class Magnoliopsida; order Poales; family Poaceae; genus Hyparrhenia; species Hyparrhenia diplandra. The sequence goes on along the minus strand of JADLZK010009251.1, from coordinate 398,760 downwards.
GGCCGTGCATCGACCGGTTGAACCGGTGCATCGTCCGGTTGAACCAGTCTGGCATTTAACTTCCGCTTGAGTTTGTGAGTTTCAGGTTTTAAGAATTGCCTATTCACCACCACCCCCCCTCTAGGCCAATTAGATCCTTTCACCTAGACCCATTGCTTGTCGAAGACACCAGAAATCCTCGCCGGCGGGGATCACTGACGTCGGCCATCACCATCCAATCTCAGATCCGGGGGAGCTCCATCGCACAAACACTTTGAAGAGAGCCGCGGAAGACACTCGTCGTCAACGACGAGATGAAATCATCATTAGTCGCATGTCGACCGGGTCCGCGGCGGCGCGGCCGAAGCACCCGCATATCTGGATCAAGACTCTTTGTCGATGACAAGCGCCGCGATGTTCTCCCAACTTCCGCTCAAAAAATACCTCTGTACCTTGGAAGGAGAAGACCGGCGACCCACGTCGCTGGAGAGGAGACTAGAAGTAGAAACTCTTGTACAAGATCCGCCTAGATCCGGAGCTCCAACTTGGTCTTCGAATCCGACGAACCCCAACCTCGCAAGCCCATCATCGCCGACACAAAAATGGTAGACAATGATGTGAAGAGAAAAGAGAGAGGCTTCGAGAGAAAAGAGTCGTGGTCGATAGTTGGAGCCTTGGTACTACGATAAACGTTCTTATAGCTTACTTTCATTGGAATTCAACCAAAAAAAGTGAACATTGTAAATGCAAAATGAAGTTGACTATAACATGCCGTAATAACAAGTGCTCTGAAATTAACTTCGGTTTTGATCCCTTATATTTTAGAATGAAGGTAGTAACAAATTTAGCTCTTAATAATGAACACGGTAAAAAATTTCACCAACAATATAAACTTAATTAACTTTTTTTTTTGCGATAAGGAAAATTCCATTGATACTAAAGCAAGTTACATCCTCTCATTACAAAAGTAAACCAAACTACTTCACCTCCATTAATGGGAGACAAGAAACCTTGAAAAAAAGCCATAAACTCCATTAATAAGTTCCATATTGCTGTTCTGGTACATAATTCATTATTGGCAATTGGGAAAAAAACAAGCAGCTACATCGGCAAAAAAATATTGGGCCGAGAGCAAATGATCAGATTCAAGGCACACGCAAGGTCAAAATGGTGTCCAATCCGGTAGGTCATTTCTTGGCTTAACCAGTGTTCTGCATCCCAGCAGCAATGCCCTTCATGGTCAGGATAAGGGTGTCCTCCAGCCCTGGCGCATACTCGCTGGTCGGGTTCAGCTTCACGAGCTCTGCAGCAGGCTTGTTCCAGTCCATGATTTCCTTGGACAAGTGTGGCCGCAGTGTGACATGGTAATCTGGGTCACGGATGCGCTTCATCGTGTAGGCTTGGCAGACATTCAGTGTGGTGATGTACGCGTCACGGAGACGGAGACGCTGCTTGAGGTATAAATCCCCTTCAAGAAGATCCTTGTGTCCAGCAACCTGAAATTTGACGTAACCAGTCACATTCAGTGTACCACAGTAGAGGATTCTTAACTGTATACATTGTTGTTCTGTTAAATGGACAAGGATTCAGTCAGTGTCTTTTTAGTTGGCCCACTAACCTGAAGGAGAAGACGTTTGGTCTCTTCATAGTTAGCCCTCAGCTTCTCCCCGAGAGGCCAGAGCTCTGAAGAAACAAGGAGTTTATCGTACAAGGCAGCGATGCCCGGGTCACCCTTGGCGAACACCATCTCAACTAGATCAATTGTCACCCTGAAGAATGGCCACTCATTGTACATCTCCTGAAGCATATGGAGGTTCCTAATGTCCTTTTCCAGGATGTGCTTGAAGGCAGCCCCAAAACCCAGCCAGACAGGGAGGTGGAAGCGAGTTTGTGTCCATGCAAAGATCCATGGAATGGCACGTAGAGACTCAATCCCACCACTTGGTTTTCTCTTGGATGGTCTGCTCCCTATGTTCATCCTTCCATACTCCATTTCAGGTGTTGCCTGTTAACATGAACATTATAAAGAAAATTAACTTTATGCTGAAGGTAGTGTCCACCTAAAAAATGCACTCTTTATGCGGATTTAAGTGTTGGCAAAAATACAATATAGTAGATAGTAGCAACATCACAATCCTCCATGCAAACATTTGCAGAATATATCATCAAAACACGCCACAATCTACATTTACCAATCTGATGAGGATGAAGTGAAGTACTCACAAGGCGGAAATACTCGACGAAGCGTGGTTCTTGGAAGACAATGGATCGATATTCCTTTGTTGCCACAACAGCCATCTCATCAAGCAGAGCACGCCATTCAGGTTTTGGGGAAATTGGCGGATGCATGCCATGCTCAAGAGTAGCAGCTGTGAAACGCTGCAGTGTCCTGAAACACAGGTGCTCCTCACCAAAGGACTGTTCAATGACTTCCCCCTGAACAGTGACCCTGAGGGATCCATGGATTGTGTCCGGTGGCTGAGATAAAATGGCAAGATGAGTGGGGCCTCCACCTCTTCCAACAGTACCACCTCGCCCATGGAACATGGTCAACTTCACCCCAAATTGCTTAGCGACTTTGATAAGCTCCTCCTGAGCCTTGTACAGCTGCCAAGCTGCTGAGAGACGACCAGCATCCTTACCTGAGTCTGAGTAGCCAATCATGACCTCTTGTTTGCCATTAATCCTTTCTCTATACCAATCCACTGAGAACAGTCTGGCCAGTGCAGCTGGGGCACCTTCAAGATCAGCCAACTTCTCAAACAGTGGGACAACTCTAAGTGGTGTCTTCACATGACATTCACGCTGGAGAAGCTCAACAGCAAGAACATCAGATGGAGCTGTCGCCATAGAAATAATGTATGCTCCAAAGTTGTCTGCGGAAGTTCAGCTATCACACGGAATGTGTCTAGGACATCAGCTATCTCATCAGTAGTGGGAAGGTCTGGACCAAACAATGGACGCTTCCCATTGAGTTCAGACAAAAGCCACTCCTGACGGCGTTCCTCAGACCACTCACGGTATGACCCTATTCCTAAGTAGGTAGTAATGGCATCAAGGGCATCAGTGTGCCTATCAGATTCCTGCCTTATGTCGAGCCCTCACAAGGCACAGTCCAAAGGTAGAAACTTGGCGCAAGAAATCAAGAAGGCTACCGTCAGCAATTACACGGTCACCACAGGCACAGAGAGATCTGTAGCATAGCTCCAAAGGCTCTAAGAACTGCAAGAGAACAGTTTTTCAAGTCAACGATCAATCCAAAAAACTTAAGGAAAAAAAATTCACTATTCGTTCAAATATTCTTTGATCAATAGTTGACCTGCTCAACGTTTGTGACAGTAGATTCTTCAGGAATGTCAGAATATCCACTGGATAACAGCTGGCGTGCTTTCGCTCACGTGTATTGTAAAGCTTGTCTCTCAAATCACCGAGTATAACCCGATATGGCTCACTTGGAGGAACCTTCTTCCAGAACTCTGTTACAGAAGAAACAGTGGTTAATAGGAACAGCCAAGTAGCCATCTACCATCTGATATTCTGAAAAAAACAATCTAAATGCCAAACAGTGTTATTTGCTAATCCAACGTACCTATATAGTGCTTTGCATCTTTCTTTGATGAGCGATGTAACTCATCTGCTCGTGCCCGAAGCTTCGTCATTGCAACGCCACATAGACAACTGAAAAAATTTGCCGTAATATTTTGTCACGTCCACGTGTCAATGTTAGAGGAGTCAAGGGCCTATTGGGCCCTAGCCCATTAGGGTTAATTGGTAGCTTGCTTAGAGGCCAAGTCAACCCTCTCTATATAATGAGAGGGGATGTATCAATCTAAATCAAGCAAGAGATTAAGAAGGAAAACCCTTCTCTCTTGCCGGCGGGCGAGCCCTCGCGGCGGCGTTCCCAACGCCCCAAACCCTAGCCACACCGGTCTCCTGTCGGCCCTCACCACGTGAACAGTACCCACGACACTGTAGCACGCGGTACTGAAGCAACATTAGCCCTCGACCATCTCTCTCAATTCCCACAGCCCAACCGTGACCATAACATCTGGTATCGGAGATTTTTGGTTCGATCTCCACCATGCGAACTGCTTTGCATCCTCTTCGATCTTTGCGGAATCGTTCTCCGAGTTCCCGGCTCGATCTCAAAGATCACCGACACCTCCGTCACCAGCGTTCTTCGGCATGGCGGCGGCGTATGCCGCCATTCCGTTGGCGCCGACGGCGTGTCGGCGGGCCCCGTCACCACAAACGAGCGATTGACGGCGGTCATCATCGCGATATCGCGTCGGCGGCCTTTAGGCACGATGAGGCGGAGATCACGCTAGGCGTTCGTCCTCTCCGCCGCACACGCCCTCGCCGTCCGCGTCCACAACGGTGCGGGCCGGGGCGTCGCTCCGCCTACGGCCACCTCCATCAACGCTGAACGGATCCACCACGAAGGTGAGCCGCGGCGGTCGGCGACGGTGGCCTCCACGGCGGAGGCGGAGGGGCGAAGATGCGGACGTCCGCGATCGCGGCCTCTCGCGTGGCGCCGTCTTGAGGTGCGCCCGGCCAGTTGAGGGTCGGGCGGCGGTCGTGGGCGGCCACCGCCCGCCCGCGCCGAACCCGGCCACAACACGCACGGTGGCGCTGGTCGGCGCCACGGCCGCCGCATTACCCGGTGTCGGCGTCAAGCACCTCGCGCCGGGCCGTCGCCATCCACCTCGGCCGGGCGGCTCGCCTCAACCGCGTCACGCTCTGCGTCGGTTTCGCTCACGGGCTCGCCAACGGCGCCTCGTTGGCCGCAACATGGGGGTCGACGGCGATCGGCCCGCGCCGCCACGGTCGCCTGCGTCACGCGCCTCCGCCCGCCCGTCATGTTAAAGGCGGCGCTCGTCAACCCATGGAGCATGCCCAAGGTTATGGGCCTCGGTGGGCGGAGGTTGGTTCTTGGCGCCGGTGGATTCTTCGGTGGGCTGCCTATGATGGCCCATTTTCGCAAAATGACGTGGGATCCAGGGGGCACACGTGTGCGCGATCGGGTGCGAAAGGCCTACACGTTCGAGTCCACAATAAAGAAATTGAGTCCATTTCAGATTGCGAATAATCAAATAAGCCGAGATGTAAATGGCTTATTTTTAGGTGTTAGGGTTGTGTCTCCACGGAGTCATATTAGCATCATTGTTAGGTCGCAGCTTGAGGACGAGCCGCATGTCCGTGGGGTGTAGTGTTAGAGGAGTCAAGGGCCTATTGGGCCCCAGCCCATTAGGGTTAATTGGTAGCTTGCTTAGGGGCCAAGTCAACCCTCTCTATATAATGAGAGGGATGTATCAATCTAAATCAAGCAAGAGATTAAGAAGGAAAACCCTTCTCTCTTGCCGGCCGTGGGCGAGCCCCGCCGGCCGGCGTTCCCGCCCCAAACCCTAGCCACCGGTCTCCCCCGGCCCCTCACCACGTGAACAGTACCCACGATAATCGTAGCACGCGGGTAGTGTAGCAGCCCATGTTTTTGAGGCGCCGCGGGCGCGGCGCCCTAGCCTTCCTAACGCCATAGGCGTTCGGGGCGGACGCCTAGGCGACGCCATACACACCTTGTAAGGCGTTGTAAGTAGGAATTTTATATACTACTACAACACATACATACCTCGCTTGTAAGCTAGGATTTATATGCTAGTGTAGCACCCAAGCATTCATTTGTGTATGTGAGTAAGTATGTGAGTGACAACCCATAAAATATAACAAACATAACAAAATGTGCATCAGCGGTTCATCTTATAATATTCGAGCATATAACAATATTCAGAATATAGACAAGCGTAGGGGTCTCGCAAATGTACCATATTCGTGAGCGTAATCGAGCGAGAGAGCCCGGGAACAGAGAGGCCGGATGACGGGCAACCGAGGCCGGCGAAAGCGTCGAACCCTTGGGAAGATTATGGAAAGCAAGAGGCGGGAGGGAAAGCAGGAGGAAGGGGAACTACTCAACGGAGGCACGTACAATAGGCGGGCGAGCAGCTCGCCGCCGGCCGAGGGAGGCGGAGATTTGAGGCGGAGCCGTAGAGCAGATGCGACGGCTCCATGGGTGCGGTCGTCGGGCCGGGGAATCGAGGGGGAGCAACCAAGCCGCTATCGGGAGCCTCGTGTTTGCCCGCCGCCATCTCTTCCTCTCCTCGCCGGATTCGCAGATAAATGCCACGCATGACCGATTTCCAGCGCCGAGCCTATCTAGTAGACGCGCCATCAATTTCTCGCGCGCCTCTTTCTTTTCGCTGGCGCGCTGTCAATTCCCGCGGGCCGCGGTCCTTTGGCGCCCTTTCCCGCGATTGCGGCGTCCCAAGGCGTGGCTGTGAAGCGCCCGCCCGACGCCTATCTACGCCTACACGACGCCTAGTGCGATTAGGTGGACGCCATACAGTGAAGGTCGTGGCGTCCCCGACGCCCAGCGTCTCTACCACGCCCCGTCGCCTAGGCGACGACTAGGCGACGCCCCAAAAACAGAGGTAGCAGCATCAGCCCTCGACCATCTCTCTCAATTCCCACAGCCCAACCGTGACCATAACAGCCAATTAGTTCATATAAGTAATCAGTCATTTGTACCTCGAACATGAGATCCTCAATCTGTGAGCAATACAAATTTGCAGCCATCATTCTGGCAAGCAAACAGACATCCCTTGTAACCTCTGGTGTCACTCTTGGATTTCCTAAGTTGTTCAAAGGCATAAGGATTCAGATAATATAGCAATGAGATTGCAGAAACATTATTATGGTGGCTCTATCTTACCATCACGATCCCCTCCCATCCAAGAAGAGAACTGAATGAGTGGGGCATTATAGGGCACACGCTCATCAATTCCAATGTTCTTCAAGGCAGTATCCACACGGCGTAAAAACTTTGGAACACCTTTCCAAATTGTTTCATGGAAGTAACTCATACCAGCCCGCATTTCATCTTGTGGAGTAGGCTGGGTTCTTCTGATCTCATCAGTTCTGAAGGCTGCCTGGATCTGAAAATAATGAATTGAAGTTAATACTTTGATTATTAACATACCAACTTAGGTGGCGTACATGAACAGAATAAGCGACAATGTTAATGTTGTATATGCTGATAAAATCAGCAAATGATTTGCAGTTTGCACAAATCAGATATGAAATTTATCACGAAAGCGAGCGACAAGCTCCCTAGATAAAACAAAAGTCCAATGCTCATTGTACATATTCAATGTGTTACCTCCCTCTGGAGAGCCTCATCAAGCTCCTGTTTGTCATCTGGTGTGATATCCTTAGAGCACAGTTGAACCAAACAATTCCTTATCCTAGATTTATATTTGCAGTCATGCCAGTTAGAGAATAGAAGTATTTCATGTATTGGTGGTAGATTTCAAGGCATCGTTTCGCTGACTCACCGTGAGTGCTTCTGTAGCAGTGATCTCCTCACTGACTGTGTTGGATGTGCAGTAAAAACCAGGTCAACAGTCTGACTCTTCAGAGCATCAAAGACTTCAGCTGGTGACTTCTTAAGGTCAACTACAAGCCGCTTAAAAGTTTCCTCAATGTCAGATTCAGTCAGTGCTGAGTTCTCATCAGCAAAGTCCCCCTTCTTGAGCTTGATTCTCCTCCGATAAGCAATCTGGACTTTTTCGGCAACATGCTGAGTTCATGCAAGCACTGTGTTGCAAAGTTTTTCGGCAACATGCTGAGTTCATGCAAGCACTTTTTCGGAAAGGTGCTGAGTTCTTAAGGTCAACTACAAGCCGCTTAATTCATGCTAAGTTCATGCAAGTACCGTGCAAATCAAGTACCGTGCAAGTACCGTGCAAATCAAAAAGGCAACATGCAACATGCAAGTAGGGAGATAATTTTATTTTCGCGGTCAATACGCAACATGCAAGCAAGGAGAGGATTTGCCAAATCCCTCTTAGCTTGGCATATTTGCCATTTTGAGGATGGTTTATGCCAAGTTGCCCAAAATGCCAATCCAAATTGCAAAACTGTTGGAGACTACTTTTTCATGTTTTTGGCATATTTAAAGAATGCAAACCCTGTTTGCAAAACTGTTGGAGATGCTCTTAGCAGACAAAATAAACTCAAATTTGATTTGCACAATCAAACAGTCAAATCCAATGAACACAATCCTGCAAGACAATACTCCAGGAGTAATTTATATCAGGATGTGGCTGGCGCGCCTAGAATACGTCGTAGAGCATCTCCAAGAGTTTGGCAAATTTGAGGAACAAAATATACCAAACTCTTGGAGATGCTAAGTAACTGCACGTTTGCGCTGAAATAAAGTTGGGGAGACCTTTTCTCTAAATAAAAAGTTATATCAGGAAATAAAGTCAACATCCCAACCCCATGCCCGCATTAGATGCTGTAAGCACTAAGAATAACATAGCATTCAGGGAAAAAAAAAGCTGCAAGCAAAGATTAACAGAGGAAACAGGGAAATCATCCAAAGCCATGAGCTCTAAGTTCCAGCTCAAATTATTAATCCAGTCTATCAAGCTTGGCTCATATTGCCCAAGCCTCCGGCTTATAATATAAAATAACAAGATGGCGCATAAACCAGTGCAAATAGCCTGATCCGGAATATCAACCGGCCATATAAGGCGGATCCAGGATAGAAAAATAAAAGAGACATTTCATGTTACCAGTTCACGGAGATCCTCGCCGTGGAGGTCCTGGAGGATGTCTAGGAAGCGGTCGAGGAGGAGGGCGTCGTACTCCACCAGCTTGTCGTCCTCCGACAGCTTCGCCGGCGCCAGCATCCGCAGCTGCGCGTCGATCGACGCCATCTTCTCCAACTTCCCGGCCATCCCACACTGCCCCCAGAAACCACCACTTGCTCGATTCGATGCAAGAACTAAAGACACAAACTTCACTAAAAACGCATGTTCGACCCAAGAAAGAATACAGCGAAGCAGAGCTGCGACTCAAGATTCTCTTTATTCTTTTTTATTTATCGTATTTATCTTTCTGCAAGGATGATTTGATTTTCTGACGAAAGAAGAAATAACGATGGATCTAATGCTGGAGATCGGTGGGGATGGATGCAATGTGACTGGATGAAAGGGATCGGATCGTGGGGGTGGGAAGGGGGAGAAGCGAGCAAGGGAGCAGCGCACCGAGATTGTTGGAAGTGAGTGGGCCTGAGTGGTGGAAGGCTGGAAGCTGACTATCGAAGCTACACTTTGGAGGGGTATTTATGGAACAAAATCAATCATTCATTGCGTGATTAGAGTAATAATTAGAGCATCTTCAGGAGTTTAATATAGTTTACTTGCTAATAGATATGGCAAATTTATAAAACTTATGTTTGCAACCCCACTAGCTAATTCTCTTTACATACAAACACGCCACCTCACCATCCTACTAACACCCGAGTAGCATGCCACCTCACCAAATAAGACTAACCTTTTCTTCATAAAATTATAAGTGGGACCTGTTGGTATAGAGAAAAAAAAAGAAAATAAAAGAAAATAAAAAAAGGAAAAAGGTAGAAAGAAAAACAATAGGAGGGCGATAGTAATATTGTAACTCATAGAATTCTCTTCGCACTCGCGGCAACGCCGGGGAATCCACTCACTACTAGAATCCACAAGTTTCCCTAGGGTTAATAATCCTAGAGAAAGGCCGAGAAACACTAGGGAAACAATTTCCCTAGGGTATTTGGTAGGAAAGACCCCTAGGGAAGAATTCGACGGGAAAAAGCCGACGTTCCCCAAGGTTCTAGCTTAAAAACGGTAGGGGAAGATTCTTTCCCTAGGAGTTGTATCCCCTAGGGAAACTTCGTCGGGTAAACACTCAATCCTACGTGGAAAGCTAGTTTCCTTAGGAATCTTTCCTTAGGAATTAGAACCCTAAACATCATCGTTTCAAATCTTTTTATACAGGATTTTTATTTGAATTCAAATATAATTTTATATCTGAATTTAATTATAAAATATTTTTAAATTTAAATTCACATATGAACAATAATTAAGTATTCATCTCAACCAGTCTATAACCACAAATCCATAATCCATACATTTAGAGTTATAATATCATAATACAACCATGTCTCCATACTTTATGTAACAAAACAAATAACTACAACTAAAGGTTTTGACAACAATGAGCAATCCTTTTAATAATTGTGTGCTTCTCCCAAGATTGGCATTCCCAAACTGCAGTTAAGCAAGTATGATTCATAAGAACAAAATATAACAGCTATTCGAGTCCGTAACACACTATGCAGATGATGAAGTAAATATAAAATGCATCAGTTACCTGTGCTTTCAGCAATATTTCCATCGTTGAATCTTCATAGCCTGTAATTTCTTTCACCAAAATTTCCTGTGATATATTAATATAGCCTGTAATTTCCAAGGTTTTCAGTTAGGTGCACCGACTGCACTTTTTTCCCCCGTTATCCTAAACGGTTCTAGACGGCCGTCTAGACCGGTTTAGACGGTAAACGAGGGCAACCGCACGCTTTAGGGCCCTAATCGGGCTCCTAAACGGTTGACCCGCTTAGTCGGTCAAAATCGAAAAAACGGCCGAAACGGCCTGAACGAACGGGACGGGTCCCGGACGGGTTTAGACGCCATTGAAGCCGTGTACAAGCACGTTTAGGTGATGGGAGAAGAGCTACAGAAGGAAAGAGCATGAGTTGCTGGCCGCCATCGCCGTTGTCTAGCCAGCGTCCTCCTCGCCGCCACCGCCACCGCTGTCCAAAATTTCGCGTCCTCCTTGCTTGCCGACGCCGTGGTCGACCAGCCCGCGGCCGGGCGCAAATGCGACCGTCCATCCCATGCTCGCATCGAGGAGCGTAAGACCAGCGGCAAGGGAGCGAGGGGCGGAGAGCGAGCTTGCATCCTGTACGGAAATGGTGCCGCGAGTGGCCGGGAGGGAGAGCGGGGGGCGCGGGGCAGGTTGTCTTTGCAGAGGAGGAAAGAAAGAGAGGCGAGGTGAGTGGCGTCGATGGGATAAGATTGTTGACGACGCTTCATGGAGTTGTTGACGACGCTGATTGTTCTTTGGATCGTTGCCCGAGAGAATAGCAATATGATTCTCGAGCATATCCATCCATTTGTCGAATTTAGCGAATTGTTCCCCGCATTCTTCTTCCCGCCAGCTTCTTCGACTCGCTATCCATGGTGGTGGGTGGATCGAAGTGGTCTCCGATACCACCGTCCGAACCTAGCTAGATTGGGCCGAACCGACACGTGAATTGGGGAATTGGGAGGAGAGGAGGAGGATGGAGGCGGTGGCGATGGTGGGCGCTGCCTTGCCCCGAGGACGGCGGCTGGGCGGCGTGCAAGCGAGGAGGAGGGGGGGTGGCGCCGCAGAGGAGGAGGAGCAGGAGATTGGGATAAATTTCTTTATTTGCTTGTTGCCCTGAAAGATTACGAGACTCCTTACTTTTATAGCCTGGCTAGTGGGACTTGTATCTCAAGCAATCTCTCTAAAGGTTTCCTTATAGATTGGAATACCTTTTACAAGCATATCCTATTTATTTATTTTCTAATAAGGGTCTCCCTTATAGATGAGATATCCCCTTGCACACCAAAAACGCCTAAAGATAATTCTAAATATTTCCTCCCTTTATTTCCGAACTAATTGCCGAAGAATCCGCGGAAGGGAGGGGACGGCGGCGGGCGAGCCTTGAAAAGCCCCCGGAGGGGCGCACCGAGGGCTGGCCCACTGTCGGGCTTGTCCTCCTGGGCCCTATTTCCTGGTTCATGACAGTTTAAGTAGGAAATAGAAGCCCAATAGCTAAAAAATCAATGGTTTTGGTTTACTAGAACCATCTCGTATATTATAGTGTTTTAACTCGGTGGAACCCAACACTTTTCATTAGGATCTCTTGAATAAAATTAGGGAACATAGTAAGTAGATTAGATAGATATTTAGGAGAATTTTTATCTCCTACCCTATAGAGATCATCTTCGAAATGGAGAGCTTTAGTTCTATTCGAACAGAAAAGCTGACATATGTAAGGAAAATGGGCATCGACCCATTTTAGTTTGGATTTACGTGTTTGATAACCAACATGGTCAAATGGGACTAAGAAGTTTGCAAGTGTTTATTTTGTAGTTTCATAGGATGCAAGACATGACTTAGATGAAGGCGACGTGATTGTTGGTATTTGATAAGTCTACAGAAATATTTATAATTTGTATAATCCGCAAGCGAACGGATACCGGTGAGCACTTCACCCGGGAGAGGGTTTTAATATCGAATCCACAGGAAGGATGGTGTGAGGATAACTGAGGCATATAACTAATCCCTAAGAAGCAATCAAGGACTTGATAGGATAAAGAGGTAAGGAGATTCCTACGGTTGTCTAGTTCATATCCTTGTAAGCTATGTTGATATTGCCTTAGGGGGACGTACTCAAAGGAAAACATGGACAAAACATGCAATCCTCCAGCAACATGGTCCTGCTTGGCCTATCATTCAGGGGGTGGACTCCAAAGTGAAATCTCATATTTGGTTTTGGAAATTGATGACACACTTGTGGAACTAATCCTTGCTCTAAGTGTATGACTTGAGATAGGATTAGATGGATGACAAGGAGCATGATGATTATGAACATGGACGATGATGGTGGACATGATGGATCGTCAAGCTCGGTGATCGGCTTGAGAGGAACCCGGGAGATCAAGGCAAAGGTATCTTGATAGGGTTTTCCTTTCGGTGATCAAGACAGGATAGAGCGTGTGATCACATTATAGGATAGATAGCCGACTATCAAGAGGGGATACCGCGATAATCCTTTGGTGAAGTGCTTCTAGGTCCAATTGACTTGCATATTGCATTTAGGACAATGAGAGCACTAACTTCGATCTTGCCTAACTTATCGACGAGCTAACATGCATGATAACGTGATCATCTTGGGCGTGTTGGCGACCTATGGCAAGAGGCGAAGCAAGGTTGAAGCAAAGGCGACAACAACATGACGAACTCGCTTTGTTTTTCGTGGTGACCGGACTCTCGACCGGAAGCTGGAAGTCGACCAGAAGCACTGACCGGAGCGTCCGGTCAGTGAGTCCGATCGGACTTCCAGTAAGCAATGTTTTCAGTTTGTGCACGACGGTTGACCGGACGCACACACAGACGCGCATGCACGGTGGCTCCGGTGGTCGGGTCCGATCAAAAGAACAGAAAGCATGTTTTCGGCTTCGACCCAGGAAAGTGACCGGACGCATGGACCGGAACCATCGACCGGACGCATGAAGGAGCTGTCACCGTGGGGCGAAGCTTGTCGGTAGCGGCCGGAGCGATGATCGGACCAGCGGACCGGACTTCGGTGAGTCCGGTCGGTGCGGCCCGGGCCGGTCTTAGCCAGAGCACATTTTGAAGGCCAACGGCTCTATCTCGTGAGGGGGTCTATATATATTGGTTTGGCCGGTATTGGGACCTCTCTCTTGCACATTTGAACACTCTAACTTGCTTGTGAGCATTTGAGACTCCTCTCCACTCATCTCTCCATCCATAACTCAAATTCTTGGTGAGATTGAGAGTGATAGAAGTGCATTGCATTGGTGGTTGCATCTAGAGGCACTTCATCCTTGGAGAAGCCGTGGGATTCTTGTTTTCTTGGGAATTTGCCCGGTTCCCTAGCGGCTTGGAGCAAGAGGCGGTGTTGAGCTCGATTGGAGCTTGTTCGAGGCCACACCGGTGGTGATTGTGAGGGGTCGTTCCTTACCCCGCGGGAGATTCGCGAAAGGAGCACTAGTGGATTGCTCGTGGCTTGTTGGACCCTCTCTTGTGATCGTTTGCTTGAGCTCCCATAGGGGATTTGGCACCGGCCATTAAGCTTAGCATACGTCAAGTGAGTGTGTCACCACAACGGAGACTTAGCGTGCCGGCAAGCACGTGAACCTCGGTGAAAAATCATCGTGTCTATTGTCTTGAGTTCGTTGGAGATTTCTCATTGTACACGGTGATTGGCATCATCCTCTACACTCCACGGTGGTATTGTATTCTAGCCTCTTTGCATTAATTTCACTAGTAGACTTGTGTAGTTTTGCTTAGCTTGAGTAGCTTGTGTAGTTTGCTTAGTCTTGTTTAGCTCCTAGTGGTAATCTAGTTAGAATTGCTTGTTCACCTAGGAGTAAACTAGCAACATAGCTATTGTGTGGATTAGAGACAATAAAATTGACTTGTGGCTTGCTTAGCTAATTCGTAGCACCGCTTATTTAGCTTTGCCATCTTATTGTCTAATCCGTTTGTTTAGTGTTGTTGCAAGAATTTTTAATAGGCTATTCACCCCTCCCCCCCTCTAGCCATTAGGACCTTTCACAAAGGACTCAACAGGACTGTCACTCCCGCGATCTACCACATGACCCGAATGTAGGGTGCATTCACAAGCAACCTCGGTCTAAGCACCACGCCTAGACCTAAGCTACTCCTCTAATCTATAGGGTCCTACAGATTAAAGTACTCAAACAAGAGTTGTGAACAATAAGAACAATAAGAACATTTACTTACTTAAATAAGAAGTTGATCCGCCATAAAAGTCTCAGGATCAGGTGCCATGAGGCCTTTGATCCCAGAGGTACAAGCATAAGGAGTCACCGACAGGTCCTATGCTTCCCCTTCTTCTCCTCTACCCACTCTTTAACTCTCAAGACTAGATCTAGTCACTCTCTTGGGGTACTACAGATCTAATCTCTCAACTTGATATTTTGCTCTTCAACTCATTTTAGGGCTTCTAGTTCTACATGGTGTTCTAGTCTAGATTGGAACTAGAGAGGAGAGGTCAGGCCTCAGCCTGTTGAGTATTGAGTTGAATAATGAATTATGGTTTCACCCTATGATCAGGGGGTCTGCTTATATATCCCTTGACAATGAACGATGGCCCTTGGATCAAACCGACCTTGGTAACGGTGTAGATACAACCTCAATGTCGGTTACAAACCGACCTAAAAAGTTGACTGGATTTGGGCTCAATCTCCTAGCGATCGCCATGAATAGGCCCGGCGATCGCCAGGGAATTGGATCACAACGACTTCAACTTTCGTGGGTGTGTATATCTCGTCGATAGCTTTGTAATGACTAGTATTTTGCAGGAAACAGAGTCCGGATGAGAAAGTTATGGTCGTTTTAGTGAACTCTGCTCTGCAACTGATATCTTTTGATTCTGGGCTCTGAATATAGAAAACAATATATCCGTTTCGACCGTCTCGACGAGCTCTTTGCAATGGTGCTATATTGGAATATGTTTGTAACATTTTTTTATTCTTCTTATGTCTTACAAACTCTAGGCTTTTCCTTGTGTAGTCCCTGAAAATATACAAATCACCAAAACTTGTGGAACTATGTTAGTAAAGCCCCTAGTCTATGTGATTATTCATTTTATGCCCTTATTCCATGTTTAGTTGACTAGTAATATTACGCTATAACAAGGGTCAACAAGCTCCCCCAAGCTTACCCTTTGCAAGTCCCTAGCAAAGCCAAACTTAACAATGGATCAGGAGTTGCTGCAACGCTTTCACACCTCAAAGGTACACATACTTTCAAACAAAATTTCTCCTCCAGATAAGAATAAACTGTTCAACCCTCAACTTACCCATATTACCTTTAACCATGCAGCTTATAGCCTTTTCTTTGATCTTGGGCAATTGAAAGATAGAACAATCAAGTCAAGCACCATATCTCAAACTCTTCGTTCAACAGTCCTTCTAGAGTTTGTGCAAGTTTTCAAAATAAAACTCAAAGTTCCTGGTACGACTCTCTCAAGTCTCTCATTTGTGGTATTTGTGGATCCTCACTAAGGTAGCAAGGTTGTTTTGCCTCTCTCTAATAATATGTGATATTTTTGGACTAAGGCAGTAGGACACTATGCTTTCTTCTATCTCACCCTATATCTAAGGCTTATTTCTAGAGCTCTTAGGTGGGAGAAACTACTTCTACTTACTAAGCATATATTGTAAGTTCAAGCAATGGATCTAAAGTCACGAGTCACACTGATCAAGTGGTGCATGTGTATGGTGGATAGAATATGGTAGGGAATATAGTAAGGTGTATGGAATGAATGAGGGGAAAACCTAATTCTACTTTTGCTCCTTGAGGAATCATCTCTCTTTTGAAACTCGAAAACTTTGAGAGAACTTGGGTTGCACTTCTTTCTTTCTCTATTTTTCTTTTATGGAGAGGCGAGCATCTAAGTACTCATTGTTTTCAGCGGACACTTGTTCATTTTTTAACTCTCCTTTATTCTTTTTTTTTTTTTTCTTAGGGAGGTAGGCTCTACTCGCCCGTAGGACACTTGTCCATTTTTCACCTCCCCTTCTCTCTTTTTCTTTTTCTTTTTTTAAATACAACCCATATCTCTTTTGCAATAACTTTTGAGAGATAAACAAAAATAATGGAGCTTTGTAAAACATTGGCTAGATATGGATGAGTGGATGGGTGTAGGGAATATTTTTGGTTGCTCTATCCCAAGATAGGAGTACAACATTTTTGGTGGATATATAATGAATGTAATATGAAGGTTTGTGGTGGTGGATGCGTACTTCCAGGATGGAAATAGCATATGAATGTGTGAAGTCGAATGAAGTGGAGTAGAATGCAATATGAATGAGGTGGAGTGAAGTGGAGTGTACATGATCGGCATGACAAGTTTCTAAGGGTCGAAAAAAAGATTGAACAAACTTAATGCAAAGCAAGCGCCTATATATATGTCAAAAGGTTTTCCTAATCTAGGGAGCATGTATATATGGCTGTGGTAGGAGGTTTAACACTTTGTCACACATGAACTTATCATGTGCATTTTAAATTTTTAAAAATAAATCTCCAGAAATCTAGTATCACTAGGAGTAAGATCAATAGCAGCTCGGACTCTCATATATCATATCCTTCAATTACCTAGACTTTAGAGCAAGCAATTTGCATCCCACAGATTTCAGGTTCAGAGTAAATCTCAAGTCAAAGCAGTCTTGCATTTAAGGCTCAAGAGAAATTAAGCTTAAAAGCTAGGTACTAAAAAGGAATTACGGCGGAGCAACTATTCATCATCTCCAAGTTGTTAATTTTAGGGTTCATTTTATCTTGTACACTCTCTATACTTATTTATTCTCACACTCCAAAGATCACACTCTACTAAAGACTCTTTAAACGACTAGACTCTATAAAACTAAACTTCTTGGTAAACTCTTTTTAGCAACTAAGCAAACCAAAATATTAGCTAATAGTAATAATAGGGATACTTATCGTGATAATCGGGGGTGCTCTCCCCAAGCCGGATTGAAGTGTAGGGTCATTGATGATGAGGAAGTTGAGGTAGATGGCGATGATGATGTCGACCTATCATGTCTCTCTCCCTTTGCATCCTACTGAACTCAAATAGACAACAAAGCTAGTGGAACTTGATTAAGCATTAGGGGTTAGCCACATAGGCCTCATGTGTCTAGAGATTTTCAAGATGGATCATGATTATTCCGTATAGAACTTCAACAAGATTTCTCTTCTAAATGTTTTTGAAGTTTTATAATTTTATATGCATGCAAAGAACTATGATGCAAATGCAAATTAGATGAATGCATAACTATTTTTATGCCACCACAGTGAATATCCTTATGGGTTGTTACACGCCACAAGATTATTCACATGGGGCTTGAGAATTTTTCAATGCAACGCTAATGCATAAATGTAAATATGTAATGCAAGGAAATAAAATATGCTATGCATGATAACTACCGATCTTACCTTCTGGCGAGGGTTCAGTGTTTTAAGTCCTCTAAACAAGACTTCTTACCTTACTCACTCCTCAAGTGTATCATCCGATCTTGGTGGCTACGTCTCCCGAGATAATGATCTCCGAGGATGGAATCACCCATGTTGCTTGCTTGTCCCATAGTTTGAAGTGAAGCTTTGACAGTGGAAGCATGCAACATCTTGTTTAGTGTGCATACTTTATGGGTTTAGGACATTTTCTTGTAGAATTTTGGAGGAATGGCATACTCCTCCACGTTATGCTCGAAGTATGTCCTGTAAAAGACAAGGTAGAGATCAAGTGCATGGGCCATGTTGGTGGGAAAACACCAACAGAACCAAAAAAACTTTATTCGTTCTTCTCTAACCTTAGGCACATTAAACAAAGGCGAGTTAATGTTTATTTATTTCCTTCATTTATGATGAGGGTGATAAGATCGGGAGATTAAGCATCAATGGTTTAATGATTACAACTATCTTCCAAAACAGGATGAGCAACATTTTAGCTTACATGGTTGGGGGACCATGGGATCAGGAGAGTGGTGTTTAGGAACAATTAAAGAACTAGATATGTGGAGTTAAGCAAGATGGATAAAGTTAGGTTATAACTCTAACATGTTTGATTCTTTATTTATGAGCATGTCAAAATTAGGAAAAAACTTAGTTAGTAATAGCTTACCTCAAGATGTTACATTTTATTAGAGTGTGATGACACCATAACACCTTGCGGTGATTATTACCTTTTGCTTGGAGCTTTCCTCAATTGGCTTCTTGTATATCTTGCTCCTAACTTGTCTCCTTTATTGCATCATCCTTTCTTTCTTCTCCTTTGAATTGTGCTAGGACCTTTTTGCTCCTCTCATAGTTTTATTCCTACGTCATTAATGGACAACACATACCCCCCGAAATATACAAGTAGTAACAAGGGTAGTGTTGTTCTGAGGGCTAAAGGTCACTTTCTATGCTACGAGAAAAGTTTGGTTGAAGATTTTAGCATAGATCATTTATCACATGTTTCACCTTGCTTTTCTAAAGGAATGATTTTAATGAACCTTAAGTTTGCTTTTCATGCATCGAAATCATTCGAACTTGTAGAAAAGAGTAATAGTGAATAAAGAGGTTGCAAACCAGCGTGTGGGATGATGGGGCGATGTGAGGGAGGAAGAGCACGGTTGAATGAATCCTTGGTGGAGTTGGTCTTCCTCTTCTATGTGCCACTCACCCTTGAGTTCATCCTTGAGCAAGTGCTTTTGTTTGTAGATTTTGTTTGTGGCACTCCTCTTCTTTCTCTTGCTTCATCTCTAATGTGAGTTTATCTCGTGACTTCCTCCAAGATTGTTTGACAGCTTTTCTTTCTATAGGGGCTAGTCTAACAAAATATACCAATGTCTACACAAGTAATATTTAGTTCAATAACCAAACTAGACTCCATGTCTAATTTAATTAAGGAAGACATTTTAACTTAAGCACCATGCTTAATTTAAAAACGTTTGGAAACACACTATTTACGCTATAGCAGTATTCCAAACCAAAGCATACTATGGTAAACAAAGGGTAGTATGAAGGCATTATAGGGATTTACTCAAATGGAGATGAAATAGTGTAGCAACTTGAGCATGTCTTAAAGGTAGAGACAATCAAGATAAGGTAGCAACATGGCAAGAATTATTAATGTGAGTGATTCAATGTTGCATGATAATTGGTTGGACATACCTTTACATTGTCATCCTTCGTTCTTTTTGCTCTTGACCTGAAATGGTTAGTAACAAAAATACCTGAAGGAATATTCTCATAATTATATCTCTATGCTCACTACACAAGGGGGTGTTATAGCAAAAGATCTATACTTAAATTACTTCCCCCTAGAGTGCTTGTTTTAGGACAAAAAGCTCGTCCTTGGGAAACCTTCAAATATGATTCAAGATGATGAAGAGGTTTTCCCTTATATCACCAATCTCATAATTCAAGCCAATGAGATCAACAACTACCCTTTCTAAATCCTTATGAACAATTATCTCAAGGGGGTTTGAGATCTTGTAGGTGGCAAGTTTAGATATGGCAATTAATTCAGGAGTTTGCTCTCATGGGCAAGGATTGGATAGAATATTTAGGATGTAACTCCTATGCTCATGGATATTCTCCAGCCATTGATAATGCTCTTTCTGGTCTCCATTAGATCCTTCATGATGTCTATACTTGGGTTTCTAAGATCATAGGTAGACTCACGAAAAAGAACACTAGAGGATTCATTGGGGTCAAGGATGAGGTTGAAAATGAGTTTTGGATAAGTTATCTAGTCCGAAATAGAAGGGGAGAAGACATGAATGGATTCTAGATAGCTTTGCTCTCCTTCTATGACGTCATTAGATATGCCATCCTTGGGTTCCCAATGTAAGCACATGTGACCTATTCTCTACTAGCAAGTTGTTTGTATGCGAGTGAAACTAGCTTGCAAGTAGTTTCTTGATATAGGCCGTTTCTTATCCAGCTGGGGGCAATTTGATGGCAAAGGTCTTGATCCTCTTGGCTATTATGTCCTTAGCTGAGACCAATAGTGGATGGAATGACTACGGTAGCTTTGATGTCGAGAAGACCGTAATAGACTGCGAACCATTTTCTGCAAAATATTGAGTGCCTAATTTATTTGCTATTTCTTCACCAAGGTTTAGCTCTAGTTTATTTGATGTCGTACTCCTTTTTGCTTTTCTTACATATCCATCATTAATTCTTTTTGTAATATATATCCAGTGTCCTCATGTGTGAACCTGATATTCATATGCCCTGAAACCTGATGCATGTACTCCATCTGTTTATAAAAAAAAAAATAAGTGCCACTCTCACTTCCATTAAGACTTTTAATTCTGACCAAATATATATCAAAATATTAATATTATTATAATACATAACTAGTATTATTAGATAGATTGTTGAACATTTATTTTGAGACCGAAGGAGCACTGTGAATAACAATTCTTGATTTCTAGTGTCCAAACAAGCTTTAAGCCTAGCTTTGTGCCTAAATTAGATATAATTCAAATGGATATATAATTTACATGATATGTTGGATCACAACAAACATTCCGTAGGATATCGATGCTGTTTACTTCCGGTAATAACGTATTTGATTTTTCTTGTGAAAAAAAAAAAACTAACTAATTTTTATTATAGTACAAAAAGAGTTATATACGATCATATTGCACTGTTTTCATCCCGGCCTGGTTATTAGCCCAAAAGACATATTGGGCTCTATCGTCCTCATGGGCCTGAGTCCACATGATGACAGGCTCGGCCTTATCCAAACACAAGAACAAAAAGGGCCCGTGTCGTTCCAATGTCGTTCCAAAAAAAAAAAAAAAAAAGGGTGAGAAAATATCTGGCACACCGACGTCCGCAAAGAAACCTTCACCGACATACGGGTCCCAGCGCGTCCTGTCCCACCTGTCATGCCCGTTCCCGTCTCGCACATAATTGTCCCCTGTGGGCCCCTGATTAGGACTCCAGAAGGTTCCCCTCTTCCACCTCCATATCTTCTTCCTCCGCCTCCGCTTCGCCGCCTCCTTCCCTGCGTTGCGTCTTGAGAGAGAGAGAGAGACCAGTGGGTGGGAGACCTGCGAGAAGGGCTGCCGTGTAGAGTCAGCGACTGCCAAGGAGGGAGTGGGGATGGCCGGGATCGGGCCGATCAGGCAGGACTGGGAGCCGGTGGTGGTGCGGAAGAAGGCACCCACCGCCGCCGCCAAGAAGGATGAGAAGGCCGTCAACGCCGCGCGCCGCGCCGGCGCCGAGATCGAGACCATGAAGAAGTGTAAGTGGGTTTCGTAGCCTTCTGTTGTACTCGATTTTAAGGGGGGAGTCTTTTTCTTTCGGGTTTCGATTTAATCTGTTTTTCAGTGCAGCGGGTGTGCTATTCGGTTGATGGGATTTGACGAATAGGGTTTCGTTCTCGTTTTTTTAGTTCGTTGATTATGATGTTTTTTTGTTTGTTCGCTTAGGGGACTTTTCTTGCTTTTTCCCTGCTAGGGTTTGAGGAAGAGTTGATCTCTTATTCTTGTCGCTTCTAATAGATTTCTTTGCTGCTACGTTCTTTTTCCTTTGCTAGTTCCGTTTCCTTTGCTTGATTGATCTGTGTTTGTCTGCAGACAACGCTGGTACGAACAAGGCGGCGTCCAGCGGCACATCCCTCAACACCAAGCGCCTGGACGACGACACTGAAAACCTCGCCCGTGAGCAATCATCTGTCTCGGACCACCATTTTCTCATGAACAATTTGGTTGATGCTTGTTTGCTTATTAGGATCCCTATACAATACATAAATTCGGGCACTTGTCTACCGTGGATGTGATAAATGATTTAGGAGTATTAGGACTTATTAGGAGATATATATATGTCCATGTTCACATGTCAGTCCACATGTGTTAGGAACTTTGGATGGATTGAGGTGGAAATCAAACTAAATTCCGCCCCAATTCATTGCAGCACATGTGGATTGAGGTGTGGCCGACAATGCCTTCGATACCTAGTGCTTCCAGCTTCCCACTTTTATTAGCAACACTGGCCAAAGTTTCTCTTCTCAAGATTAAGATGGGAAAGTAATATCTCTTATGTGTCCACAACTGTTAAATTGCTATCGTGTCCACAAGTTATGGCAAAGCATGGATGTTTTATAAAATGATGCTTTCTTGTTTGGCCATTTGTCCTGACAGCGTGCATATGTTATATTTTTTATGACATTGATTTAGTTAGGGGAGTGAGTTTTGAAATATTGCAGTATTTGTGTTCATAACAATTTTGCTTGTTGTGTCAATCAACCTTGATAACATTTGGTAAACTAATGAGCAATTTGCACACTGTTATATAATATATTTGTTTATGTTAGCTGTTGAGTTTCTGTTGATAATGAATTACTAAGTGGACATGCCTTGAATAAGTGTCTTGAATGCATTGAGGTTTCAGTGGCAATATATTTGTTGTATAATAAGCATCCTGTATGAGACTCTTTGTGGCTTGTTTGTGGACATGATTATTTTGTGCCAATATATTTGTTGTATAAGCATCTTGTATGAGACTCTTTGTGGCTTGTTAGTGCACATGATAATTTTGTGATAAGTACCAATATGAGTCTGTAAAGTCGGTCCATCCTCTGCAACCTGCATAGCATGATTCCTATGCACCTGGAATATTACTGTAACTGAAATTCATACAGAATTTGGACATGCAAAGCATGGCAAGTAAACAGGGTACTGATGAACCATGGGCCATTGCCTATTAGTGTGCAAAAAGAAGCACCCTTTGCCCAATTTCTAATATCAATAGCGAAGTGTGTGAGGTTTATTTGAGAGTTGAGGCTAGGACCTCCATAAGTCTCTAATTTCATTTACCCTGGTGTGGGTGCTTGCATCACAACCTCTGTTTTTATCTGTGATGCTGGTGTTGGTGGTAGAAAGAAGTTTCTGGCTAGGGCAAGGTGCAACATTTTGATGATCACCTTGTTATGCTTGTACCATGTAGTCCAATGCTAATGACTCTCATCTTAGTCACATGGATATGAAAAATTACTACAGATTAAATTTGGTTTACTCTGGTGTGGGTGCTTGCATCACAACAGTCATTGCCTCTGCTTTTATCTGTGATGCTGATGTTGGAGGTAGAAAGAAGTTTCTGGCAAACATTTTGATGATCACCTTGTTATGCCTGTACCATGGAGTCCAATGTTAATGACCATGGTCTCATTTTTTTTGTCATAAGGATCTGAAAAATTACTACAGATTAAATTTGGTTTTTCTCGATAAGGATTTCAAAAATGGTGGAACTATTAAACCTGCGAATGGAAGTAAACATGATTTGAGTCATATGCATAAGATTGCACTAAGCTTTCTGAATGATATCCTTCCATGATAATATAATGACTCGCGTTCTCCTCAATTGATGCTAGATGAGCGAGTTCCAAGTGACCTGAAGAAAAATCTCATGCAAGCAAGGCTTGATAAGAAGATGACCCAGGCACAGCTTGCTCAGGTACCATGTGGAATCATTAGATTTCAGAACTTTCAGTAGTTCCATACATATCTGAAGAAGTAGCTTGATCCTTGTTTGTCCTCTTAATGAGATGAGGGTGTGGTGTTTATTGCAGATGATCAATGAGAAGCCACAGGTGATCCAGGAGTATGAGTCAGGCAAGGCAATCCCCAACCAGCAGATCATTGGAAAGCTTGAGAGGGCCCTGGGAACTAAGCTGCGTGGCAAGAAATAGCTTTCGTTCGAGTTATGTGTCCCGGAGCAGCATAGGGAAGACAAGGCAAACTGTCTGCTTATTATTATCTATGTTTGATATCTCAAGTCATGCGGACTGTTTCTGTTGGTACAAGAGTGAATAACTGTGTTCTCAGACTTGTATGCTTGCTGCTTGTCATATGATATGACCTAGCTCTAAATTGTCTGACGAAACTGTCAACTGATATGTGATAACCTCATAACCAGCGTGGTCATGATGATGCCCATTACTGGAGTTCGGCACTGACCGTTTCACCGGTAATATATGTTTGGTGTCTGCTTCCTATACACTTCTGCCTATTTTGCGACGTCAGTATATAACTGACCTTGCTCTGTTATCTCAGAGCCTGATAACTGACCTTGCTCTGTTATCTCAGAGCCTGTTAGGGTTGATAGGGCTGGTTCAAGTAAACAAGGACCTTGCTCTGTTATCTCAGGGCCTGTTAGGGTTGATAAGGCTGGTTGAAGCGAACAAGTAAGCATGGACGGCAGACTGGGTCTGTAAGTGACCGAGAGTGATGTTAAAGACGAAAGATCAGGCGCCACCATGACTTCTCGAATTGCTTCATTCATCAATAGCAAAAATCATAATGGCTAATTTCATAAATGAATGGTTCATTTTCTTGAGTAAAACTGTACAAAGGGCAGAGATGAGTACAACATAAGAGATTACAAAAGTACTATCAGGGAGGGATAAGACCAAAATTAGGTGCCCTTTTGGGCGCCCTGAAATGGCGTGAACAGGAAAGAAGCGTTACTCCTCTCTGTCCCAAACAAATGACGTCCAGGAGTAGCATTTGAATGTCTTTGTTCACACCCTTTGCTATGCATCCGGTCCTCCTTCTCGTCCCATGTTCATGCAATCACCGATGTACACGCCATAAGCTTAGACGCGTTACGAGTGCGTCACTAGTGGTATCCAAGGCAACTTCCCTCTATTTAAACGACATCGATAGAAAGGACAACAAACACCTCAACAATACCCAAGAACCTAACATTGGCCTCAATTTAATGCTTCCTTGGTAGCAAAATCCTTCTTGGGCTAATTGAATTTTTTGCGGATCTACGATTAATCACCCCATATCAGGTATGTTTCATAGATTCAACAAGTTGTGATCTACATAATTCTTATGCAAATTCTATTACGTGACGCGTTGCGTGACGTGCCGAGCGCATGATCCACGTGCTCGCACCCGCATCCGTGTTGTTGAGGAAGGAGAGGAAGTCATCGGCGGTAGGGTTCCGAAGGGGTTAGGATTTTCCTTGGCGGCCTTAGAAAGAGGATTTTAGGGAGAGGTGGTCATGACACGGCGGTGGTGGTGGGAGAGACAATGGCGAGGACGATGGCCACCAGTGCGGCAGGAGATAGCGGTTGGGTAGGGTTGGTGGCGAGGGGCGTGCAATAGTTCTCGCTGTTGTGATTAGGGTTGGTGGGGGCTAGTTGCAGATGGCATGGCGAGGTGGTGAGTAAGCCGCTCGTTGCCGATGATGGAAGCGGGGATGGAGGGCAGGGACGTGGATGAGAGGATTTCGCCTCTAGCACGTCGCCCTATGGTTAGGGGGTGGGTTTGAGGAGGTAGGGCGCAAACGGTGGGTTGGGCGGTGAGGCAACGAGATGCGACCCTCCCGCTTTTGGAGGGTGGGGGGAGGGGCGGCAGGAAGGCGCAGGGAGGAAGAAAAAAAGACCGCAGGGAAGACACATTGCGGGGGGATGAAGAAGGGTTGTGCGACTATAGAAGTTATACTTATCTGTTGGGTAATTTTTTAGATTTGACAAGCATTGTTGAAATCACCAGATACAAGTATAACTTCTATATAAACTCTGCAGGTCTAGGATAAAGACTAACTTCCTTTGATTCATTAATAGTCTTTCATGGAATTATTAAGTGGAGTTTATATACTTTGTAATATATTGAGAAGATATAATTGCCTCTAATTTTGCCTAAAAAACGTTTCTTTTCCAGCTTGAGCCCCATAAACCTTCTCGATGGCAATGTTTATCAATCGCCTCATCTTCTTTGTTGTAAGTTGGTGGTCAAACATCCAGATCTACAACCAAATGAGAATAATGAAGCATGTTGTGAGGCTTGGCCCCCGGGTGCGGCTCCTAATATTGCTCTTGTTGGTTATTGGCACATCATGTATGTCAACCACGACGACGATGGTGTTGATTCTTCTCCTCACCGTTTGGAACTACCAATAGGTGAATGCATTATTTCTTAATTACCTGCATTATTATTAGTTTTAAGTTAAATACTTGTTGTTCTAAAATTTTGAACTGTGTTTCCATATGTGTTCAAATCTGGATTGGGGCATAAATAAGGCATCCGCTTTCTGAAAAGAATCAATTATTTTACACATGAGTCATCTGTATCACTTTGCTCATTTCTTTGCTAGGTTAATAACTTTGTGATTTGGCTTCTATTTGTGTTTTTTCTATGCTAGTCTCATGTCGGACTTTCAAATCTAATTATATGTATAGATTCATTTATACTTATTTACATTGAATATGCCTGAATAAAAAGAAAAAAAGAGTCACCAATGGGGTTTTGGTGCACTATATCTTCCAATGCATAGCTCATAGTGCCACGCTTTCAAATAATCTAAGAGATAGAAAGCTAATGTATAAAACTTACTAGTAAATAGGCCTCACTCACATTGACATATAACTATTGTTACACTACCAAACAAATACAGATAAATAATATTTTTTTTATTGTTGTCTCGCTACTGCTGAACAGTAGAAACTTTTTTTATGTTGACGTTACAAATAGATAGACAGCTCACTCAATTGCACACTACTAATTAATGTTGTCACACTAGCAAACAATATTAGAGATAGAGAGCTGCAATTGATTGTTATTTATTTTACTACTAGACAAAAATATTTAGATAGACAACTAGTATGTAGATGTTACTAGTAGGATAGCCATACTTGTAAATAAAGGCACACATTTTTTGGGTTGTGACACTGCCTAACAATCTTAAAGATAGATAGATGCTTGGTTATTATTAACTCCATATGGAATAATGTTAAAGACAAACGTGCTTCATAAATTCATTATTTTCTCTTTCACACACACAAACTAATAATCTTAGAGAGGAAATTGTTGCTTGGTTGTCATCATTATCTCATCATGAACAAAAGAATCTTCCTGATACAAAGCTACTTTGTAAAATATTACTATAAATTGTCCTAACTCGGAGTGGCACATAATACATTAGCAATCTTAAATTCGAAATATGTTACTTAGTTAATTTTCATTGCTTTGCTAGTAAACATTATTAGAGATTGAAAGCTACAGTAGTATGTAATGTTACTAACAGACGGATGAACCCTACTCACCATGCTCAAACCCCAAAGCAGACATCACGCTGTTTTGGCAGCATAATTAGCTTCTTTCACATTAACCAAACAAGATAAAAAGGAGGATTGTCATCGCCTCACTATCAAACAATCTTAGAGATGAAAATGTGGTGCATAAAGGTTACCAGTAGAAGGGCTCCACTCACTATGACATGTAATCCGTTTTCAAGCTGCTAAAACAGTCTTATAGGGATAGAAAGGTTTCACTCTAACAATCTTATTAGAGATATAAATGCTACTATGGAACTAACAAATGCCATATATTACTAAACAAATCTAGAGATAATAAGCTGCTACGCTACTTAATTATTATCACTATATATCTCAGTACAAGGCATATAATCTTCGAGAAAGAAAGATATTGTGTAACGTTATTAGTAGAAGGCCCTTCATATGTTCTTAGGCAAACGAACTAATAAAGAACATAGAAACTAATACTGCTTTACAAATAGCATCACTACCCAGCACCTAGGACATGGGCCCACCCACACTGGGACGCTGCCATGCGCGGACTCCACGGCACCAAACTTTCGTGGCCAGCAAAAGATCACCTGTGGCTAAAACTAGTACTACTAGATACTATACAAAAAACTATGACTTAACCAATTTAGATGCTTAACCAAACGCTAGCAAGCATGTGTGACAAGTTGTAGCGGCCAACCAAACAGCCCAGGCCTCTCATGTGGTAACTGACAGGGAAAATATCTGTCCAATTTAATCCCTACCTAGGCAATGGAGTGAGGAGAGGAGAGACTGGCCATTGAGTTAATATGAGAGAGAAAGGGAGCAGATCAGCAGAGTTGAGTAGAGCGATGAAATGAAGTGCATGCAAACAACAAAGCAATGCACAACAGAGAACAGAGTACAGACAACCCCCCCTCTCTCTCTCTCTCTCTCTCTGAATGATTCCCTCTTTTGTCCCGTCCCCAGCTTTCCCCCTTCCTCGCAGCATAGGCTCCCCTCTAAACCCCTCTGCCTCCACCGTAAATCTTTGGAAAACCGATTGTTTTTGAAAGCAACAATTCGCTGTTTCCGTTACCGCACCCTCCAGGGGCCTATAAATCCAGCGCCTTCCTGGCTTGCTTCAGCCGTGGATCTGAGAGCATTTTGCAGCATTCAGTAACATTCTCGGAGGAGATTTCTCCCTTGCTGCTTCTGTGGATTTCTCCGATAATTGTCACCAGGATTCGGTGAGCATTTTGTGCGGTGTTTTTCGTGGTTTCTTTATTTGGCATGTGTTGGCGAATTCCTCAGCGTTGAAGATTTTTGGTCCTCTCTCGAGTGTTTAGGCTCACTAAGTTCTTGATCATTCACTAAGCATTGTTTTGTCTAGTTTTAGTTTCATGTTTAGAGGTACTGTTTTGCAACCCTTCGTTGTTTCACATCTGAAAGTTTGCACACCTTTGTGGGAAAAGAATGACGCTTTATTTTTTTCTGTAGAATGAATTCCTGTGGCATCTGATGCTGTAGGACCATAAAGCTTGCAACTTTACTGCTGGCCTACCTCTACCTCACTAACCTGCCATATGGAATAAATACTGAAGCTGTTTCTTTTTTCCTGCTTGGTTGGTATTGATCGTCGTGGGCAAAGCAGAGGAAGACCCTCCGATGGCCATGGAGATGGTGGCTGACATGAAACCAGAGGAGATGAGCCACCCTCCCATGGACCAGCTGCTGGGAATGGAGTACTGCATAGACTCCAACCCATCCTGGGGTAAGTACTCAGGCACCTAGGCTTATGATTCATTCATCTAGCTATGCTGTGAGTGACTTTATGGCACTAAATATGTGTGTCTCTTTCATGGCGCAGGAGGGGCTGTTTTGCTGGGCTTCCAGCATTTCATCCTGTGCTTGGGGACAGCAGTGATGATCCCCACCTTGTTGGTTCCCCCTCATGGGAGGAAATGCCGTAAGAGTCCTTTCGTTATTCAACTTTGTTGTTGCTAATATCTAATTACTCTGTGCCATATCTGATTGCTCTGTGCTATATTGGTGTTTATCTTAAAATAAATTAGAATTCAAATGTTAGATTTAATTCTAGATTATCCATGTCATTTAAGCACAGAAAGTCATGTTTTGATGTCATCATTTTCATTTTCCAGTGTAAATGTTATAAGGTTGATGATACTGGTCATGTTATTTGATTTCATATGTATTTTGTTATTACATATCTGATAGTATTTGATGTTATAGAATTAATAACCTCGATGTTTAAAGCTAAGATATTTTCTATTCCAGCTAGTGTCCTTGAGATTTTTTGTTAGCCTTGTGCCATGATAATGTGCTCACGCTCACTTGCATGTATCCAGAATTCATCTTTTTGGATGATGGATCTTTTTATGTACTGTTTCTCATTGATAGAGTCCATCCTGATTGCTACATTATTGCCTGTTTGTTTGCATCCAGCATGACAAGGCAAAGGTGGTACAGACAGTGCTGCTTGTGACTGGGATAAAC
Source organism: Hyparrhenia diplandra (assembly GCA_015847255.1). NCBI lineage: Eukaryota > Viridiplantae > Streptophyta > Magnoliopsida > Poales > Poaceae > Hyparrhenia > Hyparrhenia diplandra. The sequence goes on along the minus strand of JADLZK010009251.1, from coordinate 369,008 downwards.
ACAATGCTCCAAACTCTGTTTGGAACTCGTCTGCCAACCGTCATCGGTGGGTCTTATGCATTCCTAATCCCAGTCATATCAATAATCAGTGACCCCTCACTGATACAGATTGCTGATGGCCATACAGTAAGTGTGCAATGATCATTGTTCTTTTAACTAGTTAGTATATTAAGTCATATCAGTGCCACAACTCACATGTTTTCTCTTATTGCAGAGGTTCACAATGACCATGAGAGCCATACAGGGAGCCCTGATAATATCATCCTGCATTCAGATAATACTTGGCTACAGCCAATTGTGGGGGGTATGCTCCAGGTACAGACTACTCACACATTCAATTGTTGTATCATTAGCCAAAAGCAGTGTGACATGCTTGCAACCTTCGAATTGACGATAGGAATCGTAAGATGTTTTGATATTCCTGTTGCAGGTTCTTCAGCCCACTTGGGATGGTTCCAGTTATGGCATTGGCAGGGCTTGGTCTTTTTGAGAGAGGATTCCCAGTGGTAAAAGCTCAACTAATAATTTGCTCTTATCATTATCAATAATATGTGGCTTGTACTGTCAGTATATATGTTTCTTACATGGGGACTTTAGAGAAGTTCATTTAAATCATATTAACTCAGTTACTATGAAGTGTGTTATAGTAGTGTATATCAGTATTCTTCCCCAAAGCTAATTAGTCGATTTGATGTTCTTAGATTGGAACATGTGTGGAGATTGGTCTTCCGATGCTTGTCCTGTTTGTGGCACTTTCCCAATATCTGAAGCACGTACAAGTGTGCCATTTTCCGATATTGGAGAGGTTCGCAGTGCTAATCTCTATCGCACTTGTCTGGTTATATGCCCACATCCTCACTGTGAGTGGGGCATACAAACATAGTTCGCAGGTCACCCAGCTCAACTGCCGAACTGACCGTGCCAACCTCATCACAACCATGCCATGGTCTGTAGATTGATGCTTCAACCACTTCTTTATTTTCATCTCATTCTTTCACATTTATGGAATGAACTTGTTTGATCTCCTCAGGTTTGGTGTTCCATACCCACTGCAATGGGGTCCCCCGACTTTCAGCGCAGATCATTCATTTGGCATGATGGCTGCTGTGGTGGTGTCCTTGGTAGAGGTAAGGGCATCTCCAAGGAAACCCCTTAAAACACTTCCCCATCTGTTTTCTCTCCTCATTGTACAAAACTGCAATCTAATAGAGAAATCATCTGTGCACCCATCTCCCCCATCTCTCTCTCAAAGTTTGGGGAGATTTGAGGGGTCTCCCATCTGTGCAATCCTACATGGCAGTATGCTTTTGGGTAGAAAAAGTGGCTTTCACTTTTAAATATAGGATCAAATATTTAAACAAAGTGTATGGTCCTATTTCTTGCAATTAACCCAATAACTCAAGATCATATCATATAAACTATGTTTTAGTGTTTTAAAAAAGAATGGCTTGCGAAAATTCAAGTTATTCAAACCATGACACCTAAAAATTTAAATTTGAAATGCTGTCGAATGCTATGTGACTGAATATTTACAGTCAAGCTATTGCGATGCCAAGGAGACCTGAACTATAGTATAGTGTTGTTGTAGAATGTAAGAGAAAAGAAAAGATGGGGCATGACAAAAACTGGTGGATACCATTCCCCCAGCCCTCAAATGCCAGATAACAGATGGGGCAAATGGTTCCAAGCGCCATAACATCCCATTACTAGAAGCATAGATAATACAGTTACTTGACATCGTGCTGAACTGATATGTCTGACTATTTTGAGCATTGCAGTCTACCGGAGCATTTAAGGCTGCTGCCCGGTTGGCAAGTGCAACGCCCCCACCACCATTTGTCCTGAGCAGGGGAATTGGATGGCAGGTCAGTTCTTGTCATACACTAAGAAACATTGAGATACTACTATCTTATTGGTGACTCCTCTATGAGAAGATTAAAATTTATTTTTTCTGTCTTCTGACATGTGAAAAATCAGGGAATCGGGCTGCTATTAGATGGGCTATTTGGTACTGCCAGCGGCTCTACTGTCTCTGTGTAAGTGTGTCTTCTTATTTTGTCACAACGAGTTTGCATCCAGATCCATGTCCCGTGCCATGCCATTCCTGACATCGTGGATATTACTTTGCCTAACAGGGAGAACGTTGGTCTCCTAGGATCAACCAGGATTGGTAGCAGAAGAGTCATTCAGATCTCCGCTGGGTTCATGATCTTCTTCTCCATCCTAGGTGAATTATTATTGCCAGTACAGTCAATAAAATGACACTAAACCAATCTTTCTCTGGTTCTGAACTCATTTTATGGCTTCAGGGAAATTTGGAGCACTGTTTGCCTCAATTCCATTCACACTGTTTGCTGCTATATACTGTGTATTGTTTGGCTATGTCGGTACGTAATATTCCAATGCCAAAAGAAAATATCTCTGTTATCCATTGTTCTCTCCATGCTGTGATTAGGTTTGCTTATTTCACTAGACAGAGCTCTCTAAGCACTGTCTTTTTGGGTGTTTTCAGGTGCTGTGGGGCTCTCCTTTATGCAGTTCATCAACATGAACTCGATGCGCAGCCTCTTCATTATCGGCATGTCACTGTTCCTTGGCATCTCCATCCCGGAGTACTTCTTCCGGTTTACAATGGCCAATCAGCATGGACCGTCACACACCAGAGCTGGATGGGTATGTAGCCCTCCTGCTCTCCTAAACTTGCTGCTTGTTAGCTGAAAACTTGCTTGAGTTCTGAGCTCAACCTAACAATTCTTGTGCAATATGCAGTTCAATGACCTTATCAACACCATCTTCTCCTCACCCCCGACCGTCGGGTTCATCATTTCAGTGGTCCTAGACAACACGCTGGACGTGAGGAACAGGGCGAAGGACCGTGGGATGCCTTGGTGGGCTAGGTTCAGGACATTTCGTGGGGACAGCCGGAATGAGGAGTTCTACAATCTGCCGTTCAACCTCAACCGGTTCTTCCCACCGTCATAAGATGAGCTGGATGACTGATTGAGCAGTAGGCTTTTTAGTGTAATTGAAGCCAACCGTAGAGTGTAGCCACCAAATATTATTGTAATTGTGGTTTGGTTTCCAAGAGATTAGATCGAGGAGATTTAGGACTAGGGTAGAACTATAGCAAAGAAACGCTGGGCACTTACCACCTTGAAAGCAAGGATTTGCTGGCTGTGTTTGGGAGGCTCCTGCCTTACTGGAGTGGTAGTACATGCTTCAGTTTGTTGTTGGAGATGACTGATGAGCAATGAGAATCAATTACTTCGAGGTCACTTTCTTACTCTTGTGTTGATTTATCAATTCGGTTATTAGAACATTTAAAAACATTTTATAACTCCTAAATGAAAGTACATGAAGAACCCTCGACCAAACATGTTTGGCCGTTGAAGTTATTCAAATGTCCTACTGACAAAGATGAAGAAACCCTGCACAAAAACAAACAAAAACTGGAAGATATTCAAATGTCCTGAAAAAGATGAAGAAACCCTGCGCAAAAAGGGGTGGGGAGAATGGAATGAAGAAATCCTGCACAAGAAGAAACAAAACAATTGGAAAAAATATGATGAAGAAACCCTGCACAAAAAGAAACAAAAAAATGGGAAAAAAAATATATCCGACCTGCCGGATTCGAACCAGCGACCTAAGGATTTGTCTGCAACAACTACAGTCCTCCGCTCTACCAACTGAGCTAAGGTCGGTTTTGCAACTCCTTCAGGAAGGTTTTAATTCTATTTGATAACCCAAAGAGGCTGTACGCAGCATTCTTTGTTTGTCCTGCAAAACGCTTCTCTGCAACTGCAATTACTTGACTGCTGAACCTTTTCCGAAACACAGTGTAGGAGCACAACCTTTACACTGGCAAAGTCATTATAGGTACAACTTTTGCCTCTGCAAGGGAAATGATCAAACGTGAAAAGCTCCGAGGGGCCCCAAAGCACAAACTACCCTATCACAATTCACAACGAGTAGGGGAAAAAAAAACATCCAACCTTCACATCTGTCACATAGGCTCACAGCTCATAAAAGATCAGCCAAATTTTGTTAGACGTATCCAATGCTAAAAAATTTCTACGTAGATGTCATCTCATCTCGATGCCAAAAACCACACGTAACCACAGTGTGGGCGTGGAGGTTTGGAGTGCACGGGACCCAAGTGATTAGAACTATCTGGTTTAAAATCAATGGCTGGTTTAAAATTTCACTCTTTTATTTGGCCCTGGAGTGAAGACTATTTAGGTCATGTGTATTTTGTTTTTTTTAGAAAACCGGGTTGATATTTCATTAATATTCTTGGTGATTACAACTCATATTACAAAGACACCCTTGAAAAATACACAAATTACAATCCAGTCCTTGTAACCATCTCCCGGTGCTCGCCATTGGCGACCAGAATCCGCATGAGACCGGCCTCCTCCCCGACGAAGAAACAAAGTTTGTAGTTGCCGTCTTGAGCAGCACATCAAAACCGACATGCTTTGTTGTCATTGAACGATCCGACTGAAGAAGATGACCGACGGCCATCGCATCGTCGAGTCTTGAGGAACCTGACGCCCCAAGAACCAGAAGCTCCAATCCTCCATACAACGAAGAATCTAGAAGGGGAGCTGAACCACCAAGATTGGTGGTAAGAACTAACCAACCCAATTTCATCTCACGTTGGTACACAAACCTCCCCAAATCGATGACGATAAGAGAGGTACAAAAGAGCCCACAATCTGGAACCCCAGATCCAGGGAATAGAAAACCAAAAGAAGAACTGATGCGAATCTAAGAACCCACTGGACCTCCGGATCCGCTCAGCTTTGAACTCACCGGCCCACCGCCGCCACCGGAGCTCATGACGGCGAGGTGGAGGAAGGCCAGGAGAAATTTATTTTGCATCCATGGCGCCGCCTCCACCGACGAAGCACCGCCGGGAAGCTTGCTCCTCCCGCCGTCATCACCAGCCAAGACAGGGAAGCCGACGGAGATGTTGAAGGAGACCATGGAGACTTCCTCGCTGCATCTACGCCGTCGTCCTCGGAGACATGGCCGCGGAGGAAAACGATCCTGCGCCAGATCGACGACACAGGTAAACCTAACCCTAAACTACAGATCCTACACCTAGTAGCGTAGGGTATGTACACCGGCTGCCCAATCCGCAGGTCCAACCGACCTCCGGCGTCGACGAGGCCACCGGAGACGGAGAGGACCCGACGGATTCGACGCCGGATGGAGATTCGCCTCGACTTTCTACTGTAGATGGGGAGAAGAGCCGAGAGACAGCTACTCAATTGTCACGCTCATGTGTATTTTGTTTGTGCATCAATACACACAGAGTTTTACCTTGATGTTTTTTTTACTTTCTTTCTTTTCTCAGCATTGGTAAAAAGGCATGTTGTGGGTACTTTTAGGAAAGTCAGGATTATTCAGATCAGATCCACCTAAAATGAATACGGATAGGACTATTTACCACATTTTAATTCGAATATAGACACAAATACAATTATTATCGGATACTAATGCAAAATGGATGTCTCAATTTCATATTCACTTTTAGATATCTACCGGATTTTGACGACAACATATGTCTATGTCACACGCCTCCTTGGGAGGGGCGGCGGCGGCGGCGGGGCTAGGGCATGCGGGGGTGGCGCGGCGTGCGGGAGGGGCAATGCGTGGAGAGAGAGAGAGAGAGAGCTTGAGCTGTTGGGTGTTACCCCTTTAATTTTTCTGGATTAGATTCAACTGATTACGTTTCACTTGTATTATAGTCCGAGGTAGACTTGCACGTAAAGTAAATCTAATTTATTTCCTATTCTTTATTCTATTTAATTCCCTAAATATCTTTTGCTTGATGGCGAAGTTGACGACGACGACGGCGGCGGCCGGCCCTAGGGCTGCTGCGTGTGCGGCCTCCTTGGCCCATCTGATGGGTTGTGACATCTTCTCCCTTTTTCGCATAAATGTGTCCTCACACCGTGGTGTTGCACGTCTATTGGCTTGATGGGGTAGTCGAAGCAGCATCTCCCAAACATTGTTGCAACCACTTGTATGGAGTGAATGAGCAGGACGCAGATGAGGTTGCTAACCTTTTCCGATGTTAGTCCGATGGGTGGAAGTCCATTGCTCTCCTGGCCCATGAGAACGTCGTAGATGCTGGCAAGGTGGTGACTGTTGTCGTCAAAGAAGAAGACTGTCATCGATGGCGAGAAGCTATGTGGTATCTCTTCCATCAGCAAGGTGCTTGTCGTGGAGCCTAGCACAGATGGCGAGGTCGTCGGAAGGTGAACTCCAGTCACCTTGAGATGTGCCCAAGGTGGTTCTCCTGTCTGGAGCTTGATGGTTCCAGCGATGCCATATAGCTTGTGGTCGGTCGGTGTAGCGGGTTGAGGTAGGATGAGAGCCTCCGGGGTAGCGACGAGGTAGACACGGTAGAGGATCGGTGTGGGTGGCATGTACCTCATCTCGTTGTGGTGGAGCTCGCAAGTCGAAGCTTGTTGAATTCCTCGTAGGAAACGGGGGCGTCGAGGTGTGGGGCGAGGTAGATCCACTACTACCTATTCGATTTTCCGTGGCGGTTGGAACCACCAAAAACCGCCACGGTAAATAAAAAAAAAAAAAAAAAAAAAGCCCGCACGAAACCCTAACGGGCCCGGGGCCCACATCCGGGCCCGTTAGGTTCCGTTCGCCGATTCGCGCCCGGCCGGAGGCCGCCGGGGTGAGCGAGCCCCGCCCCGCCGCCCGGGATCCCCGCCTTGACCGCTGGTGAGCCGCCGCCGCCTTGGCCGTCGGGATCTTCGCCTTGGCCGCGGGATCTCCGCCTTGACCGTCGGGTGAGCCGTGCCCGTGCGGTTGGCCTCTCCACGAGCGACGCCGCCTCGCCTCGCGCCCAGCGTCGCCGGGCCTCCGCAAGCGGCGCCGCCTCACCTCGTGACCCGCGTCGCCCCGGGCCTCCGCGCCTCGCGTCGCCGCCTTGCCTCACGTGGTGGTCGCCTTGCCTCGCCGGATGTTGGGGCCTCTGTCGGAGGGAGGGGTGGGGGCGCCGGGTGCGAGTGGGTGAAGGCCGACGGGGAGAGAGGGGGGAGGGAGGTGTGGGGAAATGAGATGGACTTTGCCGCTCGGGTGTTCCAAGTTTCGGACCTTATTTACCGTGGTAATTGAAAATAACCGCCACGGAAAATCATTACATTAATCGCTTGCGGTTTTCCAAATAACCGCCATGGAAAATCATTTCCAAACGCCATGTAAAATCAGTTGTGTAGTAGTGATCACTTCGTCCGTCGTGCGGGTCACCTCCCATTGTAGTGCCTCCCCTAGTGTAGTGTGGAGTCCGTTGGCGAACTCGAAGTCGTGGATGTAGTTGTACGTGATGTTTTCTTGTCGAGGCAATGCCAGGTCGCCGGTGGGGTCGATGTTGATGGGCAGCTCGAAGTTGCGTGTGAGACACCGTCGGAAGGTGTCCCGGTCCTCCATTGGCGCCTTGGTCATCATGCAAAGGAACCAGAGAAAGAGGAGTGCCGCTCTTGTCAAGTGGGTAGCAGCGTACCTTATGTATTTGTGAGGGCCGATGTTCCATTGTCGTGATGTTGATGGGGGTGCCTTTTGTGTTGGAGCTAGCTTTGGTCATGAAGCTGGCAGGTTGGGGTGCCCGAGATGCACCTGGTATTGTTGTAGTTGTGAATGTATCTGAGGCTTGTTTGTCGATGTTCTCTGCCATAGTGGATGTTCAAGGGACGTCCAGCAGGTTCAGCAAATTGATCTTGTTGTTGAAGTGTGGCGAGGAGATGGTCGTGTTGGCGGCAGTGCCCGGGAGGCGTCATTGTTCTCATATGCGGTGGCGTCCATGGGGGTGTTGTCGTTGTCATGGACGTCGTGGTTTTGGCTGTTGACGTTGGGGTCAGCGGCGACGCCCATTGGAGGGGCGTTGTTGCTACTGGTGGTGCCCTTGGGGACATCGTCGTTGTCATCCGCATTGGCATAGGCGTCCGAGATGGCATCGTTGGTAGCGTCCTTGGAGGCGTGTCGAGGTTGGCGACGTCGGGAAGCATCATTGTGGCGTCGATGAGGGCATGGCCCACGGTGGGGAGGGAGTGTTCTGCGATGGTGATGATGTTGGTCTGCGTTCCCTCAATGAGTTGAAGACTATTGTCAATGGAGCCAATGTTGTCGATGGTAGGCATGGCGATGTCGAGGACGCCGGGGTTGTCGCCGTTGTTGACGGCGATCCCCGTGGGTAGGAGTGTTGGTGGTGGTGATCTAGGGCAGAGGGACATGGTCGACGCTCATGTTGTCGGTAATCTTGATGAAGACGTCCTTGTCGATGTTGGTGGCGCCGAGGGCGACGTCAAGCGATGTCGTTGTAGCATGGATGGTAGAGGTAGAAGCTCCATGTTAGTTGGGATGGACTTGCCTGGTGATTGCGGAGCGGGTGGTGTTCTGATCTGCGAGCGGGTTGATGTCATTGGTGTCCATGGCACTGGTGTTGTTCAGGACATCAAGGTCAACGACGTCAATGTCGATGTCGGTCGACGTTGATGTGTTGCGCATGATGGCATTGGCACTACTGGTATCACAGACGATGTTGTTGGTGTCCGGGAAACTTATCTCTGTCATTGTAGTAGCCGCGAGATGTTGGCCTAGTTGGGTAGACTTTTCATCGAAAGCGGTGGTGGACGCCGGTTGTAGCCTCTTGATCCGATCTGATCTAACCCGGTGGACGTTGCTTGTAGCGTCATTGATCATGGAGAGGATGACGTCGACGACGCCCATGGGAGCACCGTTGTCATCGGTGGCACCCATGGTAGGGGAGTCATCGAGGAGGTCGTCGAGCTCGCCTGTGGCCTTCATACGGGCGAGATGGCCTTAGAGGATGACACAATCTTTGGAACAAGAGGATGGAGCCATACTTCACCTTGATGTGGTTGGAGATCGCAGGCGTTGTCGGTGGCGTTCTCGATCCAAGCGTGTAGATGGCCTCCATGATCATCTCCGAGTAGGATGGCAGCGATCTTGAGTGGCCATCGGATCTTGACGGGACGCCGATGACGGTGGGTGGTGGATTGTCTCGGTCTCCGGGCAAAATACCCGATACCCATTACCCGAACCCGAAATACCCGTCACCGAATTACCCGAACCCAAGGTACCCGATCCCAAATTCGGGGTGATTTTAATTACCCGAAATTAGTTTGGGTAATTCGCCACTCCGATACCCAAAGTTTTACCTTCACCTTTGTATTTATCACTTGTTGTTAGTTGAACACTTGAGATTATCACTTTATTAAAATATAATTATCTTGGTTTGAACGAGCGGCAATAATGTATCATTCTTCACAAATTGTTGTTGAAATTCTACACAACTCGCTAGTGAAATTATGTTTAAATTGCTAATAAAATTTTGTGTAGTTTGTTGTTTTTTATAAATTCGGTAGATTGGGTATACCCGAACCCAACCCGAATTATCGGGGTAGTGTTTTTCGGGGCTAATATCGGGTAGCAGTTTTCATTACCCGAATTTTCAATTATCTCGAATTACCCGATTTCCAAATCGGTAACCCGAATGCCCAAAAATTAGGTGGGAAGAAGAGAGAGAGAGAGAGAGAGAGAGCGCTGAGCTGTTGGGTATTATCTCTTTAATTTATTTCTTATTCTTTATTCTATTTAATTCCCTAAATATCTATTGCTTGATGGCGAAGTTGACGACGACGACGGCGGCGGCCGGCCCTAGGGCTGCTGCTGCGCTTGTGGCCTCCTTGGCCCATTTGATGGGTCTGTGACAGTCTATTTGATTGTTGATAGTATTAGTAGAACAAAATCTTATACATGTAGAGAGTATGATATGATTATATAAAACTTGTACAAAATGAAACCCATAAAATAATATAAAATAAATATTTGAATAATTAAATATATCAAAATCAATAAATATTCACCAATAAATAACTAATGCACTTAAAATTAATATGATTAGACATATTAAAATTACCCTATACTATTATTACCTATAGAGATAAGTTTTAAATAGTTTAAATGATACATATCATTTGTATATTCAATTTGATATCATCAACATTACTAAATTAGTCATAGATACAAGTTTTAGATGGCTTTACATGGTACTTTTGTTATTCACGATATAGATAATGTCGGATATTTCATGTTTTTAGATAGAGAAAAAAATATAGAAAATAGATATGAATATATACATCTAGTTAGTATCTATATTAAAATAGAATATAAATACATATATTCATATTGATACTAAAAAGAATACGGAGATCGATGTCGACTCGGTCGAGTCGCCCGAGATAAGCGGAGTGGCTGAATATTTAATTATTACTTAGCTTTATTATTATATGTCGATTCCTAAGAGATTGGGCCGAATTGACACCCGATTGCCGATCGTCGGGCGGTGAAGACGACGGCGGGGCGGGCGTGGCGCCGTGGGCGGCGGCGCGGGCGGCGGCGAGCGGGCGGGCGGCGCGGCGATGATGGCGGCGGCGGCTGCGAGAGAGAGAGAGAGAGAGAGCGGAGAGATAAGCTGTTTAGGAGCTACCCTTTTAATTTTTCTCGCTTAAGATTCAATCGCTACAGCCCCCTTGTATTTATAGTCCAAGGGAGACTTGCATGCTAAGAAAGATCTAGAGGCTACTTCGATCACCCCTATTTTATTCCTATCTTTATTCCTTAAATATTCCTTACTTAATTGCGGCAACCGACGTGGCGTGTTTACGGCGGACGATGGCGGCGGCGGCGGCCGCCACGGGCCTCCCGTCTTGCGCGCAAGACAAGCCCTCTTGGGCTGGTGGCGTTGCCCCTCTTGAGGCCCACCTAATTTGGTTCATGACATCTCTCCCCCCTTTTTCCGAACAGCCGCCCCTCGCTGTGGTTCTCGCACGGCCGGGCGTTGTTGAAGGGGTGATCAAGTAGCATGGTCCAAAGATTGTTGCATCCATGTGTAGAAGGAAAATGAGCTGGACGAAGATGAGGTTGGTAACCATTAATCCGATGGGTGGAAGTCTGTAGCTCTCCCGCCCCATGAGATTGTCGAAGGTGCCGGCGAGTTGGTGATTGTTGTCGCCGAGGAAGAAGACCGCACCGATGAAGAGAAGCTATGTGGTGGCTCCTCCAACAGCCACCGCTTGCCATGAAGCTTGGCACAAATGGCGGCCGGCGGAAAGTGGACGCCAATCACCACAAGTGTCGCCCAAACTTGTGCTCCCGCCCCCGAGCTTGTTGGTTCCGCTATGTAGGGTAGGTCGTGATCCGTTGATGTAGCAAGTTGAGGTGGAATGAGAGCCTCCGGAATTGTGACGGGTCGACGAGGTAGGGGGTTGATGTTGGTGGCATGTACCTCTTGTCGCCGCCGGTGAAGCTCACAAGTCGAGGCTTGCCGAAGATGGAAGCGCCCAACGCTTGGGCAAGGTGGATCGCCGTGCTCCCCGTGGTACGCCGTCCGCCGGTGCATTGCGTCCACGGCTTGTTGGCATAGTCGCATCGACGTAGATGTCGCCGAGGAACGAGGGAGCCAACCGGTTTGGCTCGAGTCGCCCCGCCGCCGGCCGAAGTTGTCGATGGCGGGATGGTTGTTGACCGGCAACGTGGCTTGTAAGCCCATGTGCCCGACGTAGGTGTCGGGGCCATAGGTGTAGTCAATCAAGGGCGTCATTCTCACCGAGGTAGCGCCAAGTAGTTGTTGTTGTCGCCATTGATGGGCGATTGAAGCGGTGAAGAGGACACCATGTGGAAGTGTCCTAGTACTCCCGCGTGTCGCCCGGGTTGGCATGTAGATGAACCAAAGAAGGAGGAGTGCCGCTCTTGTCGGGCGGTATAGCGGTGTACCTGATGTTCTCCGACGTGGTACCGATGGTGGCGCCTTTGCCGGATCTCGAGGTTGCCCGATGGTGTTCTCCACCATTGTTGATGCCCGGATGTCCAGCAGTGTAGCGCATTGTTGGTGTCGTATGTCGGCCGCTGAATGACTCGTTTTAAATCGGTGGCGCCGGGGAACGCTCGGTGTTCTCATCTGCGGGCGCGCCCGTTGGGTTGACGCCGTGGCCGCCGGTGTCGAGGTTGGCCGCGAAGGGGGGTCGCCGTGGTTCATGCCCTTGTAGTTGTTGTCGATGATAGGCATGGCGAAGACGTAGTTGACGCCGGGGTTCGGCCATCATCGGCGTTGGCGCCCTTGAGGACGCCGCCGCCGCCGCTCGGCGCCCATGGTGGCGTTGTCGCCGCCGATGGTGGCGCCCTTGGGAGGGGCGCCGTTGCCGCTGGATTCCTTGGCGGCGATGTCGTCAGGATGTCGATCCCAGCGACGCCGATGTCAACGCCGGGTAACGCCGATGTTGACGCCGGTGACGCCGCCTTGTCGTCCCATGTTGGCACTCCGCATGTTCCCAATGTCAAAGAGGGTGTTGGTAGTGACCGCGAAACTTATCTCGTGCCATTGTAGTAGCCACGAGACGTTGGCCTAGTTGGGTAGGCTTTTCGCCGAGCAAACCGGTGGACGCCTGTGGTAGCCTCCCCGATCCGATCGATCCGGGTCGCAGCAGCCTTGGGCATCCTTGGGGTAGGCGTGCTCGTTGCTTGCGCGTCGATGATCTTGGAGGGGGTGACGTTGGCGGCGCCGGTAGGAGCGTCGTCACCGCCGGGCGGCGCCATGGCGGGACGCCGTTGGTGGTGGCCGAGGTGACGCCGTAGGCGCGTCACGTCGGACAACAAGGCCGCGTGCCGCGGTGTTTCTTCGCCGCCGTGGGCCATCGGGTCGCCGTGGATGTCGATGGGAGCGTTGTTGATGTCGGGAGCGGCCATGGCGATGGCGACGTTGTTGGCGGCGCCCGTGGCCGTGTCGCCGTTGTACATCGTCGGGGCGGGCTGTTCATCCAACTTCTCCGGAGGGCGGTGATGGTGGCCGGATTTTCCTCGCGTGAGCATGAAACTCGCAAATCTCCATCCGAGCTCGGCGATCGTGTGGCTGTCCATCGGATCTTGGCGTTGGTGGTGGTCGGAAGCCGTCGGTGGTGGGAATCGCCCCGGTCTCGGATACTAGGCGTCGATTCCTGTTAGATTGGGCCGGAATTGACACGATTGCTGATCGTCGGGCGGTGAAGACGACGGCGGCGGCAGCGCCGTGGGCGCGGCCGTCGGCGGCGAGCGACCGGGCGCGCGATGATGGCGGCGGCGATCGAGGGCGAGAGAGAGAGTGCCGAGAGATAAGCTGTTTAGGGAGCTACCCTTTTAATTTTTCTCGCTTAAGATTCAACGCTCTGAGCCCCTTGTATTTATAGTCCGAGGGAGACTTGCATGCTAAGAAAGATCTAGAGGTTTCCTTATAGATTGGAATTCCTATTTTACAAGCAATCTATTTATTCCCTATTTTATTCCTATCTTTATTCCTTAAATATTCCTTACTTAATTGCGGGCAACCGACGTGGGCGCGTTCTACGGCGGACGATGGCAGGCGGCGGCCAATGGGCCTCCCGCGCTGCCAAAGACCCCTCTTGGGCTGGTGGCGTTGCCCCTCTTGAGGCCCACCTAATTTGGTTCATGACATTATAATTATTAGAATAAATTAAAAGATAGTCGAAAAAGACTAATGGGCCCGGCCCGTTAGCAATTGCAAACCCCTCATATAAATATGGGGGCAACTATCGTGAGACAATCAAGAAGAAAATAATTAGGTTTTTACCTTGCTCTCCGGCTCCTACAGCCGCCGCCGCCACCCTCGCGCCCGCTCGCCGCCGTACGCCGCCGCCTGTTACGCCGCCGCCGCCGCCGCCGCTGCCACGCGCGCCACGCCAAGTCTTCTTCTTTGTTGTTCGTCCTCGCCACGTCACGCTCTTCGTTCTTCCTCTCGCGTTGACCGGAAAACGGGTTGTGACAGATTGGTATCCGGAGACCACTCGATCCAATGGCCTGTACCACGGGACAAACCATCACGGCGAACGCCAACGTAATCATCGGCGAGTACATCGCAGCCATGGAGACCAAAGCCATGGCGGCCAAAGCCATGGAGGCCAAAGCCATGGAGGCTAATTCAGCCCCATCAACGGCTAAGTACATCCCGCCCTCCAAGCGCTCTCTTCGATCAGAGACACGGATGAGCCCTACATCCGCCGCGCCCCGATTCCTCAATCCTATAGCCGGACGGACAAATCAAATTTTCATCTCGAATTTGATAATCGCAATTTTCCAAGAAATTCCTCCGAAATTCCACCTAAATTCTTGCCGAAAAAATCCCGGACGTATCAGCAATAATATTAAATTATTTTTTCTGGAATATGATGGCAAGGGTGACCCTTCTCATTGGCTGTACAAGTGCGATAAATTTTTTCTAGCCCAAGGAATTATTGATACGAGATCAAATACGGCTCGCTTCATTCCATCTCCAAGGGAATGCATTATCTTGATTTATTCGTTGGGAAAATGAAGTGGGTCAATCAACTTGGCCAGAATTTTCTGCAGCTATTACTAGACGCTTTGGAACTCCACTGCACAATCATCTTGGTGATCCGACAAAGATCATGCCGCATTTAAGATTTAGACAGTACACTAATACGTTCACAAAGAACGCCGAACAAGGTACAACACCTCTCCCCAAACAAAGAAGGCTATGCTTTATATTGCTGGGTTAGCACCTCGATTCGGATCGACGTCCAACTACATCAACCGCGATATTGAGACAATCATAGCACTTGCTAGACGCCTCTATACAGCTTCCCGTCGACGTAACTCAAAGGTACGCACAAGAGGATATTCGGATATTCAAATATCGGTTCATGGCTTAACCGGCATATCCACCGCCCTACCATGCAATTAATTATCAATATAAATGGCACCAATTTATTGGCTCTTTTGGATTCTCGTTCAACACATAATTTTCGATTCTGATTTGGCTATGAAACCGGGTCTCCAAAGTTCTTCTTTACACCGCCCGCTCAAAGTTGCCGCCGCCAATGGACAACACATCACAAATGTGGGCGAATACGATGATATTGAATTTTCGATTGCTACCGAAAGCTTCAAAGCAGATTTCTTCAAAGATCAAATTAGGAGGCTATGATGTTGTTTTGGGTGTGGACTGGCCGAGTTCTTTGGGAAATATTGTCCGAATTTTAATAAACTTATTATGAAGTTCGAGTAAAGGACAAAGGTCACATGGCACGGCCTCTCTAAGGAGACAGATTCGCAAACTGTATTCATATACTTTCTCCCGACGTGCCAATGGATACTCGTTATGCAAATTCCAATAGCTTTTCGAGAGCCTTCGGGGCTCCCACCTCAACGACGTTATGATCATAGAATTCATCTTAAGGATCCCACTCACCGATCAGTAGTTCGCCCTTATCATTACCCTCGATACGAAAAAATGAACTGAACGACAATGTGCGGACATGCTTCATCAAGGTATCATCCGGTATAGCACTTCGCCATTCTCATCACCGTCCTTCTTGTCAAAAAACATGATCGGACTTGGCATTTTTGTGTTGATTATCGGGAGCTCAATAGTAATACCTTGAAAGACAAATTTCCAATACCGGTTATTCTTGAATTACCGGATGAACTAGAAGGTGCAAAATTCTTCACCAAACTAGATCATCGCCGGGCTATCACTAGGTACGCATGCATCCTCCCACATAGAAAAGACAAATTTTCGGGACACATCATGGACACTTTGAGTTTTTGGTAATGCCATTTGGATTATGCAATGCACCTTCAACTTTTCAAGCTTTGATGAATGATATATTAGGATCTGTTTTCTCGCGTAAGTTTGTGCTAGTTTTCTTTGATGATATCCTCGATATTTAGCAAATCCTTGGTTCGAGCATCTCCACCATGTGGAAGAGGTTTTTAAGGTACTAGCATCTCATAATATCTTCTTAAAGAAATCTAAATGCCTCTTTGGTCAATCACAATTGGGTTATTTGGGACATATTATATCGGATCTTTGGAGTGGCCGCTGACCCGAGAAAATTGAGGTCGCCACCGCTTGGCCGCTCCCCCACAACTCTCCGTGAATTGCGAGGCTTTTACGGGACTAGCCGGTTACTACAAAAAGTTTATAATGGATTATGGTACAATTGCACGCCCCTTGACCGATCTTCTTAAGAAGGACTCCTTCATTTGGACACCCTTGGCAACAACAGCTTTTGAGCACCTTAAAGAGGACTTTATCATCGCAGACCGGTTCTCCAACTTCCGGACTTTAATAAATCATTTGTGGTGGAATGTGATGCTTCGTACGTATGGGTGCTTTGTTTTACATCGGGGTAATGGTCCAATTGCTTACTTTAGCAAACGTATGCCCGATAAGTACAAAAAGTTAGCCGCTTATGAAAGAGAACTCATAGGACTAGTAACAAGAAATCAAGCATTGGCGACCATATCTTTGGGGCCGCCCATTTATTATAAGGTCGATCATTACAGTCTTAAGTACATCTTAGACCAACGCTTATCCACGGTTCCCGCGGCATCAATGGGTTAGCAAATTACTTGGCTATGATTTTACTTTGGGAATACAAGCCGGGCAAATCAAATGTAGTGGCCGACGCATTATCTCGTTAGAACACGAGATGAATCTTCCCTCATGGCTATTTCGAAATTCAATTGGGGTTATTTGACCCGCCTACGGGAGAAAATTGCATTCATTGATGAAGCTATAGCCCTTATTGATGCTATAATCAATGGTAAGGATTCTCGCATGGGAAGTTCACAATGGATTGATCTTGTTCAACAAAAAGGTATGGCTTTCCAAATCGTCAAAACATCTTCGGACTATTCTCCATGCAATTCATGATTCAAAGACATGAGGGTATACGTAAAACATTGCATCGATTCCGTCGGACCTTCTTTGTCAAACATGATAAACGCATTGTCACAGATTTTGTGAATGATTGTTTGGTTTGCCAACGCAACAAAAACGAACACCTTCACCCACCGGGCTTCTTCAAATTTTTACCAATTCCAGAGCGTATCCGGGAAGACGCCTCAATGGATTTCATTGAAGCTCTTCCAAAAGTTGGATCTAAATCGGTAATCTTAACAAAGGTTGATCGTCTATCCAAGTATGCTCATTTTATACCCCTTTCTCATCCGTATCAAAGAACTTCAAAGAGCTTCGAAAATTTTTCTCGAGAGATTGTTCGACAACATGGCTTGCCAAGATCGATGGTTAGTGACAGGGGATGTCATCTTCATGAGTCAATTTCGGCAAAAATTTTTCCATCTATCCAACTTTATTTTGTCACCAACTTCGCATATCATCCTCAAGCGGATGGCCAGCCGAGGTCGTCAATAAAATTATTACGATGTATCTCGCGGTGCTTGATCGGTGACAAACCAAAGGATTGGGTAAGATGGTTACCTTGGGCTGAATATTGCTATAATACTTCATATCATGCATCGACCAAAACAACGCCGTTCAAGCTTGTGTATGGGCGTGATCCCCCTACTATTCGTGGTTATCATCCCGGGTGAGACAACATTACCAAATGTGGATGATTTACTAACTCGTGAGGGATATTTTTCTCAATCGGACAAAGGTTCGCTTTGCGCTTGTCTCGGGATTATTACCGCAAATACTTTGATGCTAAACATACGCACGAGAGAATTTAAAGTGGGTGATTATGTTTGGCTCAAACTTTTATCCCGCTCGGTGGCAACAATATCTAATCTACACAAAGGCAAGCTCTCTCCTAAATATTTTGGACCCTTCAAAGACGCTAAAGGTCATTACACTAGTAACATATGCATTGAATCTGCCGCCTGGAACCCGTATACACAATGCCTTTCATGTCGGCATGCTCAAACCACACCAAGGGGAGATACCTACGATATTCCGAATTACCTCGATTCATGATGGCACACCGGTCCCCTCGAACCTCAATTAATGCTCAAAACAAGAGTCCGCCAAGGTCGGCTTCAAGTGCTCATCAAATGGAAGGACAAACCTACTGCGCAGACGCTTCGTGGGAAGATGCTGAATTATTCAACAAAATCTATCCGGACTTCCAAACTCGAGGACGAAATGAATCTCCAGGGGGAGAGATGTCGACTTCGATCCAACGAGTCGCCCGAGATAAGCGGAGTGGCTGAATATTTAATTATTATTTAGCTTTATTATTATAATTATTAGAATAAATTAAAAGATAGTCGGAAAAGACTAATGGGCCTGGCCCGTTAGCAATTGTAAACCCCTCATATAAATATGGGGGCAACTATCGTGAGACAATCAAGAAGAAAATAATTAGGTTTTTACCTTGCTCTCCGGCTCCTACAGCCGCCGCCGCCACCCTCGCGCCAGCGCTCGCCGCCGCCCAAAGGCCACCTTCTTGCCGCCGCAGGCACAAGCCGCCAAGACGCCGCCCGCCGCCGCCGCCCGCCGCGACGCCAAGACGCCGTCTTCTTTGCGCTGTTCGTCCCTCGCCACGCCACGCTCTTCGTTCTTCCTCTCGCGTTGACCGGAAAACGGGTTGTGACAGATTGGTATCCGGAGACCACTCCTGCAGATACCAAAGAAAAACCCAAAACTTTTATTTGAATAAAATCTTCAACTTCTAATAAGTTGAGAACAGCTACACGAATCATAACTCAACGTGATTTCACCGCGAAATTTCCCCTTTAAGTCGAAATTCGCCCATTAATTCTATGTCCAAAGAGAATAGGCTCTTGCATAAAAAGTATGATTTATAAATCATAAATTTGAAAGAAATACAAACTCGATCGGATCAAATTGCCAATTGCTTCGAATTCTACTGACCATGGAGCTGCTGGAATCGGGAATCTAGTTGTCCTCATCGCTCTTTTTTTTTAGTTGCCTTTTATCCGATACAATTGTAGTATATACTCATACACCACTCACACACGCACACCACACATATGCCACCCGTGTATAACCAGACCTACAACTATACATAGATTGAGAGACCACATCTTTTTTTGAGATCATCAGAATTCATTTAACTCCGTAGGTGACGAGGCACATCGCATTAATGTACGCGAAAAGATATACACTCGAAAGTGAAGACCGGGGAAAAAACCCCCTCAAAAGACCTCGAAAGCGGTTCCCGGGAATCAAACCGACGCCGACTACACGCGCACACCGCGGTTGTGCTAACCCGACAATGTTATGCGCCGACCACCCCTTTGAAAGGTCCTAAATGGCTAGGGGGAGGGTGTGAATAGCCTAATAAAATTTTTCTACAACAACACTTAAGCAAGGTGGTTAGTAAGTAAGATGGTGTAGCAAATTAATGCAAAGCTCAAACTAGCTATGCAAGCCTCCTAGCAATTCTACTAATTCTAGTATCTCTAATCACACAAGAGAACTATGTCGCTAGCTTACTCCTAGGTGAACAAGCAATTCTAATTACTTCTACCGCTAGGAGCTAAACAAGTCAAGATACAAATAAACTAGATAAAGCGGGAGTGAGCTAGAGTACAATACCACCGGAGTAGAGTAGAGGATGATGACAATCACCGATGTCAATAGAAATCTCCAACGAGCACAACACAATTGACACGATGATTTATCCCCGAGGTTCACGTGCTTGGCGGCATGCTAGTCCTTGTTGTGGCGATACACCCACTTGATGACTTGTAAGCTTAATGGCCGCTGCCAAATCCCTCGGAGGGAGTTCAAAGAATCACTCACAAGAGGGGATCCACAAGCCACGAGTAATCCACTAATGATTCCTTTCGTGAAGCTCCTGTGCGGAAGGATCAACCCCTCACAAGTCCACCGGTGTGGAATCAAACAAACTCCGGTCGAGCTCAACACCTCAACCAACTCCAAGCCTCTAGGGAACCAAGCAAATTCCCAAGAGAAACAAGAATCCTGCAGCTCCTCCGAAGAACAAGTGCCTCTAGATGCAATCAACAAGCAAATGCACTTGAATCTCACTCAGTCTCACCAAAGATCGAAGTGAGGCTAGAGAGATGAGTGGAGGAGAGTTTTCTCAGCTCACAAGAGAGTTAGAATGTTCAAATGTGCAAGAGAGAGGTCTCAAAGGATCGACAACACCCCTATTTATAAGCCACCAAAGAAATGGAGTCGAAAGGGTCAAAAACCAGCTTCTGTCGTACGCACCGGATGCGCCAACCAGGAGCGCCGAACACGTCCGGTGCCTTGTAAGATTCAAACGACCGTCGTAGTCGTTGGCGTCCGACGTGAAAATCCGTGCGTCCGGCGCCAGCGTCCGTCGATCACCCCGCTGCGAGCTCTGGACTGCGTCCGGCCACGGACGTGGGCGTGCATCGGCGTCCATCACCATCCTTGCGCGCGGCCCAGAGGTCCCTCTACATGCGCCGGACGTGGAGGGTCAAAACGCTAGCGTCCGACGGTTTCTCTTCGGACGCTCCGGCGCAACCTTCTTCAGCTGAGCGATGCCACCACGCACGGGAGCCAGCGTCCAACGCTGCAATCTCCAGCGTCCGACGCAGCCTTTGAAGCTCCACTTCGTCGCCGCGTCGTTGCCTTTGTTTCTTTCCAAGTTTTGCCACTTGCCTCAAGTTGCCAACACGTCGAAGTACATCTCGATAGCTCAGGTGTTAGCATTTCACAAACGATTTGGCAAGAATGAAGTTAGTGCTCTTGATTCTAAATGCATATGTGTTGGCGGTCAATATCATACATCTTATACCGCCAACTTAGCTCTAATTAAGAGAGATGGAACACACTTATGTCAAATAAACGGTTACTACTCACCTAGTTCCACTTGTATTCGAGAATAATTGTTTTGCGGGAACAAACACGTAAACAGTGAGAGTACGCCAAATAAAGAGTAAAGTGCAAACTCGGAAATGCGCTTTGACCAAGGGGAACGTGACAGCCGGAACCGAAGCAAAACGGACCGAAACACCTCCTAAAGGTGACCTACACTGGGCCACCAGCCCACACGCGAAGGATGGGCGCGCGGGGCGGGCCGAACACGGGGCCGACCGCCGCAGGCCCGTGCCCGATCCCTCCGCGCCTTGTCTCCGTGTCCGACTCGACGAAGCCGAGGCGGTGCATGGCGGTGCTTTTTAGGATTTGGCGCCAAAACTCCCGCCAAAAACCACTTTCATTCTCCTATAAATAAGAGGCCACACCCCCTTCCAACACACAACACACACACCCTTGAGCACTTCACTCACTTTCTTTAGTCCTAGTTGTAGTTTTGAGCAAGGTTGAGCTTCAAGGAGGGCTTGTCTCCTTGGAAGGATCTTTTGGTAATATTTATATTATTATGGAGTTCCTTTCAATATTCAAGTCTCTGTATTCATATTGCAATGCGTTCGAACTAGAGTATAGTTACCCTCATGTTATCTTATTAATGTGTGAACTATGATCTAGTTGACATATTAGTAGATAGGACTTGGCTAATTATAGAATTAACCGTCATGTGTCGACTCGCTAGAGAGTGGTCGGTTTATGTAGATTATGATGGTTTGGTGTACCTTCGGGTTTACCTTTATCCTTGCTTGTCGATCCGTAGGGTCGGAGTCCCGGGGATTTAGGTAGTTTTCTATATACGTGGACGTGGTGTCCGTGTCTATAGTAATCATCGAAAATGTCGGCATCCCACGGTAGTGAGGGTAGGGGGCGGTGGTGGTGACCTGTTCCCCGCCCGCCATCGTATTCCTCCACGTTCGGATGTTGAGTTGGAGTTCGAAAGTGTCCATCGGCTAGCGTAACTAGCTGCGGGCATCTCCTCATCATATGATCGTAATCCCATCATGATTTAGCCTCCTCACATGTTAAACTAGAGTTCACCCATGTGCAATATTTAGAACCACCTTCTCATTGTAGATTCTCTTTTATCCTTTTCTCTCCCTAGTGGTGTAGTAGCTTATGTGTGTTTGTCACTATCCTCGAATATCATTCGCCTTACCCCCTCGCAATTGACTAATGGTTATTCATAAATACATTGTGGATCATCATCATCATTATGCTAGCTAACCACACAAGCCTGCCTTCCCATGGGAAAATATAAATCACGATACCCGAATACCACCGGGGTGAAATGCTACAATGATAGATCCGTGCGCTATGGGATTGACTAAAGTAAACACATGAATCCATCTATCATCGATATCTCTTAACGTGATCTCGAGAATATTATCTATTCTCGGTGATTGCACTATGAAATGCCAACATGCGTTTCTGGTGCCGTTACCGGAAATGGGTTATTATCTATTTCTAGTAATGTCGTTAAGAAATATCAACAATATGCAAGTCAATGTGAATCTAGAGGCACTTCTAATGCGGATTAGCCATTGAATTCTCCTCTTGATAGTCGGCTATCTATCCAAAACGTGATCACACTCTCTATAGTGTCTTGACCACCGAAAGCAAACTCTATCAAGATATACATTTGCCTTGATCTCTAGGTCCCTTCCTTTCCAACACGTAAGCTCGATGATCCATCATGTCCATCATCAACGTCCATGTCCATGATCATGTTGCTCCACATCATCCATGCCATCCTATCTCTTAAGCACACTTAGAGCAAAGGATTAGCAAACTAGGGTGTCATCAATTTCTAAAACCAAACATGAGATTTCACCCTTGGTGGGCCAGCCCAAGGCCCGCCCGGCCCCACTTTGCCCGCTGTGCTTGCGAGACGACGCCGGAGTTGGAGGCGGGGCTCGCCGTAGCCGGGCGGCGGTGGCGAGGCGAGGACGGCGCGAGGTGGAGAACCGAAAGTGCGGCCGGCTTAGCTTTAGGGTTCCGGCGAGGTGGAGAAACTGAGGGCGGCGACGAGGTCCCCCATTGCCTCCATCCTCGCCGCCGGCTGTAGAATGCGCCCGGCCGACCTCTTGGCGCGTTTATGACACGACGGCGGTGGCGGTTCAACCCAGCGGTGGCGAGGCGGTGGGGCCGCCGCCGAGAGCGGGCCGGACCCATCCGGCTGGGTATGAGTAGGTGCGGGGGCGTCGAGGTTGTTGCATTTCTTAAGCGCAATCACTAGAAACATGTTTAGAACCCATCTCTAATAACGGCGCCAGAAATGCGCCGTTGACATTCCCAAGTGAAACCACCGTGTCGGTGATCTGAACGGGATTATCAACGGTGATAGATCTTGCCAAACAAGATATTCATCCATAGCGCCGCGGATCTATCATTGTAGCATTTCACCCGGAAGTATTCAGGGTATCGTTATTTATATTTTTCCCAAAGGAAGGCATGGTGTAAAAGTCTCTAATTTGGACATGGTCAAGATAACACGAATGTATAATAGACCAATGTTCATAATAGGGATAAAATAGATTAGGTAGTAGGATAACTTGACACACACACTCAAGCCAATCTCAAGGATAAAGGTAAAAGATTGAATAAAAGAATAAGTCTAACATGGAGTAGGCATATCCTAGATAGTCATGTTAAGATAGCAGATACACACATGTTTTACTGTTAGAGATTCTAGTTCAAGAAAGCCAAGGTCTCTGCTGAATTACTTTGGGCACCGCCCACGCCCAAAGGACGGTGTCCGGCAATTGCAATCGCGCCACACCCGAACGTGGGGGATTACAAGGGACGGACAAGGCAACAACCCGGCCGCCTACCCCCTCAACCGTGGGATGCGCCACAAAGATAGAAAACCCTTAGTCTAGACACCACGTCTACACTAGTGATTATTACTCGGGCGTGTATACAAGGCTTACCCATCCCCGGGGTCCTTCTACCAGAGCACCGCCCCGAAGGAACGACTATCAATCCCGTAACCCAACATCAACCAAGTCTAACTCTAGGTAGAACTCATCATATCGATCTAGCTCTTGGTCTAAACATGTATGTATGATAAATTAAGCACGATGTTCCATAAGACAAGATCATGATATAGAAACTATATACTAGTTCATCAATCAAGATTATGTCATAAGGACTTTGCTCTAATTCAAGAACATGACTATATTGATAAGTAGAGAACAAGAACAAGATGAAGAACTCTAAATTGATCATACCGAATAGCTCCAAAATGTCTTGCTCTCCTTTATTAATCCTTGCCAAACTCCTCCTAAGTACAAACTAAGAAGAAGAAGAAAGAAGAAGAAGAAGAAAGAAGAAGAAGAAGAAAGGGGGAAGAAGAAGAAGAAGAAGAAGAGAGAGGCTACATTGTGTGGTGTGTGTTACAATGGTGGGAGATGGCCTCCTTTTATAGGTAGAGGAGAGGGGGCTCATTGGAAAATGTCCCTCCCCATATGGAAGGAGCCAAAACCGACACAGGAACACCTTCCTAGTTTGCTAAACCGACCAACCAACGTCGGCAACGCCGGTTTTTGGAAGGTAACAAACCGCCTCGCCAAACACGGGCCTGAACCGCCTCGGGATGGGTGCGAAGCGCACCGGGTGGGTGCGCTAGCTGCCCTGTCTCTGCTTCGGGCTTCGGGCTTGGGCAAAACGGGCGCGTGTTTGGGCTTGAAAAGTTGTGTGGCGATGTTTGCTCGGCCCGGTTCTGCGTGTTTGGTCCATTTCTCCCTTGGGCTTGATGTTCTCGGGGAATGCGCTTTCCGGGAGGAGCCTTTTGGTGTATTTTCCACTTATTTCTTATATAAATCTGCATAATAATAATTTGGACACTACAAGTGGAAATATGTCAATAATAAATGTATATGTGTGTAGTAAGTTATAGTTCCACCCCCTTATTGGTAGAATGTTGACGTTAAAAATGTGTCGTTAGTGACCGTCAACAAACTCCCCAAGCTTACCCTTTGCGCGTCCTCGAGCAAAAAGATAAGTACTTGGTTGTTGATCGGGAGTTGCTACTATGCCGATTATGTTTTTCAAGTGCCGGGGTTATAATAAGATTTTCTACTAGAGTTTGAATAAAATGGCATGCCTTTGCTCACCCTTTATTACCTTTCATCGTAGCGGGGTTTTTTTTAGCTTTTCTCAAAGCCTTGGGCGGTTGCCGATAGAACGGTTATAAATGTAAATACTTTTCATTCATCCTTTTGATCAACTTTCTCATCCGGGATTTATTTATTTAAGTTCTATTTTGTTTTTCGAGAAAGTATGAGCTTTATTGCTATATATATATATATATATATTTTTTTTTTTTTGGAGAGGTGGGCTATATATATATATATATATATATATTTAGACTTTTATCTTTTTTATTTCCTTTTTTGTTTTTTTTTTTTTTTTTTTTTTTTTTTTTTAGAGATGTGGGCTCTGCTAAGCCCTCGGACACATGTCCATTTTTCATCTCTCTTTTTTTTTCTTTTTTTTTTTTTTTTTTTTTTTTAGCATAGCCCATATCATTTCTCTTTTCTTTCAAATTAGATTCCCTGATGTCAAGTTTCTCTTTTTGGACGAACTCATAGCAAATCCATTTGTACCATATCATACTTGGCAACAACTTAGACTAGATAGAGCCTATGCAACCCACATGAATCACGTTTTTTTAGGGACGAGTTTTTAGACTTAGCCACTAAACCCAAACTTTAGAGAAATTCGAATTATAAACTAGGCACGTGGCAAAACATAAGACAGAGCAACTATTCATCATTTCAAATAGGGGTAGAACTAAACATTTCTACAACACATATATA
Source organism: Hyparrhenia diplandra (assembly GCA_015847255.1). Lineage (NCBI taxonomy): Eukaryota > Viridiplantae > Streptophyta > Magnoliopsida > Poales > Poaceae > Hyparrhenia > Hyparrhenia diplandra. The sequence continues at coordinate 343,493 of JADLZK010009251.1, read as the reverse complement.
TATATGGAGTGGAATAAGTCTCCTCTCTCTCTTTTCTTCCCTTTTTTTTTTTTTTTTTTATTCTCATATCTCATCATTCATATAAGATAAGAAAATAACCGAATGGAATGTGAGATACGAGTTACCTTTGTGGGGAGTCCTCCCCAAAACTAGCTTTTGACTTACCTTCGGTTTATGAATGTTGCTAGTTTGTGAACGCTATAAATGGATCTTTGATTAACATCGTCTTTTGAGCGTGCCAGGGAGACTCCCCAAGCTTGTCTTGTGATGATCTTGGAAGAGCGGGACAACCATTCTTGGGGTTTCAAAGGTTTTTTTTTTTTATTTTATTTATTTATTTTTATTTTATTATTATCATTATTTTTTTTTTTTTTTTTTTTTTTTTTGTTCACCAAACAACTTCTGATCTCCATTGTCATCTCTTGGACTTACCCTCATGATGTTGATAAATTCCTGGGGGTTAGTCCATATGGTCTACCAAATTCTACATTGGCGACTTTGGTTCAATAATCAAACTCGACTCCATGTCTAATCGATTAGGGTAGACTTTTTGACCTAAGCACCATGCTCAATTCAAAAAGTCTATGAAAGTATGATCACCATATGAATGATCACCACTCCCAAACCATAACATGCTAGTATAGAAAAAAGGAAGCATGAATTGATAAACAAGATTCATCCAAAGGAGGTGAAGACTTCGAAAGGTGAACAAGATTTTTACTATTGTTATTATTATTATTATTATTTTTTATAAAAATATTTTTTTTTCTTTTCTTTTTTTTTTTTTTTTTTTTTTGGCATGGTAACGGAAAAGGATGAGAGCGAAAGGTTCTCATTACCATGTTTTTGGTCCTCCCCAAGCTAGCTCAATGCTCATCGGACCGGGGTTTCACCCCCATGCTTTTTGACTTTCCCCATGGTTAGTATATGGTAGATTCACGAGTGGACTTACCATCCTCCGTGATTACCAAAATTCAAAGCATATGCGAAGGAGCAAAAGAGCAAAAAGCGTTTTTTTTTTTTTTTTTAGATTTTTATTTTAGGATTTTATTATCAAGGGAGAACATAAAAGCTTCACCAAACTTTTCATACTCAAACAAGGCTAAGATAAAGATGCAATATTAGTCTAGCCTTGTTTTATCTCCATGATGAAATAATTTTTATATATATATATATATATATGGAGATAAGTATGAGTAAAAAGAATTGGTGAATTATTACCTTTGCGTGCACTGAGTGTGTGTGTGTACCAACCACGCATGAAGGCAAGATGTTGAAACTCCCGCGGTGGTAGCTTGATGATCCATCTCGGGCGGGCCACAAAGGCTTAGGTGATACACACAGGGTAGTGTATGTGGACCATGGGCCTTAGTGGTCACAAAAGGTGTAAAGGAGGATGTTCCTCCTTTACCTTCTTTTTTTTTTTTTTTTTTTTTTTTTTATTGGACCTTTGCGTACACGAGTGTACTTGACCGGCGACTTGAGGATAGAGTTCATAATTCTTTGCATCGGTAACGTGATGATCTTGATTTGGTAATGACTTCCTCACACCGGAGTAGAGGAGGCGGACCAAACTCACTCGGTAAGCAAAGGTCTTGGGAGAGAAAAGATCCCTTCTTGCTTACATGGAAGCAATGCCGGGTGGAGTCGAGTGCCTTCATTGTTTATTTTGGCCATATGGGGCCAACCTTCCTCCTCTCTCCTCTTATTTCTTTCTCGCTTCTTTTTTTTTTTTTTTTTTTTTTTTTTTCTGCAACACTTTTTTTTTAGTACTTCTCTTTTTTATATATATATATATCTCTTTTTTTTTATATAGCAAGGGGAGGCTAATCTCTTATTTATCTCTCTCTTTTTTTTTTTTTTTTTTTTTCACTTCTTTCACTTTTTTTTTATGATCCCCTTGTACGTGGAACTTGATATTATCACCGTCCTCCCTCTCACACTTGGACTTTCATGAAAAAGTCGAGTGTGCAAGGTAAGGGTCTCCTTTTGAGTGCGTTCCTCCGCCCAAGAGCATCAAAGTTTTTTCTTGATGTAGCCCCATGTTTTCAAGCGTCGCGTGCTCCTTTGTTCTTCTTAGTCTTCACCAAATGGTTAGCGACAAGAATACCCGAGGTGCATACTAACTTGATAACATATCCTTGCTTTTTATTTATAAGATTTTTTTTTAAGATTTTTTTTTAAAAAGATTTTTTTTTAGATAAACCTAAGATGAACAAAGATCACTACACAAGCATATTATCGGGAACACGTCCTAATAGATCATCCCTTTAACCAACGCCTTCCCAGACAACGGCGCGAGAAATGCTTGTTGCATTTCTTAAGCGCAATCACTAGAAACAAGTTTAGAACCCATCTCTAATAACGGCGCCCGAAAATGCGCCGTTGACATTCCCAAGTGAAACCACCGTGCGGTGATCGAATGGGATTATCAACGGTGATAGATCTTGCCAAACAAGATATTCATCCGCAAAGCGCACCGGGATCTATCATTGTAGCATTTCACCCGAAAGTATTCGGGGTATCGTTATTTATATTTTTTTTTCCAAAGGAAGGCATGGTGTAAAAGTCTCTAATTTGGACATGGTCAAGATAACACGAATGTATAATAGACCAATGTTCATAATAGGGATAAAATAGATTAGGTAGTAGGATAACTTGACACACACACTCAAGTCAATCTCAAGAATAAAGGTAAAAAGATTGAATAAAAGAATAAGTCTAACATGGAGTAGGCATATCCTAGATAGTCATGCTAAGATAGCAGATACACACATGTTTTTTCTTGTTAGAGATTCTAGTTCAAGAAAGCCAAGGTCTCTGCTGAATTACTTCGGGCACCGGCCCACGCCCAAAGGACGGTGTCCCAAGCAATTGCAATCTAGCCACACCCCGAACGTGGGGGGATTACAAGGGATGGACAAGGTTTGTCACAACCCGCCGCCTACCCCCTCAACCGTGGGATGCGCCACAAAAGATAGAAAACCCTTAGTCTAGACACCACGTCTACACTAGTGATTATTACTTTGGCGTGTATACAAGGCTTACCCGGCCCCGGGGGTCCTTCTACCGGAGCACCGCCCGAAGGAACGACTATCAATCCCGCAACCCAACATCAACCAAGTCTAACTCTAGGTAGAACTCATCATATCGATCTAGCTCTTAGTCTAAACATGTATGTATGATAAATTAAGCACGATGTTCCATAAGACAAGATCATGATATAGAAACTATATACTAGTTCATCAATCAAGATTATGTCATAAGGACTTTGCTCTAATTCAAGAACATGACTATATTGATAAGTAGAGAACAAGAACAAGATGAAGAACTCTAAATTGATCATACCGAATAGCTCCAAAATGTCTTGCTCTCATTTATTAATCCTTGCCAAACTCCTCCTAAGTACAAATTAAGAAGAAGAAGAAAGAAGAAGAAGAAGAAGAAGAAGAAGAAGAAGAAGAGAGGCTACATTGTGTGGTGTGTGTTACAATGGTGGGAGATGGCCTCCTTTTATAGGTAGAGGAGAGGGGGCTCATTGGAAAATGTCCCTCCCCATATGGAAGGAGCCAAAACCGACACTGGGAACACCTTCTAGTTTGCTAAACCGACCAACCAACGTCGGCAACGCCCGGTTTTGGAAGGTAACAAACCGCCTCGCCAAACACAGGCCTGAACCGCCTCGGGATGGGTGCGAGCGCACAGTGGTGCGCCACAGCACTGTCTCTGGGCTTCGGTTCGGGCCGGGCCTTGGCAGGCGGGCGTGTTTGGGCTTGAAAAGTTGTGTGGCGATGTTTGCTCGGCCCGATTCTGCGTGTTTGGTCCATTTCTCCCTTGGGCTTGATGTTCTCGGGAATGCGCTTTCGGGGGCGCCTTTTGGTGTATTTTCCACTTATTTCTTATATAAATCTGCATAATAATAATTTGGACACTACAAGTGGAAATATGTCAATAATAAATGTATATGTGTGTAGTAAGGTATAGTTCCACCCCCTTATTGGTAGAATGTTGACGTTAAAAATGTGTCGTTAGTGACCGTCAACAGAGGTCGTCCATGGCGGCGACGGTGGCGGCGCCGAGAAGAGATGGGGAAGTGGGAAGAAGGGCGCCCGCGGGCGCGGGGCAACGGCGGGGGGAGTGGGCGCAAGGAGGGCGACGGCGTGAGGAAGACGAAGGAAGAGGGAGGGGAAGAAGCGCCGGGGCGGGCCTTTCTTTGGATCGGCCCACCTCCATGTGGTCGGCGCATAACACAGCCGTGCTAACCACCCGAGTACAACTCGGTTCTTTTGCTCAAAAAAAAAAAAAAAAAAAAAAAAAAAAAGAGTACAACTCGGTTCTCAGTTGTCCTCACCACTCGGGCACCGGAACCATAGCAAAGCCAAGCAAGGCAAGTTTGGGGCAAGTTTGGAACGGGCCTGCCTCATATCGAATGGGCCCCACTGCTCATACTCTCAGATCGATCCGGCCCAAAGCCAAACTCGATTCCCCTCGTTTCTCATCGCGCCACCGCTTACGTCGCCGCCGCCGCGTCGGCAGCGGCGATGGCGTCGTCGTCGTCGCGGCCGCTGCTACGCCGCCTCGCAGAACTGGCCGGAGGACGCGTCCGCGCTAACCACCGCTTGCTCTCATCCGCTTCCCCGTCCACCGCCGCCACCGAGAGGGCTTCGCAGTCGCCTGCGGAGGCCCAGGCCGTGCGCATGACGGAGGGTTGCGTGCGGGTACGTACATCCCTCCTATTACCTAGTAGTAGGTAGTTCCTCTGCAATGTTCCAAATCCGTAGGCTATTCTGGTTTGTTTTTCTGTTTTAGTTAGGATTGATTTGTGGTAGCAATCGGCAATTCTAGACAGGGTTTCCTCTTCCCAGTAGACTCTATCCTCCTATGGAGTATATGCTTTTTTTTTTGTGCTAGCTTAAATTGGTTCCGATTGGGTCAGCTAGAAATACTTATAAGGTTTATATATAGTTCTGAATGAATCCAACATAAGAAAATTGTTTTCGATCATGCTAACCTCGTACTGAATCGTATCCTAGAAACATGATTCATGTGGCGTGATGAAATGAGTTGTGGATTGCTAAATTTGAACTCTCCATTTATATGAATAACTTTATGACAAATTAGGAATGCTCTTTGCTGGGTGCCAAGCTGACTTATGACATGTTCTTCTTGGGAAGAAGCTGCAGTGAACATTCCTTCCGTACTGTCCCTTTTATTATTTTTTATGTTGTACTCAGCAATTTAACACTTTGCAGAGATTAAAAAGAATTGCATGCCAAAGAACCATCTGCTGAAGGTAAAATGCTGCGCATAAGTGTTGAAGCTGGTGGATGTTCTGGGTTCCAATATTCTTTCGCTCTTGATGACAAGAAAAACCCAGATGACAGGTGAGTTGTTTATTTGATTAGTTTTCTAGGTTTTTTTTTTTTTTTTCATTTTGGAGCCTGTGAATTTATTGTGTGTTGCAGTTTGGCTCGTGGTTTTCCTTTCTCGTTTCCTCAATAATTGTATAATTTACTTGTAGGGTTTTTGAGACTGATGGTGTTAAACTGGTCGTGGATGACATCTCATATGACTTTGTAAAAGGTGCCACTGTGGATTATGAGGAGGAACTTATACGTTCTGCATTTGTGGTTAGTTTGATCTTTGGCTTTCATTTCTTTAGTTGGAATGTTTTATCAAGGGTATCTTAGTTCATATGTTTTTCTGCATACTAGACCAAGTAGATCAAAATATGTTTAATCTTAAAGGTTCTTCCTTAGTTGGCGTGGCTTGTCCTTGCCTTGCGACAATTTGGCATCCAGTCAGCCATAGTTTAATGCCAAGGGCCTCGCCTATCTTTCTTGACATATACTAGGAGATACATGGGGTGTGATTTAGTTTTTAATAGTCAATTTGGCCATTGCTGGCCACCTGGCCCTCACTGGCTCAACCTCCCACCAGTCATCAGTCAATTCTGCTGCTTCCTGCTCCATTTCCTATTCCCATTTTTCCTGAGGACGGACCTCCGTTTGATAACTGCAGAATTGGGATAGGGAGGGTGTCCAGGGCGTTGGTGCCCAAGTTAGTTGGTCGGCGGCTCACGGAGTTTGTATCTTGGACTGGAATGGCGCAGGGATTCTTCCCTGAGCTCAATGTTGAAGAGGTGAGATTAAGAGAAATGAGGGAGATTAGGGAAATTGGTTTGTTCTATTGCCTAATCCATACGAGGACTGAGTACATGGAATATATAGGCACTTGGCCTGCTAAATAAAAGGAAATAAACTCCATAAATCCCCTAATTCTTGCCCTCTTTAATCCTCTTAACTCCCCTGTTTAAAATAGCGGGCTATAGCTCCGCTATAGCGCCGCTATAGCTGCGGGAAAGACTCGCCGCGCTAAGCTATTCGTATTTCCGCTATAGCACTGCTATTTACAGATACTTGCTGCTATTTACCGCTATAGCACCGCTATTTACCGCTATTTCGTATTTCATTTGCTACTAATTTGGTATTTTGGACGATTAAATTTTTATGAACATGTTATAATGTCATATTGGTATTTGGTAATGTTATTTAGACTTGTAGAGCCTTGTAAACGTATTTGTGTTCATCAAATATCATATTTGCCTTGTTTTGGAATCAATTATTGGAGTTTTTTCATAGTTTTTCTTATAAACCGCTATCTGGCATAGCTCCGCTATAGCTTTATAGCCCCTAGAAAAAATATGCCGCTATTTGCCATAGTCCGCTATTTAAAACTTGGCTTAACTCTTGCCTTCATGCTGATCTCTGGAATGCTGCTGCTGCTGGCACCATTCATGCTGATCTCTGCAATATTGCTGCTGCTGGCACCATCTAGGGAGTAATGGTGCTCCACATGACAGAGGTAGGACAAGAAAGCTTGACAGGTGTAGTGGGGCTAATGCAACCATTTCTGGGCTAGGCCTTATCCATGAATATGTTTCCATGGCTGTTATGGGCCTCAACAGAGGCCAATGAGCCAGCCAGTCACAGAAGAGGTGCATGGGCAACCCATGTGGCAATGGATCAGATTTGTTAGGATGACTAATTAAGCTGCCAAATTACTTTATGGGTTGTTAGGGTTGTGTCAGTGGGCTCTATAGAAACACACCCTGTATCCTAATTGAAATCATTAATTTAAGCCTTTTGAGTTCATAATCTAATCTCTCCTCTAGCAGCTGACTCCACATGCTGTGTTGACCCCAAATGAACCAGAGTTCACAACAGAGGCTTACCATACTGCAACTGATACAGATACACACGGCTTACCATACTGCAACTGATACAGATACACACGTTTGTTTTTGGGGGACTGACTGTGTTTAAGACAGGCTGAAAGGATGAAGAGTTCGTTATTTCCTCAGTACAAAAATGGCTACATGCTGTAGTGTATGGCTTGGTTCATTGTGATAGTGGTTTTCCCAGTCGTAGGTAGCATCTGCATGAAAATAGTGTCATTGAAATAGTTTATGTGCTGAGATGTTGATGAAAGTTCTGGAACTAGACTTTTAAACTACCTATTGCCAGAGCCTTAATTTTTAGCCTTGAAGTCTGTCATGTTGAAGTTCTAAAATGAATGAGATGTTTCATCTATTAGGCTTTAATGTTTGCGTCTCACTTTCCCCTGCATACATGATTCATGTACTTCTCATTGCTGTAAAAGCTGAACTTTTTGGTATGTTCACATGTTTTTTTTGTTTTCGGGGTAGTGGATGGATTATGGTCTATGGAGGAGTGGGTTCAGGGCATTGGGCCACTGGACAAATGGTCCTTGAACTTGTATACCGTGCTATTTTTGTTAGCTTCATTTCATGCTACACAACTATCCTGGCTGTTGCTCAACTTGAGAACATCTTTATTCTTGAGTTCTGTTGTGATTTATACCTGCCTTTACGATATGCAGGTTTCAACAAATCCTAGTGCTGTTGGGGGCTGCAGCTGCAAGAGTTCTTTCATGGTGAAGTAGCTTCAATGGTACTTTGAAGAGATCAATAACCAGAAATAGCATTCTGTAGAGAAACATACACTTTGGATCTGAGTGTACAATTGGTATTTTTGCTAGTTCTGAAGATGTTTCTTTTTGAGTTTTGTTACTGTTAGAAATATCATCACAAACTGTCTGGTTCATTTTGTGTGCCTCAACTTGTGATGGTTGTGATATGATGACAAATTTATGTACATGTAATCTTGTGCTATTAACATTTGACTTTATGTTGCTTCTTACAAAATGCTGAATAAAAAGGAAGTCTATTGTTGTATTGATATGACTGAATATTCTGAGAATGTTTTTATGTCAGTCCTCAATAATTCTGTCTCTCCATGTAATAATGAAAATCCTCAATAATGCTACGGTACCACTACTACCCCCATATCTCTGCATTCTGGTATGTTTGGATGGAAACAAAGTGCTTGCTATTTTTCAGGTTCTGTTCAGTCTTTTGGTAGTGTGTGATGCCGAGGATGAAGGTTTTGGTGAACTTGCTGTTAAACCTCCCTGCATGTTGGTGGGTCTCCTCATTGTCTTCATTATGTGAGTATTTAGCTGTTTTGCCAAACTTGAAGCTTTTAGAGCGAGGAGGACAAACATGCAACCTTTTTTTCCCCTTTGTTTAGATCTTTCTTAGGCTCTTGGCTTTTTGGCCTGCGGTTTGCTCCCTGTTGTGGCTACCTCAGCCCTCCGGCTGGTTGGTTCTTTATAATCGCACTTCCTTTTTGTGCACTGTTTTTATTTTTTAACAAATGCTACAGTAGGTGCTTCGCCTGATGTATTTCCGTTCAAAAAACAAACCTGATTGGACCATCTCGTTGCTAGCAAACACCAAATATGATAAGTGTTTTTTGCTCACCTATCCCAGATCTAAGATAAATCATCTATCATGATTCACGCTAGGCTTAAACTAACAATAATTCTTTAATCTTGTTCTAATTGTCTTGATATTGCATATCTTCACTTGTGTGGCAGAGAACTCCAAATACATTTATGAAGCTTTCGTTGAGCTGTAGCAACCTCAAATAGCCAATTTGAGTGGTGGTGTTCATGAGGCTCTCTTTAGATTTTGAATGCATCCATGGATATATTTGGTTCTCCAAGTTCATCACCTAGCATCCCTCACGGCTAAGTCCGCGAGTGGAGGAGAGGAAGAAGAGGTGCAGGCCAGGGAGGAAGCACAATTCAAAGGTTCTGCTACGAGCAAGCTCGATTTGAGGTAGGGTAGTAGGGTGCCGCCGCAGTTGGGTCAAAAAGAAAGGGAAAGAGATGAGAGCGCGGCATGTGTCACATGTCACATGTCTTGTTTTATTCCTAATAATAACATTATACTCCATCCTATCCTAAATTGTAAGTCATTCAAAAATTTTGAAGAGTCAAAACATTTTGGAAATTTGACCAAAATTTAACTAAGTATCACAAATCTTTGTAATAAACTTTATGACTTTGGTCAAACTTAAAATAGCGACTTTTTAAGATTCTTAGAATGACTTACAATTTGGATGGAGGGAGTATACAATAAGCATTGTCCTATCCACTCAACTAAACAAGAAATGAGAAAATCTCATTTGAGAAATCAGAGGACCATCTCATCCCTAACTATCTTTGAAAGGTCAAGGCTTTGGCCAAGCACCTCATCCCTCACTCCCTCGAAAGGGACAAACAACTGCACCGAACATGAATTGGTCCTCCTTCACGGCTGCATCCTGCAGGCCACATGTGGTGGTTGTGGTCACCAACTTGTCATGGCAAAGGCCGGTGTGGTGTGCCATTGACGAATCATTTGCTGCTCCATCCGTCCAGGCGAGGCGTGCATCTATGGTCCTGGCTTTAGAGAGCAGAGCCGCCGTGAAGATGGAATTTCTTATGATTGTTGCTGCTCTTTCTCTCTTACAGTGCTGTTTTTTTAGGGAACGATTGAAGAGCACTCCATTGCTAGGACCTTTATTTTCGGAGTCCTTTTTCCTTTTGGGCACGCATCGAGTGGCACCACGGAGTTTACAATCATTCAGCGAGTCATGCCTATTTCGATTTGATGGGAATTGAAAACAGAAGGAATTAAGGGGATGAACCAAACAATGATACAATCCGTGCGCTCAAAAATGATACAATCCTTGTGTATTGGAGAGAAAAAAGAATATCTATAAAAATTTCATCGCGGAAAGCTTCGAGGACACAAAAATACAATGAATGATGCGATTTATACACTTGCAACATCACCTATCCTACCATCGCCCAAATACCCAACAATGCCAGTAGGCCCAGTACAACGTGTGCCGCCGTGGAGACGCTGTCCATGTCTGCCGCCCGTGACATCTGCCTGCCTGACGGCGGCCAAGAAGACGACCTGTGGCTCGACGGGCCGCCGGCGTGCGCTGGAGGGCTTGCGGCAGCCCCGACAGTGAGGACGAGCTTTCCCATGGCAGCCAGGTTTTCGGGGCCATGGCGTGCACGTCGGGCGTTCCTCTGGTGACGGAGGGGCCGACCTGCCACACCTGGTCCACCACCGTCATCCCCTCGTCCAGCTTCAGCGTGGCGTACAGCCGAATCCTCCCGCCGCTGCCCACATCGGCGGCGAGGCCGGCGGCGGGGAACGCGATGGGCGTCGAGACGGCGCCGACCGCATAGTAGCTGGTGATGTTGTAGGTTCTGACGGTGGGCGCGGAGGCGCCAGCAGCGACGAACGCCAGCAGCGCCTGCGTGCCCACCATGCCGTTGTTGCCAGCAGTGGGGTTGATGCCCCAGGCCACCCACCCGCCGGGCGCTGCCGGCGCGGCCACGAACGCCAGGGACAGCGACGGCCCGGAGGCCGCGTCGGCGTCGTAGTAGGTCCAGTGCAGCGCCGCGCCGAGCTCCGGGAGGTCCTGGCACGTCACGTAGGTCTTCCCTGATGGGAAGACCTCACTGGTGCACGAGGACATGGCCACCGGCAAGGCCAGAACGAGCAGGAGCACCACGACCTGGTGCGCCGTTGACGAAGCCATGAACGGGTGAAGCTGATCGCCTGACTGGCTGACTACTTGAGCTCTGCTGCTGCTCTGTTTTTACCACTAGCAAGTGGAGGATTAATTCGATTGGATCAGGTCATCAGGCGTAATAATGCTATGAGTGCCAATTCCATCTCATCACTTTGCATGGAAGATTGCGACGTCCAATGAAGTTTCAAAGGCTGATTAATGTCTAGATGGATATGGTGATGGACAAACCTCCATGGAATGGAAGACTGAGTACCCGAGACGTTGACACTGGCGTCAGCAAAAGCTAGCTCGAAAGACAACGGATGTTGGATTCATCATTTTGCCAACAAGACATACCCGGGTCCCGGACAATGCGTGCAACGAGTTGCCGGAGACGTGAGTATTACGTTGAAGCCTTTTTATCCTATAATAACATTTTAAATTAAAGTTGTTCTAGTTTTTTTTCTAGAGTTAAAATTGTCTAATTTTAATCAAATTTGTTTAAAAAATATATATTAACATCGACACTATAGAAGAATCACACTGCCAATATAATATATATTTTTTTATGTATCTAATGAATCTAGTTTACGGTTGTATATGCTTGAGTATTTTTGTATAAACATGATTAAAGATGGAGAAATTTGATTTAGGAAAAAACTAATAAATAATAACTTATTATAGTTGAAACTGTGGGAGTATTTTCGTATTATATCATGTCTGTTAATCTCCCCCTTCTTGGTAATTTATGACAACCTTTAGATAAAGATTTGGAAATGAAGTTCTTTGAACTTGTCGTACTTGTCCCATAAGTTTTGATCATGACTAAGGATTGTACAATCATCACAAGCTCAGTTTTGGGTGAATTAGCTCCCCCTACATATGTGCATCAAGTTTGGTATGGAATTTTGCACATATGCATGAATTTTGCACATAGTCACAGGTTATGTCCCACCTGGTGCGCAGACAAAAGAAAGTTGATTCATGAGAGCCATTTTCACCTTTGGGACGAGCCATATCTTTTTCTCGACTTTGCTCGATGGATTATTGAGAAGATGTGTTCCTCTGGCTGAGGCTATTCAAATTATGGATAGATGTCATTTCTCGCCATATGGAGGACATTATGGAGCATTCCTGGACACATGCCAAAATCCGACAAAATAGCTTTTTCTCGCCAACGATGTATGAAGATACAAAGAATTTTGTTAGGAGATGCTACCGATGTCGAAAACATGGAAATATCAATACACGAGATGCAATGCTTGTGACGAGCCGACCAATTTATAAGAAATCAAATATAATTCGCAATTACCGAAGCAATCGCATTCTACACTTGAGTCTATATAAACTCGGTATTCGAAAATCTCGGAGTGATTTCAAACTCATGAACAATACAACCAAGATCATTGAGCTTAGTAGTTCAAATCCGCAGATATCTTTAACCAAATTCAAATATATTATAATAACGGTCGCGATGTACTCATTTATTACAAAGTAGTTCGGTGTGCGGAAGCAATAGTTTTGAAAAACCAAATAGTTGTTCAAATAAAATAGAAATAAGATAGTGCCAACGTAGTGTCAACCCTCGCAACAACATGAGACATAGATATGGAATGCCTTGCCTTGGCCTTAACTCCTCATTAACAGGATACAAACAAGTCTTACAGTACCCATGGTACAAATGATCACCTACAATAATGGGAGTAAAACACTGAGTACACAAATACGCGAGATAGACTTACCCGACAAAGTAAAATAAAAAACTCCAAGGATTATGCTAGACTTTATCTGAGTCAGTCTCACTCAAATTTAATTTCGTAAATAAAGTTGATTAATGAGCCTACACAAGCTACTTGAATTCTCCAAGTTAAAAGGTTGATTATTATAAATAACCATAGATCCTGTATAGTCAAGATTAATCATATGCTCAAGAATGTAAATAATAGCATAAGTAACTTGATCATAATTTTAGCAAAGGCGGCATGAATAATATAACATTCATTGTGATATTAAGCTACATTGCTTTGCAAAAACATCCGGGTTCTCACCTGTCCCAGAGAGATGACGATTCAAATCGATTACTAACCGGTGGCGAATACCCTCATAAACTAGGTCTACTTTGCAAGCCCTAATCACCACCGAAAATGTTCAAGAATCGCGGGCTGCCGGCTACCCCCTCCTTCTCGAGCCACCCGGGGTTCCGGCCCGAAGCAACACTCATCGTCCGGAAATGCCTGTGCCCAATCAGTCCCAACCTACCAAGCCAAGGAGGAGGCGATAAAAGCGAGCTCACGATCCCTCGCGGAGCCTAATATATTCAACTTCCGATTGCCTTCCGATAAAGTATAAGTCCTTGATCGATCATATGGAAGACCACAATATCCATCCAATCTCAAAGATTGTTTTATTAATCAAGTTTTCAGCGGCAGGCTTGTTAGTCACCCATGTGACTAACCACAAAACATCTCTCAAGTGATCGGAATCACCGTCTACGACAATCACCACACTGAGCATTTTTAACCTAGACTCCTAATAGGATAGGATAACAACTTCAGAAAAAGGATATCTGTGCATCAACGGTTTCAACCATTTCCTAAACTTAATGCATCAAACATATAAAAGGATGCAAGTCAATTTAGTTAGAAAGCATAAGAAAGGCGTAATGCACTTTGGGCTTGCCTTTCATGAAAGTAGCGAGGCACGTGCTCCGAGCACTCGTGGAAGCTCGGTGCTCGGCTCTCTTCTTCCTCCGGTGGCCTCTTCCGGCTGCACTTTGAGGTGGTGAAGCTCCCCTCCCGCTCCTCGATCACTTCTCCGATCGACATGATGCATGTGAGAGGATGAATATTACGAATGCACAAGAATATACTTGCATATAAATAAAATGGAATGATGGATGAATGCTTTATGATGTATGATATTAGTAAGTGGATATCTCTTCTGTAGAAACACAAACATAACCACACAAGAAACCCTAGTAACCTAAATCAAGCAAAACACCCCTATCTTACTAATCACCTAAAAATGGCGAGATAGACATGTCTTTGTTAGTAAAAATAGTCATATAGGGGAGTTCTATAACTCCAAATCCAGCAAACAAATACTCGTTGGAAATATTACAAAATTTCCTACAAATCATACAATACACTCTCGACCAAATTCTAATATCTACAAACATCAAAAATAGGAAAAAAAGAGACTTTATTACTATACAACTTGCAACACCTACCATAAATCACACAAGCATCTACCTTCAACAATACTTTTCTAGCAATCAAACCAGGTTATAATCTACCAAATAAACCTACTGGTCAAGCCAAAAGATAAACTAAATTACATGAAATGACATTCCCTAAATAAACACTACACAAACACACTCTAAAACATAAAACTAGAATTACACTAGTTTTCCAAAAACATAAGACCAACAACCCAACCATACCAACAGGTCCTAAACATGCTAGGAACCAATAGTACACCATCCAAGAATTATTATCATAACATTAATATGCATTTCTAGAGCATTTTCCATGCAACATAAATATGATAAATACATAAACCTCTTAAAAAAATCTACAAAAATTACAAGAGCATCCTACTGGGTCTACATAGGCTATCATAAAAATTTCATGGCAAGAACATGCATATACTGTGCTACACAAAATTCACAACGAGGTGCTAAAACATGGCATGAAAATACTTTGTATTATGAAAAGTGTTAGACAACAGATTTCTGATCATGAAAGGTTACTTTAACACATCACAACTAGCTACAAAAATTTCTACATTAAAAACCCTAGTAATTATTTTTCTATTATTTTCCCAAGAAAACACCATAAATAGCACATAACTAAGAAATCACATTTCTTCTACGTAACATATCATGCAAGGTATTTTTTCTCGGACTCTACTCACAAAAATAAGAACATTTTGTACATGAAACATATTTTCTATTATATAATTGAGATGGTCATACAAAGGAATCTCTAAGTTTTATTTTGAAAACTTGCAAAAACTCGAGAATGATAGTTAATCGAAGAGCTTGAAACATAGTGCTTGACTTGATTGTTACGTCTTTCAATTGCTTCGGACAAGTGAAAGCTCTAAGCCCCATAGTTAAGGTAATATAAATAAGTTTGAAAGTTAAAATGATTTACTATAATCTAGGGGAGAATTCTAGTTTGAATACATGTGTGCTTTTGAGGCGTGAAAGCATAGTAGCAGCTCCTGATCCTTTGTTTAGTTTAGCTTTGCTCAAGGGGACGAGCAAAGGTTAAGCTTGGGGAGCTTGTTGACCGTCCTTATACCCTATTTATAATCATCAACTATCTCATAAAATGATATAAAAAGAATCACAAAGCATAGTTATAGGGTTCTATTCTAACAAGTTCCACGAGTTTTGTTGCTTTCACTGATTTTGCAGGAGCTTCCAATTTTGAGCCAAATCAAAGTATCTCATATGAAGAATTGGATTACACCATTGCGAAGGTCTCGTCGAGCTGATCGAAATGCATATACTACTTGCTACGATTGGAGTCCGAATCAAAAGATATCACATCCACATTGTTGGAACCGAAGAGAAGGATCTAGAAGACTCTAGAAGACACCTCGCCAAAGGTGGCCCCCACTTGTCATAGGGGGAGGCGCCCAGAGCATAAATGGGCCCAGCTTGAGAGTCCTGATCAGAGTCCTAATCCTCTACGTCTCTAGAGAGTCCTGATCCTTTGTGTCTCTGGAGAGTTCTGATTCGTTGCGTCTCTAGGATTGCATCTCCACCATCCATTAAGATAGTTTGATCTGAGGGCTACGGTTGATCCTAGGGGGCTATATAAGCAGCCCAAGGCACCCCCTAGGCATCATCTCTCATTAGCTACCTCCAGAGCAAAACCAAGGGTTCCAATTAGAAGAGGAGAGAGTGTTAGATTGTAAACATATCAAGGCCCATGGGCTTGCCGTATGTGGCTCCCCATCATGCCTATATGTACACAACATTGTCATCTAATCAATACATTCGTGTTTTACACTAATTGTCATGGTATCACAGAGGGTACGCATCCTACGACCTCCCCTTCCGCTGACCTAGCCGCCGCGAGTCATCGCCGGCTCCACCTCTTCCCTCCTGCCGCCGATCCTTCCTGATCGCCAGGATCCTAACCCGCTGCCGGTCACTACCGATCGCCGGGCCACACACACACACACCAAACCTCCGTCTACCCCTGCCGCCGATCTCCTTGATCGCCGGGATCCCGTCGAGTGCACCTCCTCCTACCGCCGATCCGTTCGATCGCCGGGATCCCCGCTCACCATGGGCGATCCCGCTTCGGTGAAGCCGCCCGAGCGAAGCCGAAGCCGTCGTCGCGACGCCGAGGCCCTTGACCAGGAACTCACTGCTCAGGAGGCCACCAACGCTGCCATCCATGCCCAGGCGACCGGTGTCATGAACATCAAGGTCATCATCACCGTCACGCTGGACAAACCGGCCCAATAACTACGGCCCGTGGCGCTCCTCGTTCCTCACCGTCCTCGGCAAGTACAACCTCAAGCCGCACGTCCTCTCCGACACCTTCCATCCCACGCGGCCGGCATGGGCGCAGATGGACTGCTGCGTCCTCACGTGGATCTCTGCACCGTCTCCAACGACTTGCGGCGAGGCCCTCATGATCCGCGATCCCACCACTCGTGATGTGTGGCTCTACCTTGAGGATGAATTCCTCGGGCAACGGGAGTCCCGTGCCTTGCTGGCGGAGGCCGAATTCCGCTCCTTCAAACAAGGTGATGCGTCCGTTTCACGGACTCTTTGTCGCACCGCCGAGGCGATGGCCGCCTCCCTCAAGGAGTTCGGTGATCAATCGGCCGCCGGCTGACTTGTCCTCACTCTTCTCCGCGGCCTCAACGAAGTTTCGGCACATGGTGTCGAACTTGAAGATGCGGCGCCGTTCCCGACATTCTCGGAGGCGCGCACCCCGGCTGCACCTCGAGGAAATCGGCGTCAACGGCGTTCATGCCGTCCCGCCTCGGACTCAAGGCCGGCTCCCGGGCGCCGGTCATGCGGCCCCGCGAGCCGCGTCCCCCCCACGCTCCCACGGGGCTATGGTGGCAAGGGGGCAACGACAGCGAAGCGGCGGCAACCGCGTCGTCGTCGTCGTGGCGTGGCAACAACGGCGGCGGCGGCCCAATAAGCGGTGGCAGCGGCAGCGGTGGCGTGGGGGTCACCTGGTGGCGCACCCACCGCCGGCGTCGGCTCTCCCATGCCCTTAAATCGGCAATCCATGTGGTCCGGTCGGTGCGCAGCCGTGGCCGCACGGCTATGGCGCTCTCCCGGCCCGTCATGCGCCCCGGCACGCCTACGATCGGCCGCCCCACGCCGCCGCCGCACATGATGCCGTACCCGGGGGGCTACTACCGGGCTCCACCCCTGTTTTTGGCTACGGCGGCGTGCCGTCTTCACCGCTCATCAGCGAGCTCCTCCATCGGCACCCCACCGTGCGCACCGTGGAACCCCATGGCCGGTGGGTCATGGGATCAGGCGTCCCTCGTCAGCAACTTCAACACGATGTCTCTGACACCGCCGGGCAACAACGTCGAGTGGTATGCCGATTCGGTGCCGGTTCCCACATGACCGCCCACTACGGTATACTCTCATCTCCTCGATCACCCTCCTTGTCCGGTCCTTCCTCGATCATTGTCGGTAATGGCTCCTTGTTACCTATTACCTCCACCGGGTCATACTCTTTTTCCTAATTCACGTCGGCCTCTCGTTCTTAATGATGTTTTAGTGTCCCCTAACATTATTAAGAATCTGATTTCTGTCCGTCGTTTTACCATTGACAACAATTGTTCAATCGAGTTTGACCCTTTTGGCCTTTACGTGAAGGACACACAAACGCGGAGCGTGATCGCCCGGTGCAATAGCACGGGTGACCTCTACCCGTTCTTCCGCCCACCAAAGCACACACACCAGCCCCGGCGGCGACCTTGTGGCATCGTCGTCTCGGTCATATCGGTTCGAAGCTTTGTCCAAGCTTATTAGCTCCCGTGCTATTATTTGTAATAAACCCAAACATGAGTCCCTATGTCATGCATGTCAACTTGGACGTCACGTCCGTCTTCCCTTTGGGTCTTCTAATTCCGTGCCTTAAATAAATTCGATTTAATACATTGTGATCTTTGGACATCCCGGTTGTCGGTGTGTCCGGTTACAAATATTATCTCGTAATTATTGATGACTATTCGCACTATGCTTGGACATTTCCTCTTCGTCTTAAATCCGATACTTTCACCACTATCTCTAACTTTTTTGCTCATGTGCGCCGCGCGATTTGGCATCTCCGTGAAAGCCGTCTAGTGCGACAATGGCCGCGAGTTTGACAACTCCTCGGCCGCACGTTCTTCCTCTCCCTCGGTGCCATTCTTCGCATGTCTTGCCCCCACACCTCGGCAAAGCGGTAAAGCGAACGCGCCCTTCGCACCATCAACAACATAGTGCGCTCTTTGCTTTTTCAAGGCAGCCTACCCCCTGTGTATTGGGTCGAGTCTCTTCACACCGCCACCTATCTCCTAAACCGCCACCCTACCACCACTCTAGGCGGCCTTACACCATACTTTGCACTCTATGACACCCACCCGGACTACACTCGCCTTCGTGTTTTTGGTTGTGCGTGTTATCCCAATTTATCTCCACTTTGCCACTCATAAACTTTCACCTCGATCATCTTTATGTGTCTTCCTTGGCTATTCATCCGACCACAAAGGCTATCGTTGCCTTGACCTTCACTCCAATCGGATCATCATCTCACGTCATGTGGTATTCGATGAGTCCGTGTTCCCCTTCTCCGAGATGTCTACATCTCCATCGGATCCTAGCACATTGGAGTTTTTACATAACGATGATGATTATGCTACACCTTCGAGGTCTAGCATTGTGGCTGCGGTTCCTCTCCCCACAGCGCCTTTGTCGAGCCAAGCTCCGGCTGGGGCAGCCCCCCTCCTTCCGGCCCCTCGCGGGGGCCCCTAGTGCTCACGGGTCTGCCGGCGCGCCGATGCAGCGCCGAGCGGCGCGCCCGGCACGCCGCCGTCGGTGGCGGTGCCCCCCCGGCTTCGGCGCGGCCCGTGCCCGACCACTGCTGCCCCTGCGGACATCAATTCCCAGTTCTTTGCCCGGCGGCTGGGCGCATCGTCGCCAAACCCATCGTGCGGTCACCAACGACCACGGCATGAGGACGCGTGTGGCAAGTCTGGCTTCACCCAACCGACCGACCGGCTTTGAACCTCCATGCCGGCACTCTTGCTCCGGTGCCCAAGTGCATGCGTCTTTGCTCTCCATGATCCTCAGCGGCGGCCCATGCGGCGGAGTTCGATGCTCTCCAGGCCAATGACACTTGGGAGTTGGTTCCTCGTCGCCAGCGCCCAACCTTGTCACGGGTAAATGGATCTTCCGTCATAAATTCTTGGGCGATGGCTCTCTTGATCGTTACAAGGCTCGATGGGTTCTTCGGGGTTTCACTCGGCGACACGGCATCGACTATGATGAGACATTCAGCCCAGTTGTCAAGCCTGCTACTGTTCGGGTTGTTCTGACTATGGCTATATCACGCTCTTGGCCTATTCATCAACTCGATGTCAAGAATGCTTTCCTCCATGGGACACTCAATGAGACAGTCTACTCTGCACAACCCTCAGGTTTTGTTGATCCCTCTCGGCCCAACCATGTCTGTCGCTTGAACAAGTCTCTATATGGGTTAAAAAGCGGGCTCCTCGCGCATGGCACCTTCGGATTGCTGGCCATCTCATTTCTCTTGGGTTTGTTGAGTCCAAGGCTGATTCGTCTCTCTTTATTTTCCGTCAAGGTCTTGACACGGTGTTCTGCTCCTATATGTGGATGATATTGTACTCACAGCATCATCATCGAGACTTCTTCAGCGGGTTATTGCAGCTCTCCAGAGAGAATTCTCCATGACTGATATGGGTCCTCTTCACCATTTTTTGGGTTTGTCAGTTGAGCGCAGAGCTGATGGTCTTTTTCTCTCTCAGAAACAGTACATGCTCGATATTCGGACCGTGCTTTGGTATGAGTGGGATCGCAAGCCTTGCGGCACACCTGTTGATACTCAAGTCAAAGGCGTCTGGCGATGGTGTTCGGTGGCCGACCCGACCGCGGTTTAGCGGTATTCTTGGTGCTCTTCAAGATCTCACCTTCACTCGCCACGATATCGCCTATGCGGTTCAGCGGGTTTGCCTTCATATGCATGATCCCAGGGAACCTCATTTCACTACCATGAAGCGCGTGCGCTACATTCGAGGCAGCTTGACTGCGGGTCTCCATCTCTACCGGACCTCGCGATGCTCTTACGGTTTATTCTGATGCTGATTGGGCTGGTTGTCACGACACTCGTCGCTCCACGTCGGCTACGGTGTGTTCTTGGGTGACAATCCCGATCTCTGATCGTCGAAGCGTCGGCATCTTGTCTCGTTCGATCTTTGAGGCCGAGTATCGTGGTGTCGCCAATGGAGTTGCGGAGGCGTGTTGGTTACGTCAACTCCTTCATGAGCTCCATAGCCCCCTTCGTCGGGCCACCATTGTGTATTGTGACAATGTCGATGCCGTTTACTTGTCTACCAACCCTGTTCAGGCATCGGCGGACCAAACATGTGGAGATTGATCTACACTTCGTTCGTGACCGCGTCGCTCTTGGAGAAGTCCGTGTTCTGCATGTACCTACAACATCTCAGTACGCCGATATCTTCACCAAGGGTCTTCCGACTTCGGTCTTCGTCGAGTTTAGGAACGATCTAAATGTTCGCGGTGCTCCCAGTTCACACTGCTAGGGAGTGTTAGATTGTAAACATATCAAGGCCCATGGGCTTGCCGTATGTGGCTCCCCATCATGCCTATATGTACACAACATTGTCATCTAATCAATACATTCTGTGTTTTACACTAATTGTCAGAGAGCCCTCTAGTTGTCTAGTTCATCTAGTTGTAATTTAGATCAGGGGAGAGGGAGAGGAGAGAGCTGAAGAGCCGGACTTGTTGGATCTTCATCAACATTTTAATCAGAAACTTTACTACAACCCAATTGATCAAATTATCATATATGTCATGCAGAAATTTACCATGCTTATAGTCAGACGACAAGTACTTGTCGGCCACAACCTTCTTAAATATTTCAAGTCTAATGACCACATCCATGCACTTGGAAGTTGCCTCTTTAACATCTCTAAATGTATCTTTTAGATAGTAATTTTGACTGCTGTAATTTTCTACAGTAGCTGGGAAAAGGGGAAAAACATGATATCAGATGTAGATAAAAAATGACACAGGAAAATAAAAACCTGAAACTTAAATACATTTCTCATCCATATCATACTCAAAATCAGCAACAGTCAGATGGGTCTCAGCAAGCATTTTTTCTTAGTTTTGATTTATTCATTTTGTAGTTCTTCTAGATCTACACTTCTCGTTCCTTAATCAACTTGGAGACTTCTCTTTCAGCTTTGCCAACAGATTTTCCAATCCATAATTTCCTCAGGCCTTTCTGCTTCCCGGATTAAATAAATTCGGTTGAAGCTTTGCACCTTAGCTAGCTTCGTGTTACACATTTCCCAAGCTTTGGTAATTTCTTCGGATAGTTCTTTCAACTACAAGAAAAAGAACATAAAGAAACAAAGATCGGTAATTGTGATTGGGAAAGTATATAAACAACGACGCAGCAAGGAAAGTGGTTGAACGCAGTAAGCGCGTGCAGGATCACCATCGTGCTTGGCTGCTCAATACCACATAGCCTCGAAAAAAAGCAATTGTTTACTCTGGCAGCTCAAAAACTCGGCTTCTTACTCGATGAAGAGCGGACCGTATGTGTCGGCAATCGGTTTATAACTGTGGTTAGATATGATCCTCCCTACATACCATACTATGAGGAGAAAAAAAACTGCACAGATTCATGGTGAGCTCGCATCTTCTGAACATTTTGCTATACAGAGTGCTTACCAGAATGCTTTAGAGTATCTAGAAAAAGAAAACGTGCTTAAGATTGATGACTACAACGCTGACTGTAACTTGCAGCTGCATAAGAATGCCTCTTTCTCTGACATTTTCTATGGATACCCTGAGATGGACCCAACATCACTGGAAAGGAAAATTGAGGTAGCGAGCTATTCAGTCTACAAGATACTATTTGCTATCGATGGCCACAATCGATGTATGCTTCCTAAACAACAGGGTCTTTATGATTCCTTGGAAACACTACATGCAATATTAACATCTATTCTTAACGCTACATCTATCTTAGATACGGTAACCGAATCCAAAGAGAGGAAAAGGAAACTCACAGGTCTGTGTCTACTTCTACGCCTATTAGAACACCATGTCATTTTTAACAACTTCATGCGTTGCCTCTGACTATCCAGGAAACGATCACTACAACCCAACCACGCCACCAAGGAACAAGATCTCATACCTCACGGTGCCAACCACATGCCCTGGAGCTCCCAAAAAACCACGATTCAAGAAAGTGTCCAGGGAACAACAACAACATCACTCTACTACCAAATCAACCTGGGTCACACACATCAACCTCCAGCTGAATGATTCACAGCGCCTATTCCATCCCCGCCCAGTGACAATCATGAGCGACCACGAAGACAGTGACTAAGTCAAAGGTTCATACATGCTTTTGCTCTTTGTCTGTTTATGCTACGTGCCGAGCTGCACTGCTTCAGTTCTTACTATGCAATGTTGTTTTAATTCAGCTACTCTAAACAAACCTCCACTATTTTTAGCTGCCTGCCCCATACTGGTTCCTTAAGTGATATCGGAACAATGTTTCGGTTCATAGAAATTGCACTCTACCTCTTCTATATGTTTACGAGTGGTACCTGTGTTTTCTATGTGGCTACACACAGGGGTTTACTGTTATATGGTCGTTTTCCCTACATAACCCGTGTCTAAACCACTGCCTTCTTAACACAGAAACAACACCAATAGTATGAAATTATAGTTATGAGATGAATCGGGTTTTAGCATCCTTGCTATTCCAAAATCTGAAAGATAAGCCTTGAAAGCTGCATCTAGCGACTTTGAACTCGGACCCAGGCCCCCGCGTCGTCCTCACGAGGGCGGCTCGGGCGGCGACTTCCGGCCGCCCGAGCCCCCGCTCACCGGCTCCCTCCGGCCGCCGTCGCCGCCCTTGGCTCGCGGCGGCGGCGGCCAGCGGCGCACCCAACAAGGTAGCGCCGCGTGGTCCCCGTCCACCACCCGCTCCCTCGCGCGCTCCTCTTCCCCCTCCCACCCGGCTTCTTCCCGGCGGCGTCGGCGATTCCGGCGGCCTAGGCGGCGGATCCGGCCTCCTAGGTGGCGGATCCGGCCTTCTTGGCGGCGGATCTGCCCAGCCCGGCGGTGGGCTTCGCGTCGGCGGCGTGGTCGGAGTGCCGTGGCGTGGTCGGTGCCGACCAGGGCCTCTGCGGCGTCGGCGGTGCTTCTCGGCGGCGTGCCGCCGCGCCCGGCGGGGGTGGTGGTGCTCGGCAGGCCCCACTCCCGCGGGGCTCAGGTGGCCGGGGCTGTCGGCGGCGGATCCGCGCCTCCGTGGCCCGATCTCCGCCCCACCCACGCATTTCAGCCCGTCGGCCGACCTCCTCCGGCAGCTCGGCGTACTCCTGCGGCGGCGGCGGACCCCCGGCCCCTACGGGCTGGTTCAGCTCCGGTTGGTGATGCGGCCCGCGAGTTTACACCGTCCTACACCATGGTGGTGTGAAGCGGTGCCTCGGGTCGTCTTGCGCCGTCGAGGCCATGGTGGCGTGGATGGCGTCGTCTGCTCTTCTCCTCATCGGTAGCGTCATGGTGGTGAGGCCGATGTCCTTCGTGTGGGCGCATCAACCCCCCTTCTTTTGAGAAGGTGCTCTACACCGTTGTGTGGTCACCGCCTTGTTTGGGGAAATGGTGCCATGGCGAAAGCCTTAACCCATGTTTGGGTCAATGACGGCGGCGCCGGACGCCGTTCACTTCCCAGAGGCGTCCATCGATAGGCCCTTTCCACGACGAGTGGTGGATGTCGGTGCCCGCTTGCTTCCGTCGCGGTGGTCGTCGTGCTGGCCCTATTTGTGCTTATTTTGCTCTTCACTTTCGGTTTGTCTAGTTGTTGGTTGTTGCTTTCGATATCTTATCGGTGCTCCTCGTCCGCGGTCCCGGTTCTCGTGACTCGGAGGGTGTCTTCATGTCGACGCTCCTCACCCGTGGTCCTGCCTAAGTGACTCGGATGGGTATCTTCATGTCGGCGCTTCTTGCCCGCGGTCCGGTCCCTAAGTGACTCGGAGGAGCACATGGAATCCCCCTCTTCATCAGTGGCTTCGATCGCCTCGGCTCTCTTGGTGTTGAGCTTTCTTCCTTTTTGGAGGCTTGGCTTGCGGGGTTGTTAGGTGGAGGGTCTCCGCCCCTCGCATTTCTTGCTTTTGTGTACGTGTTTCGGGGCTTCGTTGGTAATCGTGGATTACCTGCGTACCCGGCTGTATCATCTATGTGTAGGTCTATTGACCATTCTCTTCTTCTTAATGAAAAACGGGCTATATCCCCGGTCTCGAAAAATGAAATTATAGTTATGTTACGATGTGAAACAGAGTTACGGTCCACATACTGTATTAGCAATGCGACAGCCTCCAACCAAAAGTTTCATTAGGCCGAACAGATACGACAGACCGTACAAAAAGCTTATATCTTAGCATAGCCCACACAAAAATATCTAAGAAAGGACATTGACCATGAGATTGTGTCTTCAGTTGTAGGCATTGCTGGGACCAACACCGTCATCGTCCTCAATGGTGTTCGCCTTGCGACAGCCACATGGTGTATAGATCTTGACAGCAACAAGAGAGGTGGCTTCATGGAAGGTGAACATGAGGGGCTATAACTACCCCCTGACATCCTTTGTAATCGCCGTCCGTGGCCTTTTCCCTCACCATCATCGACATCGCCATGACGGGAGACAGCTCCTCTTTGTCTTCTCCACGCGAAGGTATACCTTTCCTCATCTCAAGATCAAGATCCTATTTATACCAGAAAAGAGATCGAGTACACTACTGTTATCTATGTCTAGGACGATCCTAGAGACTTCACGACCTTACGGTGAGGTCATTAGGGACATCTTTGACTTGGAGGTGCTAGAGTAGGTCCTCGGCGTTTTGCGTGCAATGTGGCGTGGCCTAGATCTTGGAGGCCATCGGCATCAACTTCGTGGGCGAGAGTAAGGTGCTAACGTCGCCCCGACGTGCCACATCTCCATCAACAACTGCTACGACCTTGGCGAGGTGCTGCGAAAGGTCCATGATGGTGCAACCATGATTCAGATCAAGAGGGAGGCTGGCACATGCAACTACGTTGAGACAGTCCGCCACATCTGCTTTGTCCATGGCGACAGCTATGCGACATGGATGATGCCGAGGTCTTTCGTGTATGTCAAGCGCAGCGTCGTCCCCCAACCTCGTCATGCGGACCGATCATAGCTCAAGGACAAGTTGTCTTGGAGGGGTGGAATAGTATTAGAGCAAGTGGAGCCGGCCGAAGGGCCATACGGTATTGTAGCATGCGTGAACAACATAGTACCCGACCTGATTGGATTAGATTGATTTGGTTTGTTAGAAAAGGACTAAGATAATTTGATTCGGTTAGCATATTCCTTATGACTCAAGGCAGTCATCTCTATATAAGAGAGATTTCGTTATTATCTCCACAATATAAAAAGAACAAAGAGTGGACAATTTTTTTGGTGCGACATTTGTTTGGGGTCGCATGGTTACGTCTCTCGGTGTGAACCCAAGCCCGCACACAGGTAGCGTGGGCTGGTGGGACCGATGCATTTCCACCCCTCACATCCCCTCCCCTCCGTCCTCCCTATTGACGGTTGTTGGTGTTTCTTAACGCACACGGATAAATCCGCAGCGCCGGGAAATACCGTTGTAGCACTTCACCCGGTGGTAGCGGGGTATCGTATTTTCCACGGGGGACGGTCGCGCGGTAGCTTTTCGGGTTTATGTCAACCTAAGGCAAGGGTTTGTTTTCTAAGAGTAGCAAGGTATCTATACGCTAAGTTTTCGAGGCGGTGATTCCTAAAGTCATTTGTCTACTCACTTCGGCACCGGCCCACGCCCAAAGGGCGGTGTCCGGCAATTAGCTCTGACGCGGCCCGAATGTGGGGGGATTTCAAGGGGCGGACAAGGCTGTCACAACCAAACCGCCTACCCCCCTCAACCGTGGGATGCACCGCAAAAGGTAGGTGAGCGCTAGTCCAA
Organism: Hyparrhenia diplandra; assembly: GCA_015847255.1. Lineage (NCBI taxonomy): Eukaryota > Viridiplantae > Streptophyta > Magnoliopsida > Poales > Poaceae > Hyparrhenia > Hyparrhenia diplandra. The sequence goes on along the minus strand of JADLZK010009251.1, from coordinate 317,274 downwards.
ACACCACGTTTGCACTATTGGTCCACGGTTCTTGATGTTGGCCAAGGTTCCCGATCAAAGAGTCCCTCCACCAAGAACTAACGTAAACGATCTACCAATCCCGCAAGTCTACAACAGCTAAGAAATGTGCGATGGAAATTAAATAGCTGCAAGATAATCACAAAAGTCGCTTACCAAAGTGTAAGTAGTTTGCGAGAGGTACAAGCCGGGGCGGATGCCGACAAGTCCCAAGACTCAGTCCTCCTAGGAACAATAGCGGAACACCGAGGGGCGAACCGACAACTCCGGTAGAAAGAACCAAGCTTCTTTCTAGCCTTTACCTCTCTCACTCTCTAGAATGGGGAGATAGAATAGAAGAAGTAGAAGAAGAAGAAGATCTAATTCTACTCTCTTGCACAAGTGGACTGGTTTCTCCTTGTAAATTGTGTTGTTGTTTGAGAGGGAGAGAGGGGGTCTATTTATACATAAGAGGGAGGGACCTAAGTGCTAAAAACCACCCAAACCGACCTAGGAAAACCTTCCATGTCACGACAAACCGACTATCCCACGTCGGTTTCACGATTTTGGAAGGTAACAAAGCTGCTCTCGCCGAAGATGGGCGCGAACCGCCTGCTGCCCGGTGCGGCCGCACCTTGCGGTGTTGCGCGCGCACCGCGAGCCGGCTCGGCCCGAGCCCGGTAAGGCGGGCTTCCTTGCTCAAAAAGTTGTATGGTGTACGGCGCCCTCTTTTGGTTTCGACGTTTTGTTGCGATTTACTGTTTGGGCTTGCCATTTGCTCCTTTTGGGCCTTTTTCTATTTATTGATTTTATTTATTTTTCTTTGTCTTTTTTTGCCCAAAGTGATCATCCATGAGTTTGTACCTGCAAGTCCAAATAAACACCAAAACTTTGGAATATGTTAGTTGAAAAATCCTATTTCTAGGTAGTTTTGGTGTTGAGTTGACGGTATTTAAATTGTCGTTGGTTCTGAGTCAACAACGGTCATTAACTACATATTTTATACCGTCAACATTAGTATAAAATTACCAAAACATAATAGTGATAGGACTTTGAGCTAACCATTTCCACAAGTTTTGGTACTTCACTTGTTTTTCTAAAGGGACAATGTTGGAAACATACACATTTTGGGCCAAAAGCAAAGAAAAGTATAAAGAATAACAAGGCCCTAAATGGACATAAGCAAAGCAAGGAGAAGAGAGGAGAAATGCCCATAAATATGAGTATCAACATCTATACATAAGCCCAAGAAGTCGAAGCCCAAATCCAACATGAAATCATACCGGGCGTAGGACATGGGTTTAGTATTTTGGGCATAACTTTTTCATACGGGACTCCGTTTTCATTGCACGACCCACCAAAACGAAGCTAACGACGAGACGGACGCACACACAAAATTTCAGCCCAAACGGCCCACAAATGTGTGCGGCCGCACCTTTTTGGTCTTGCGCGCGCCCGTCTGAGGCGGTTCGGGCCCATCCTTCTCGAGGCGGTTCATTACCTTCCAAAAAGTGTGTTGCCGGCGTGGGTTGGTCGGTTTGGGCTGATTAGGAAGGTGTTCCAAGGTCGGTTTTGATCCTTCCATGTGAGGATGGCCATCTTCCAAAGAGCCCCCTCTCCTCTACCTATAAAAGGAGGCCCTCTCCCTCTCATTCAACACACACCAATTCCATACAAAGCACAAGGAGGAGCCACAATGTAATAGAGAGGAGAGAGTTCCATTCTTGTTCTTCTTCCCCCTCTAGTTCTAATGGAGAGTGAGAGAGGAAAGGCTAGAAGGAAGTTTGGTTCCTTCTACACGGAGTTGTCGGTCCGCCTGGTGTGTCGCGGCTCCTAGGAAGTCGGAGTGCGGAGTTGTCGGTACCCGCTTCGCTTGTACCTCTACAAGCTACTTACACTTTGGTGAGAAAGCTTGTGATTATCTTTCGGCTTATTGTTCTTCAAGCATATTATCTAGGCTGTTAAAAAATTACGGGATTGATAGTCGTTCCTTCGGGCGGTGCTGCGGTAGAAGGACCACGGGGGCGGGTAAGCCTTGTCGACACGCCCGGAGTAATAATCACTAGTGTAGGCGTGGTGTCTAGACTAAGGGTTTTCTATCTTTTGTGGCACATCCCACGGTTGAGGGGGTAGGCGGCTGGGTTGTGACGACCTTGTCCGTCCCTTTGTAATCCCCCACGTTCGGATGTGGCGCGATGCTAAATGCCTGTCTCCATCCCGGTTTGGGCGTTGCCGGTGGCGAAGTGAGGACATAACACCAAGAAATCCCTGCCTGAAACCTAAGCCCATAAAGATACCTCGCTATCCATAGTTATCCTAGGGTGACCCTACTCAAAGATTAGAGTGTAACCGTTCCCTGTGGAAAATACGATACCCTGAATATTTCCGGGTGAAAGCTACAACGACAATTCCGTGCGCTTGCGGATTTATCTGTGTCCATTAAGAAACGTCAACAAGCTTTACGGCCCGTTCTTGCGGGAACGATAGTCGTTATTTTTCATTTTCAAAATCAAGCCTACTCCATTTGAAAAACCTTTTGCTTCAATGGGGGAGTTCACAAGAGCCGCAATCTTTTTCAAAACCAAATTTTTTTTTTATCGGCTATGAACTCACCTAATTTAAAAAAAAAACTTTTGGTTCGGGCACTCCATCTCTGGTGACCATTTTGAAAATCTATGTTGCCACCTACGAGATTTCGAGGAATTATGATCATGCCTCAGCATTCCTAGCATGATCCAAGAAATTCACATGTGGAATTTGTTTCTGCTCTCCCTCATAGGGCAAGCAAAACAAGAGTACACTATTGTCGTAGGAAATTTGAATGGGGACTGAGAAGAACTCAAAGACAATTTTTGTCTAGCATTCTTCCCCATCAATACCTACCTAGGACAATCCTCGATCTCAAGTAGGATGAGAAGGAGTCCATAGGTGCAGCCTAGGCCCGATTTATAATGTTTTTTACATATTGGCCTAGACTTGTCATTACCCGATAGTGTGCCTTTGCATATGTTTTTGGGTCTTGACATAGATCTTTGCCCTATGCCTTGACATGACCGTTGAGGGTTGTTTGCACGTAAACCTACAGCGGAACATAGGAAAACCCTTGAAGACATCCTAGAGAAGCTTGCTTCTCTGTTGTAGAACATTTTCCCCTCCACATTAAGGGCATGTCAAGCAATGAGGAGCCCTCATCAGTTGAGCCATTCCGGTACCGCCATTGGAACCGATTGTTGAGCCCTCTCGAACCACGAACACCAAAGGAAGGAATGTTTCGTCCTTCCGGAGTTCGCGATTGAATTCAAGGATGATGACGAGAACCTCGTAAACCGAGGTGCACTTAGACTTTCATATCTATCTCATTCTTGACTTCAGTCTTCTCTCATAGGCTGCCCTCTAAAAAATAAAAAAAAAGCTTTTCTACAAAAACCCATAGAGGAAAGCCGTGATGAGAAGATTGGGAAAAGAATGCTTACGCCTCTCACACTTAGACATCCCAAAGGCAAAGCATCTTCCCAACCAAAACCCGTTCGAGGAGGCGAAGTTCATAACTCTATCCGCTTCACCCAAGTTGCTTCGGCATCTTTGTGAAACGAAACACCTGTCGCCCTCACACGAGCACAAGTCATGTCCCTCGGCCCGATAAAACATTGTTCTTGACAATGGTCAAGATTCAAATGTTCGTCCTTCATGTCACATCTTTTGAGGATAAGACCTCATGTGCCATGGACATGCACGGCGACAACTCTTGAGACCAAGTGGAAATTTGTTTTTGAGCATAACAAGTTGTCACTTGAGACTTCTTACATGCTCACATTTGGGTCTTCTTGAGTTTGTCTTGCTTCTAGCCGAGTGCTTCGACGAAGATCACAACCATCTCTTGGTTCTCTTTGTAAACCTTTTTAAGAGAATGGTTGCAAACCTCGTAGTAGCATGATGGCGCTAACCTTGCGGCTTGAGCGTAATGCTAAATTCTTAGTAGTGGCCCACCGGAACTTCACCATCATCTGGCTGCTGCGGGATGTTTTCCCACGGTCAAGCTTCACGACCATAAAGAAAGCCTTTGCCGGGGAGATACCACGGACTATCAAAAAAAAAGAAGCGCAAAAAGTCTTTCTCTCTTCTTATTAATAAAAGCAAGAACATGTTATCAAGTTAGTATGCACCTTCGGGTATTCTTGTCGCTAACCATTTCAGGTGGTGATCGATTGAGAAGAACAAAGAGGCATGCGACGCTCGAGAACATGAGGGCTACATCACAAAAAAAAAAAAAAGCTACGATGTCCATGGGTGATGGAACATGCTCAAGAGGAGACTGGACCTTGCACACTTGACTTTCTCACAAAAGTCTAAGTGTGGGGGAAGATAGTTACAATCCTAAGTTCCATCCACCAAGGAACCATACAAAAAAAAATGAGGGTGAATAAAAGATGATGTCGGCCCTACCTTGCTAAAAAAAAAGAAATAGACATGGAGAGAAAAAAAAAAAAAAAGAAAAAAAAAAAAAGGAGAGAGAAAGTGAAACAAAAATGATAAAAAAATATATATGATGTTGAAAAAAAAAAAGAGTGTTATTGAAAAAAAAAAAAAAAGTTTTGTTGAAAAAAGAAATCTATAAAAAAATAATAAGAGAGAGGAGCAGGGTTGGCCCTGCATGGTCAAGATACATATCAAAGTCTTTGCTGACTCCACCCATCATTGCTTCCACAAGCAAGAAGGGTTTTTCTCTCTCATCCTTTGTCGCTACCATCAAGATCCATGGCCCATACACACGTGTGTGTGGCCTAACCTTGAGATGCACCCGGGCAGAGTCATCATGCAAACCGTAGCAACAACTTCAACGCTTCATCCAAAATGTTGCGGTAAGTATATCCAAGTATGCAAAGGAAATAAACGTTCACCAACTCATTCACTTGTTTTTGTCTCCATGATGATAAAACTTTATGCTTCCCATACCATGACACATGCTTTGAGTTTGGGTGTACCTACATGGGCCCATGTAATACATTCATAGGTCTTTTTAAATTGAGCGTGGTGCTTAGGTTAAAAAAGATCTCCTTTAATCGAACTTTGACTTGGTGTCGAGCTAGGTTAATGAACTTAGAGGTTTCTTTGTCATGATCTTTGGGAGTATCTTATGTTAGAGATGATCAAGGCTATGTTTTTAATTGCTTCTTTATATTAGCCTTGCTTTGGAGTAATGATGAGGTGAACAGATAAAAATAAAATAAAATAAAATAAAGTTCTCATAATAAAGGCTCTACGGTATTCTTGCCGATAGAGCCATGTTGTTGTTTTTGTTTTGTTTTCTTTGTTTAAAATAAAACAGGTACAAGAATAAGTGTGGGGAGATCTCTCAAGCATACAAGCACACCTACCCGAGATCTCCCCAAAGACAAATGCACGAACACCGAGCAATTCATGATGGAGAAGGACAAGACGAACAACTACCATTAACTCCTTCCTCTTCAAACGGTGGTTTGTGCTACTCCCTCTCTCACATCCTCCATAAAGCTTTGAGGTCTGAAATTGAACAAATCAAAAGACAAAACTTCCCGAAAAAAAACTCCATCTCTAGTCTACCAATTGAGAAATGGCATGCATACTCTTTATTCCTCGCCAAAAAACCATACTTTGATGAGCAACTACATTAGGGACCCCATGTTCATCTAAACAATTGAGCTTTGAGATATGGTAGAATGACTTGACACTTGCTCTCTTATGCAATGAGACTTGGTTTATCTTCAAAAAATTAAAATAAAGCATGCTCATGGTTTGACTTAGCCAAATCCTACCAAAGCTTTGAATAATGACAAGAATATCCACTATAGCTACTTCCTACATCTTGGAGATTGAACCACTCTAGTCCCTATACCTTCACTCGAGGACGAGCAAAGGACTAAGTGTGGGGGAGTTTGTTGACGGTCATTAACTACATATTTTATACCGTCAACATTAGTATAAAATTACCAAAACATAATAGTGATAGGACTTTGAGCTAACCATTTCCACAAGTTTTGGTACTTCACTTGTTTTGCAGGACAATGTTGGAAACATACACATTTTGGGCCAAAAGCAAAGAAAAGTATAAAGAATAACAAGGCCCTAAATGGACATAAGCAAAGCAAGGAGAAGAGAGGAGAAATGCCCATAAATATGAGTATCAACATCTATACATAAGCCTAAAAGTCGAAGCCCAAATCCAACATGAAATCATACCGGACCGCGGGACATGGGTTTAGTATTTTGGGCATAACTTTTTTCATACGGACTCCGTTTTTCAGTGCACGACCCACCGAAACGAAGCTAACGGCGAGACGGACGCACACACAAAATTTCATCCCAAACGGCCCACATATGGGTGCGGCCGCACACCTTTGGGTGCGCGCACCGTCCCGGAGGCTCGGGGCCATCCTTCTCGAGGCGGTTCATTACCTTCCAAAAAGTGTGTTGCCGACGTGGGTTGGTTGGTTTTGGACTTATTAGGAAGGTGTTCCAAGGTCGGTTTTGATCCTTCCATGTGGGGATGGCCATCTTCCAAAGAGCCCCCCTCTCCTCTACCAATAAAAGGAGGCCCTCTCCCTCTCATTCAACACACACCAATTCCATACAACACAAGGAGGAGCCACAATGTAATAGAGAGGAGAGAGTTCCATTCTTGTTCTTCTTCCCCCTCTAGTTCTAATGGAGAGTGAGAGAGGAAAGGCTAGAAGGAAGTTTGGTTCCTTCTACACAGTTGTCGGTCCGCCCCTGGTGTGTCGCGGCTCCTAGGAAGTCGGAGTGCCGGAGTTGTCGGTACCCGCTTCGCTTGTACCTCTACAAGCTACTTACACTTTGGTGAGAAAGCTTGTGATTATCTTTCGGCTTATTGTTCTTCAAGCATATTATCTAGGCGTTAAAGAATTACGGGATTGATAGTCGTTCCTTCGGGCGGTGCTGCGTAGAAGGACCCGGGGCGGGTAAGCCTTGTCGACACGCCGGAGTAATAATCACTAGTGTAGACGTGGTGTCTAGACTAAGGGTTTTCTATCTTTTGTGGCACATCCCACGGTTGAGGCGGTAGGCGGGTGGGTTGTGACGACCTTGTCCGTCCCTTGTAATCCCCCGTTCGGGTGTGGCGCGGTGCTAAATGCGGTCTCCATCCCGGTTTGGGCGATTGCGGTGCCCGAAGTGAGGACATAACAGCCAAGAAATCCCCGCACGAAACCTAAGCCCATAAAGATACCTCGCTATCCATAGTTATCCTAGGGTGACCCTACTCAAAGATTAGAGCGCAACCGTTCCCCTGTGGAAAATACGATACCACTGAATATTTCGGGTGAAAGCTACAACGACAATTCCATGCGCTTTTATACGGATTTATCTGTGTGCGTTAAGAAACGTCAACACTCCCGAACCCTACGCCCCTCCGCGCCGCGCTCACCCCAACAGTCCAACCTGTACCCTCCTCCGCCGCCCCCCTCCCTCCGCCCGCCGTGCATGCACCCGGCTGGTATTCACAAAGGCCGCGCCCCATGCGCCCACGAAAAGGTCGCCCCGATGCCATGCCATTGCCCTTGCCGTGATCCATCTCACCTCCATCCTCGTCGCCCCTTGCGCTGCCGGGTCCCTATCGCCCTCGCCACGAAAAATTGGGCCGAGGCACCAGCTCTGAACCGTAACCCTATCTCCTCCGTTGCAACGAGCGCACGGCGCCATCGTCCTCATCACGGGATATTGAGTCGTCCTCATCACGGGATATTGAGACGTGTCGCTAAACATCGTAGTGATCGAGATGTGCCGGCGCCTCGCCCAGTCGCCCGTCCCCAAACTGTGCTCGACACTCTCTTCTCCTAGGAAAGCACTCAGGTTAAGAGGAAGAAGGTGACGCCGCCGCACGCCAGGTTCTTAGGTCTTCGTTGGATCCTTCGTCATCCACAAGTGTAACACCGAAATTTTTGCATGATTTTAAAGTAGCCAAATTGATTTAATTATGTAATTTTTGTGAGGCATTGAATATAGGAAAATAAATATCTTTGATAAATTAAAATATTTCTTGAGGTATGTTGGGTTTTAACTTTGATTACCATAAACTTTTGTCCAAAACTTTGAAGATTGCGGGACACTTTCGGATAAGTTAAGTAAAAGGAAAGGGAAACAAAAATGCAAGATGGCCGCAGGAGACTCGGCCAGCGAGAAGGTGATAAACCCTGAAATAAAAGAAACACGGTTCGGGCTTCAAGCGAAGATGGTGACGATGGCTTCGCTAGAAAGACACAAGATGGCAAGAACAATCATAAAAGACATCGCGAAGACAAAGAATGTAGCTTCGCCCGAAAAGATAGACTATAGAAACACATTTCAAAGTTCTTGTGTTTTCATACCACCCATGAAGCTAGGAGGGCCTATAAATACCCCCGACATCCTTTGTAATCGCCATGTTGAATGGCCACATTGTAAATCATTTCATCATCAATAAAGTGTTGTCTTTGAGCAATCACCCAACAAGATATAAACATGTTGTGCACTCATCTTTGGAGCATATTTTATACGTGATGCATGTTTTTCGTTTGGTTTGAATCTGATTTTTTGAAATCCATTTGAAAAGCAAATTTAGATAAAAGAAAAAGCTATTCTGTTTATTTCTCCTCCTTACGTGGCATTTCGGCCTAAAGGCACGGGCGGCTTTGTCATCTTGGGCCGCCCAACTTCGGTGGAATCAGCGAAGACCCGGCCGCTTCCTCCTCTGTTGTCCGGCTTGATTAATTCCGTAAGTCCCCTGGCGACTTTCGGCCTTTATGCTATGCCTTCGGAAAGCGTATTCTCATTCTAACGTAAAGGCCGGTTTACGCTTTCGGTATTTACGTTTTGCCATTCAGATTCAAATCCTCCTATTTTCTCGTTTTAAATCCAAGTTGAGTCGTTTAGAATTCGTTAGATTCGTAATTCCGTAATATACAAGTTGATATCACTATTAGTCAGGTTTTTGAACTTTTAAATTTTGAATTTATATTTAGTTTATTATTTTATTACTAGTAAACTTGTAAAATTCATATCCACACCGTTCTAGCTCGATTTTTGTGATCTTTATATCGATGTGATCGTGGCGGCAGTAGAATAGTTTTATATGTTTTTCAAATTGTTATTTTACTGTTTGGTGTAATGTTATCTTATTATGTCTATGTTTGCCTTGTGTTTGATTTCATGCTTTCGATTGTGTGTTCTTTGCGTGATCTTTTTTTTTTTTTTGCGACTTTTTTGCGTGATCGATTGAGTAGGCGGTGAGCAGTTCGGGGAATGGTCGGGAGCACTACATCGAAGAAGACCATCAAGCTCAAGACTTCAATCAAGGCAAGTATAGCTTGGGATCATCCTTGATGTCCTATTTACCATAATTAATGATTCATGATGCATGTGTCCTCCTTGAATTGCCATTAAGGATTATCCTAGTCTTTGAATACTGTTCCTTGTCACCTATGGGTATTTGCATTGGGTAGTAATTGCTAGCGCTCAACAAACACCCTTTATTAATGGTTTATGGATTAAATCATGATATGAGTAGTTGTTGATGCCATGGTACATAGTCTTGAAAAGAGCTTGTGTTGTTTATTTATGATGCTCTTAGCTCTCCATAAGGACTTATTCATTCGTGATCATCCAGGATATAAAGTACAACTATGGGGGCTACGTGGCTCTGGCTCTAGTCGGTCAAAGGACCGTGTCTATTTGTGTCGATGGTTACCGAAAATGGAAGAGAATGGGTTGTAGCCCTCGCTATTGGCATACTTATAACCCCTTTGAAAGGCTTTATATGGTTTTCATTTGCTTAGGGAGTTGTGAACCTACTCTTGTGGAAACCATAATCCGTAGTGAAAGTGTACACCTCTGCTTGAGAGTTAAAAAACTGTTATAACAGACCATGTTCGCGGTCAAGAACGACCTTGGAGACATCGATGGATAGAACCACATGCTTACTATGTTGTTGATATTTAACTTGATGTTTATATCTGTTTACACATGTGATTAATGGGATAATGGGTTTCCTTTTATGCTTAAGCTTAAAACTTGACTTACACTAAAAGCAACCGCATTAAGAGCGATTGTCGACCTCGAGCCTCATTAAACCCCTGGCTATGCTTGCGGAGTTCGACATGGACTCACCCTTCTTGCTATATCACATTAAATAGATCAAGGTGTTTATGATGACTATGAAGATAACTACCGTGATGAGTACTACTAGGCTTGTTGTCAACTAGTTGGCTATCCCTATGGAGTTGGAGCAACCTTGGAGTGCAATTATCGGTCTTCCGCTTGTGTTAGAACTTTGAGTTTATTCTTGTAATGGATATTATTAAGCTATGTAATAAAGTCCCGGATATGATACTCCAATAATTTTTCATACATATGTGAGATTGATCTCCGGGCACATATGTATTCTATATTCATTTTTTTCCTTTAAAAACGGGTATGACAAGTTGGTATCGGATCGGTGAGGTCGATTTGTAGGTGTAACACCCGGTTTTAAGAGCAAAACTCGGATGATACTATATGTGAGCCCTGGAAGTCAAATCTCACATATAGTTCACAAATTATTGGAAGTATCAATTCACAATGCTTAAAATATAACGAACATAATATAAAAGCAATAACCTCGGCTAGCGGACAACGGAAAGATTCTCTGTTCTTCGATGTAGGCACCACGAGGGGACCGACGGCTGGTTGATCACAAGCCTAAACTTCACCTGAGGTGTGGGGAATAGCAAGAGTGAGTCCATGTCGAACTCCGCAAATATAGCTAGGCAATATCTACCCCAAAACCCATGATCATTATAAAATAAATAATGAATAGCATGAAACGATAAGTCATGAACAATTTAATAAGCATGTATAGTCAACTATTCATTAATGTCTCCAAGGCCGTTCATGACCGCGAACACGGCTGACATGTCAGTTTAGGTGTACACTTTACCTACGGGTCATGGTTTCCATCGGAGTAGGTTCGTGACTCCTAACCAAATGAAGACCATATAAGGCCGTTCAAAAACCCTCCTAACAACATTGAATGGCCAAATGAGAGATTCCACCCGTTTCTCCCAATTACGGCAAACCACCAACAAAGCTAGGTAGACCCCTTGAACAACCAAAGTCGAGCCATGTAAACCCCATAGCTGTCTTGTATATCCCTGATGATCACGAGCGGATAAGTCCTTATTCATGTTATCAACAATTCATATTTAACGTTCGATTGCATAAACATTAAGCAAGCCATAAGATCATGGTTTAAAGATAGCATATCCCAAAAACTATACTTGCCTTAAATAGAGATCCTTCTTCACTTCCAAACCTTTAAGATAACTCCACGATGCGCAACTTCTTCCAGATCATCAACGTAATGCTCGTCGTCTACTTGATTCCAAACGGCAGAACACACAACCAAATTGGGCCAATCATGCATGACAAACAAGACTACAATTAGAACAATACACCAACAATAGCAAAACAGTTTGAAAAGCTTATAAATCTATTCTACGCGTCACTACGATCACCTGAGGCGTAAAGATCACCAAAATCGGAGTTGAAACGGCGAAGATACGCAATTTTGCAAGATTTACATGAATAAAATAATAAATTAAATAGGACCTCGAAAATTTAAAGTTGGAAAACCTACTAAACAGTGGCAAAAGCATCTAGATTACGGAAATATGAATCTAACGCAATTTGAGCGGAACAATTTGGAATTAAAATGAAGAAGTTATGAGCTTTTGAAAACGGGTGGAAATTCTGTAAATAATAGGAACGGGATTTTCGAAATAAATAAATAATTTCTGGTTTTGAACCGGGTCAGGGATCTCGAGCATGATTACAGTTTGGGATGAGGGCTCTTTAGCAAAATAACAACTGAAAGGGTATGTTCTAATCTGAACCGTAGATCCAAGGAAGGATGGCTCAAGATGGTTAGATGGGCATATGTATTTTGCATTGTATTCATAGATTTATTTTGCTAAAGGAAAACGGCAAGAAAACATGTGATGTCATCAAGCTAGCAAGGTAGGAATTTGAGCAAGGTGCATGGCCGATCGATGTCATCAGGCGTGTATACGTGTCTCAGCTATATGAGTAGGGCACGAACAGCAGCACACATGGGAACACGTCGAATGCCCTGGAGCGGCCATCTATTCTTCTCGAAAAAAAAAGAAACCAAGGAAGGAAGATCGTGGAGGATATGGGGATCTCACCTAGCAGGGTGATCTCGTCGGCCGGAAAACCACAGAGAGCTCGTGCGGCTCGTTGGACACAACAGCGGTTTCCTCGACTCAGTGCTTGGCAACAGGTCACGAACCAAGGCGAAACAGCACACGTACGGCGAGTACGTACGTACGTCCGCTGCAGGTCGAGTTCTTCTCGGCGACATCTCCAGACGGTGTCGCTAGGGCACAGGCTTGGCGCACGCGAGCAGGACGGTGGCAGAGCTACGGTTGCTCAGCGGTGCTGCTAACCAGAGATGAGGCGGCTGCGCTAGGGCTTTGCCGGCGGTGCTGCGGCTCTAGGGCGTGGTTGGTTGTACGTAGGAGCAGCCGGCGGCGCTAGCTGGGAACGTACGAGAGCAGATGAAGAACTCGCGGCGGCTTTGCGTTTGGTTTTAGGGTTCAAGAAAAAGAATCAACGATGGCTCAAAGGCTTGCTATTTATATAGAGAAGAGATGGTCATATGGGCTTAACATCGTGAGATTGTCAAGGAGTCTTTCACGTGCACGGCTTATCAAATCAATGATCCCAGCGTAAAAGGAAAACAAAGATTATTTTGATAGAAAATGATTGTTTTTTTTTTTTTGAGAATTACACGAGACAACGCAGACGCCGCTCACAACACGCACGCACACTCACCCCTATGAACACACGCGCGTAAACCCTACCCCTATGAGCACCTCACCTCCGGGCTGGGCGTACGGCGGATCCTGGAGATTCTCGAAGTCACCATAGGCGCCTCGTCGTCGGCGGAACGTCGCTTACCACTTAATGCATAACGCCCGGTAAATCCTTGGGAAATCCCGGAAAGGTCACGAGCACCGGGGATTTGAACCCCAGGTGGGTAGCGTCACCGAACCGTCCTACCATTGGACTACAAGCCAATTCGCGATAGAAAATGATTGATGGCCGGCTAGAGAAGGAATGGGCCACTCGGTCCATGAGCAGAAAGCAAGGCCGGCTGGGCTGGAATATAGAGAAAGAAAAGAGAGAGAAAAAAGCATAGTCTTTTCTTTTTATTTGAACCAAATTTCTAAAATCATTTGCAAAAAGAATTTGAATCACTTTTCAGTTTCTATAAAAAAACAGCCATCACAACAGAAAATATGCATCAGCATGTATGCACAACCATGTTGCTAATCCTATGATAAATTTGAATTTGACAAAAATATTTATTTCCCTATATTTCATGAGCACAAAAAGCGTATAAAAAAATCATTTTATTTTATTTCCAAAAACACAAAATTTGGGGTGTTACAGTAGGGACGCAAGCCTTAGATAGAATGGTCGTTTTTAGCTCTCTTGCTCTATTCATGCCTCCTTGATTATTTGTGAAACTTTTTGGTTTAGGTACTAACTTCATTGTGAAAACTCCTACTAACTAGAGACTAATTTCAGTAGATGCCGATGACAAGATCTCAGTACTTGGCTCTCTTCAAGTCGGCCAAACAGCCAGGAGGAGGCTTCTCCCAGGGGAGGTTCTGTTGTGCCCGGTGCCGGAGGTAGAGCCTGAGAAGAGGAAACCATGGAGGAAGTGGTGTCTATTGAAAACTCCATGGACATCGTGGACTTGACGTGTTGACACCTATTATCACCTACTTTTATATGTCAACAAGATATGAAATAAGGACATAAATTGAATAAATACTTAGATTAAAGGTTTATACTAATAAGTTCCACGAGTTTTGGTGATTTGTGTATTTCAAGGGACTTAACAGATAAATGCGTGAAGAATGGAGAAAGTTAGGAATATACACCACATATGATGACAAGACTTCGACCGTGAAGTAACTCAACCCAAAATGTGGACTAAAACATTCTAGAAGGTACGAGAGGACACGGGAACAAACACGAAGCCAAGGGGAGTCCAACCCCTGGCGGCCGCCGGTCGGCCGCCGGGTGGGACCCTCCCTGTCGACCTCGACTTTCTAGGTCGGTTTGTAACCGACTTTGAGGTTGTATCTACACCGTTGTTGAGGTCGGTTTGATCTAATGGTCATCATTCATCGCCAAGGCCTATATAAGAAGGACCTCCGCCCCCCGTGATGAAACCCTAATTCATATCAAGTCATATCAATTCATTATTAGCCAAGTTAGGCGAGGAGTAGAAGAGAGTATCTCCACCGGAGATTAGGGTTAGCTACTTGTTCTAGTTATAGTTCATCTAGTTCTAGTTAGTTTAAGTTGATTAGCAAGTCGATTCAAGTAGAGCTGGGTGTGCCTACCCGAGTTCTAGATCTTCAAGTTCAAGGGTGCGAATATTATCTTGTATCTATGACTTTGCTCTTTATTAATATTATGTGTTTGTTTGCTATGTTCTTATTTTATTCTAATAGTATGATTGATATAGATGTAGTTTATGATAGATATATGTATCTATTCATAGAGCATCTAATTCAATACTCGAGTGGGTTAGGTGGTAGAATATTTATGTAAGCGTGGTGCTTATATATGATTTACCTCGCGAATGCACCTTATATTACGGGTCGTGTGGTAGATCGCGGGAGTGACAGTCCTGTTGAGTCCTTTGTAATCCACCCTCCGTCTATAAGACTAGTGGACAATGAGTACGTGGAATATCTTGTTTTGCTCTTGATTTTCCTTGGTAGTCGTCCGGATAAATGATCTAGAGTTTGCTATGCTATATATGATAACATATGTCTTAGAATAGATGTAATGACTTAGTAGATTAAATGCTATAGAAGAATTCTGTCTCTTAAAGTAGTCCAATGTTAAGTCTAACTTATAGTAGTCTATTTCCGTCTCTGTGTGTGATGCCTCTACCTTTATTTATCATTATTATATCTTTATTATTATTGGCTTACCCCTGCTAAAGTTAGCACTAGTGAAAGAATCTCTCATAAGTATGCCACTTATTAATTATATATGAGTACGTACACCTTCAATCATTCCTCCCTGTGGTAGAATATAAATGACAAAATCTGGATTACTCCCGGTGAAATGCTACAAAGTAGTATTTATATATGTGCGCTTGCGGATAGACTTTTTATTTATTTTTCTTAGATTGCAACCAACACATTCACAAGTATCACCTATGCATTTCCTAGCATTGCTGCTGGGGATGACAACCTAGCACATAGTAGTGTTAAGAGATGAACCACACCGAAGTATCTCGATGGCATATGGCCTTAGGTGAGATTAACTCCACCTTTTGTTATAGTGACATTAGAAATACCAACAACAGGCAGTGATGATGAAGAGGCAGCAACACAAGGAAGTGGTCCACCACCATCACCGCTGCTTGCACAAGATCCTCCCGCGCCACCCATGAGATGGGCTATCAGGAGGTGTTTTCCCCTCAAGGACAGACTCCATCTCATGATCACCTCGTGCACATGCTGGTGGACGACTACGGGGATTGGTTCGTTCATATGAAGTACATTTGCCAAACTGGCGAGATTATGTCTACTTCATTTATTTCTGAAATAGTCATAAGATAGTAGCTGGCTAGCAGCTCAAAACAACACAACCATGGCTCCACAGATCGAACAGACAGATGCAAGCACATTAGCACTGTAACTGATTGGAATAATTGACCAAAAGCGTGCACAACGGCATTTTAGGTTTTTAGTTGGCCGCTCTGAATGCATACAAATTGGAACTTGCCATCAGCTCAGAAACATACCTGAAAATGCATGATGAAGCTCCCATATATTCTATTAGTAAGCAATTCCAAAAGTAAGTGACAGAGCCTACCAAATATATTCCAAAGCACCTAATATAAATTCACATTAACTTCTGGTTAAATATATTCCATTCATTTGCACTTCAAGGTTATATTACCAACAAGGAACCAAGAATCTTTAGAACCAGCAAGAACACAGGACTAACAAGTTTTTTAGGAAGAATTGGAAGTCCTCTGCCTTTTCTTCATAGTAGGAAACAAGCTGCCTATTTATAGATCAAACAACCTGAAATCACTAACAGAATATTAAAGAATGATCTAGCAATAAAACAAACTGACAAGATTATGGCTACTTCATTCATTCTGAAAGTCATAAGACAGTAGGAGCTCAAAGCAAAACAATCGCGGCTGCATAAGTTAAGCACAATATACTCTGAAAAAAATACAGATGAAAAACATTAGCACTGGAACTGACTGAATACTAGGACAAAAGACTTCCAGAACAGCATGGAGCTTTTAGTTTGCTGCACTAAGTTTCAGAAGCAAGTCAATAAACTAACAGATAATCAAGCATCCTAGATATTCTATTAATAAACAATTCCAAAAAAAAGTGATACAGGCTACCAAGAAAAAAAGAACAATACAGGACATACATATATACTCGTTTCAGCCGGCTTATCAGCCATACTACGGCTTGTTCTCTCTCACAGAACACTATTGAAACAATCAAAATCAGGACATATATATATGAGAGAAAAGAGGCATACATTAATTTACCGTCAATATGAATGACCCCTGCCCTCCCTTGGGTTTTTTCTACACTGATATGACATTACCATATTGAAGCACAAGACTTACGGACAAACCAGAGTGCGAATTTATACCAGATATATTTTTACCATATTGAGAAATCCACTCTGAATGCTGACCAAATATATCCAGTCCATTCATCTGCAATTCAAAATTTATCACTCATCGACAGTTTCATTCTTTAGTAGTTTGTATGCTGTCTGACCGTTTTCTTTTGATACTCTGTTATTTTGTTGCATTCATAATGAAATTCGGCCTTGGCCACTATGGAAAAAAAAGGCAAAAAATCTTTATGGCCAGATTATCACAGCAAGAACACAGGTCGCTTAACAAGTTTTTCTAGGAACAACGGCAGGTGTTCTGCCTTTTCATTATAGTACAGGAAACAAAACAATAAGTACACGAGTTTCCTACAAAAGACGAGTACAGAAAGAGAAAAAATGAAGTTTCCCTTCCAGCATCCTAATCTAAGTGCAAACTGCTGCTTCATCCTGGCTCCTCCAAGGTTCAAAATGTACTCCTGCAATGAAGGTCTCATAAGCCGATTTCGACAAATACTGTCCAGTAGCTGAGAACCTCCATCGATGGTTGTCCGGGACACCCAACATTAGCTACACTTCCTCTTCCAGGTCCACAGTTCCTATGAACTCGGCAAGACCAGCAACACTGAGAGCACCCCGGATGTCATGAGGCCATTGACGCTCATATGCAGCACTTCACTAACTTTACGTTGATTCCGTCGCCGTTTTAGGACCAGAGCAAGAATGTGAGGGGCTAGGGCAGCAAAGACAAGCCGTGGAGCCAACTGTCGGTCCAGAACAGAGTGCTATTGCCACGACCCACAATTTTGTTTATGGCTGCAGCAAAGAGAGCTTTGACTGGCTCCTGTGCGAATAGGGAAGGCAGCCCACAGTTTGTCTATCTGTGTTCTTTCTAACCATAACCATCTCATTCGAAGTACCCAGCACAAAGATTTCATATCATGATTCCTTGAGCCATGATGTCAATCCTTAAATCAGCACGCAGATGGATTGCACTTGCTTGACAAGGACAACAACCAGTACTCAATCAGTCCCCAATCCCTGGATGCGCAGATCGACCAATCAATGTTATGTGTGAATAAGTGCCGCACAATCTGAGTCGAATGGGACGTCCTCACCAATGCCGCCAGCAGCAGCAAAATCCAAACTCAAGTTCAGGAATTTTACATGCGAACAATTGCCGCACAACCTCACCGCAACAACTGGAGAGCAGTTAGTGGCCACCAGACCCCCTTTTGAATATTCATTTTCAGCCCTGTAACTGCGGCAAACACCCATAAATATCAATGACAGGATCAATATCTGTAGCAACCCGACAGGGGAACATGACCACATCAGCCACGTAGAGGAAAACCAGACATTTAGCATGAAATTCACCATCTTTTCTGTTGTTATCAGCGTGAGCCTTCAAAAGCCTAAAAGTAATCCTTCACAGTATTCTTTTGCTTCAGTTCCAGTAACTCTTTCATAGCCTTTCCATAGTCATAGACACCAAACTTAGTTTCTACTGCCTTTATAAACCGAGCTAGTAAACTTGGAGCCACTTTGCTTTTCAATGCATCTGCTGCTACCCACATGTTCTCACTGATGCTGTAAATCTTGAACTAATTTGTCCCTCCAGATACTTGGATTTGTGACATCAGAAGTTGGAAATTGCATCTTACAGAGAGAGAGAGAGAGAGAGAGAGTATGCCTGTTGTAATTTGCTGTGTTGGGCCTTGTGTGTTTGGCACCAAAAGTAGAGCAAGTGTTATGCATCTCATCACCTTCAGTAAAGAACTCAGCCTTAGAGTTTGACTTGTGAGATTTTGAGCTTTCAGGTTCTTTAAAAACTGGAGCTGCGGAACGTTGTAGGGTCAAATGAGCCACCACACGACAAGTTTATGCAATCTGCTTGCTCAATAGCACTTAACCTTTCACTGTTTTTTAACCGCGTAAGAGTTTAACTGCATCTGTTGCTGGACAGTACCCATACTAGTGACCATGGTGAAGAGGAGGTCAATACTTTCTTTGTGACAATCATACTGCTCCTGTGTCTTCCTGCTTTCTGCCTCCATGGCGGACAACTGGAATCGAGTCTGTGCGAAGGCTTAGTTGGCTCGGTGATGAAATGTATCACAAAGAATCACAATCACAATCGGAGTAGTCGGTTCAGAAATAGCCTCCCCAAAAGCTATCACGATCCAGTCTGCAGCCGCCTGAAGATGCGGAGCAAGCAAGGGATTTTACGTGCAGACAACGCCACACAACCCAGACTCAGTGGCACCTTCTCACCAACACCACCACGACCCGATTTACACAGGCACTGTGACCTCCTGCCTTCGCCTTTAGCGTGACATGCTTGCAGCTGTGACATCTTCCCCCATTTACAGAACTTGCTGGACTCCAAGCACAAGCTTGTGAAAATGTCTTGAAAGGATAGAAACCTCCATGTGGTTGCATCATTTGGTAAAGTTGTCCACACAAAGACATGTGGAACTCCAGAATTTCCTTTCCTGAACAGCCGTCAGTGAAGCACTTGAGCCGGTTCCACCTTTGCATTGTCCAGGTTGACCTGCGTGAGCAACTGAGCAAAAACTTGATAATAGTTAGCAGTGAAGGGCCAGACATAGAACACAAGATGAAGTTGTGAACCTGGCAGTAACTCCAATTTATATGTAGCAGCACAAATACGCTCTTGAAAGGACCAATACGAGCAAGGGATTTTACGGGCACACAACACTACACACACTTGACTTTAGTGACACCTTCTCCCACCAATACCACAATGATCCGATCTGAGTTCTAGGTTGCAGGATATTTACGCGTGAAAGAAAACCTAGTAACCTTTATGACACTAAGTCAAACTTAAATAATGCGTGCAAATATACGTAAACAATAGAAAATCATGAACCTTTGCACAAGAAATTGATAAGATGTATGTAAAGGGGAAAGGCAAATACTTACCTGCTACTTAACTGTGCAGACTGAAGGCAGTTATACTGCCCACATGAAGAAAAGAACACGTCGGAGTCCACCAGCCGCATCCCAAGAAGTAATGCCCCTGCATCTGGCCCGGCGTGGCCACCACACCCAGCTTGCTTGGCACACCACAGAAGCACCACGGCACTGTGTCCGTCCCGACGGCCGCGGGACATGGAAGCGGTGCCTGAGGCTGAGGCTCAGGCTGAGGAGCAAGCGTTGGCACCAACGAGCGAAGGCCAACACAGGACAGCGCCGCCTTAGGCTGAGCGCGAGGAGGTGACTGCTTTCTTGCCAACGAGCCAGTAATCTTGAGGAGCGTTCCCCGCCGCATGAGCTCGACGAGGAGGTGAGCGGTGTTGAGCGCATCATCCAGACCGCAGTGGAGGCGGCCCTCCCACTGCAGCCCTGCCTTCCCAATCGCATCCTGCAGGTTGAATCTGAGATTGCCCACACCAAACGCTGCCGAGAAGAGCAGCTTCAGATTAATCCACTGATCGAAATAGCGAGGCTTTTTCTATACCTTTGAAGCGGCATTCCCCCTCCAGCATGGTGCGGCAGTCCCAATCTCCCCATGTCACAACGGCGAGCTTGCCCTGCTTGGCACCATGTTCCTCGATCCAGCGGTCGTGGAGCTCCAGCGCCTCGGCGAGGCTGACGCCAGCGTCGACGTCTTCTTGGCTGATCCCCGTGAGCTCGCGGCAGAAGTCAGTGAGGCGGGGATGGTGCGGGCGGACATAGGTGCGGAAGGTGGACAGCGTCCGGCCAGTGGCGCCGTCGACGAGCACGGAGGGGAACTCGATGATCTCTTGCGGGTAGATCACCGAGCCCTCCTGGCAGGTCGCCTCAAAATCGATCACCAAGAAGTAGTCGAACGACGACATCCTGCCGTCGGCAGAGGGCTGGGGGCGGGGCGAAACGTTGAGGAGCGGGCTGGGGGCCGGAGAGGAGCGGCGTACTGGCGGAAGGAGGGCTGCGGGCTGCGGAATCGCGAGGTCGAGTTGGCGGCAGAAATCGGTGGCGGCGGCGGTGAGTTTGAGCTCGAGTGCTCGACGAAGAAAGAAGGAAGAGCAATTTTTTTCTTATTTATTAACCCGCGGGCGATTTTGGGTGCCGACCGGTGGCTTCCGTTCGATTCGGCACAGGTATGCTCGTTTTTTTTCTATTTCTTTTTTTTTTCTTTCTACTTTTTTTTTTTCATTTTTTCTTTTGATGAGAAAATATTGCAACTGGAAAAAATAATTATTCAATTAATGTGTCATTTTAGGTGACAACCAAAAAAATCCAACAACGTATCTACTTTAATATTTTTTTTTCTCTATGGGTTATTTATTTAAGGTTTATGCCTATTAAGGTGGTGTCTAAGGTGGTGTCCATATTTTTAGGTAAACAATTTTAGCTCCACGCTCTCGGTTCGAGAAAAAGGGTGAAGGCGCTCCACAAGCTCTATTTGTCGAGCAGAGTTCGATGGAGCAATGTCAAACGCCCAAAAATCTAAATAACTACGTTATAGATGATCCATTGAGCATGAAGTTTTTACTATAGTTCAAGCATACAATAATTAGGCCACCATAAATTTTTTTAGCACAATTAGAATATAGAAACAGAAGTTATGAATTGTTCTAATTAATTATAGAAAAGCATAGACCTAAATCTAGAACAATAAAAAATTATACTGAACCATACAATATTATATATTCACTGTGTTGATGTGCTAGTGTGGATTTCAACAAAATTAGATTTTCTATTTTATGATTTTTGTGTGATTTATTATGCTTTTTTTTAAATATTCTACCGAAAAAGAAAGATAAAATCACCTTCAAAACCACTCTAGGAAGGACAACCCCCACGGTCTAAAAAAGTTAGGGAGGTGGTTAGCCTAGTTTTAAGGTTGCAAAAGTTGGAAAGAAAAGGTAGACTTTTTTTCGAGTGGTAATTATTAGGCTCGGGCATCCGGACAGCGGAAACAAATACAGACGCGCCGCTCCTAGGCCTCGTGTCATACACTGGCCCATCAAGACACCGCATCGGCTTCTTCACCCGTCATGTTCCCATTCTAGATCCTGTGGCCCCTGCCTTATCCAATCTTGTGACCATGTCACCGCTCATGCTGTGATAGCCGAAGTAATGCAGTTTATAATCTTGTTTTTATTTTTTATTTTTGTGAACCCGCGGGGCGGCGACAGGCAGCCCGCGGTAAGGCGGTGGATCGGACCCGCGGTAAGAGATTTTTGTTGACTCCAAGATCCATACCAATATTGATAATTAAGATTGAGATGATCGTATTTTCATATTCCCTATAGAATATTACATGCTCTATTGTTTCTTTGCGTGGACCCAGGCTGACGAACCTGAGGTCCGCGAGAAGGTGGACCAGGCGACGCCCGCCTTCGAGCCGGAGTAGGACACGAAGGAGGCCGTGATGAACAAGGAAGGCGGCACCGTACAAATCGGTGCCAAGTTAACACCCAAACAGGAAAGCGAGCTCATCGACTTCCTCCGCGCGAACCTCGATGTGTTCGCGTGGAAACCCTCGGACATGCCTGGCATACCGAGGGAAGTCGCCGAACACTCCTTGTGTATCAAGCCCGGCTCCTACCCGGTCAACCAACGTCTTCGCCATTTCGACGACGGCAGGCGCCAAGCGATCGCCGAAGAAATAAACAAGCTCCTAGCAGCCGGCTTCATCAAGGAGGTGTATCATCGAATGGTTAGTCAACCCTGTACTAGTGAAAAAGAAAAAAAATGTGAAATGGAGAATGTGTGTCGACTACACGAGCCTCAACAAGGCGTGTCCAGAGGATCTATTTCCTTTGCCGCACATCGACCAAATTGTTGACTCGACCTCTGGGTGTGAGACGCTCTGTTTCCTTGACACATACTCTGACTACCACCAGATCGCGATGAACGAGCTCGATCAACTCGCCACCTCCTTCATCACTCCCTTCCGGGGCCTTACGCTCACGTCACCATGCCTTTCGGGCTCAAAAACGTCGGCGCCACCTTCCCGAGGTGCATGCAAAAGGTCTTCAGCGAGCTTCTCAGCAAGCTCGTCGAAGCCTACGTCGACGACATCGTGGTCAAAACTAAGCGCGACGGCGAGTTCATTCCCGATCTCGGCGGGTTTTGGAAAACTCAGGCAATTCGAGTGAAACTCAACCCGAAAAAATGTGTTTTTCGGGGGTCCCGAACGCCATCGGCGAACCCGAAAAAAATTGCTGCCATCTCGTCTATGGGGCCGATCCACAACGTCAAGGCCCTGCAGCGGCTCACAGGGTGCCTCGCCACCCTCAGCCGACTCGTAGCCCGGCTCGGCGAGCGCAGCTTGCCTCTGCATCAGCTCCTGAAGAAATCAAACCGCTTTGTCTGGACCGACAAGGCGCAAGAGGCTCTCAACTCCCTCAAGCGACTCGTAGCCCATCCCCCCGTGTTGATACCGCTGGACGAAAACGAGCCCCTGCTCCTCTACGTCTCGGCCACCACCCACGTGGTGAGCAGGGAAGAAGAAGAAGGCCACGCACTCCGAGTGCGGTGCTCGTCTACTTCATCAGTGAAGTCCTCTCCGACACCAAGACGCGCTACACTCAGATCCAGAAGCTTGTGTACGTCATCCTCATCTCCTGACGTAAGCTGCGACACTACTTCGACGCCCATCCGGTGACAGTCGTCTCCAAGTTCTCGCTCGGCGAAATCATCCGAAACCCCGAGGCTACAGGGCGCCTCGCTAAGTGCGCCATCGAGCTCATGGGAGCAGAGATCTCCTATGCACCAAGGGACGCCATCAAGTCTCAGGTGCTATCCGACTTCACCGCAGAGTGGACGGGAGGCCCAGCTGCCCCCAAGCCTGAGGAAGACGAGTACTGGGTCTTGTTTTTCGACGGCTCGCGACAAAGAGCAGGAGCTAGGGTCGGGCTGGTCTTCATCTCGCCATGAGGCATGCGCATGAAATACCTAATCCGCCTCCACTTCACTGCATCAAACAACGCGGCGGAATATGAGGCCCTCCTCAGCGCCCTCCGCATCGCCATCGAGCTAGGGATCCGATGCCTCGAGATCAAAAGCGACTCCGAGCTCATCGCCAACCGAGTCATGAAGGAAGCAGACTGCCGCAACCCCAAGATGGTGGCGTCATGTCGCGTACGCAAGTTGGAGGATGGTTTCGAGGCTAGAGGTCAAACACATCCCTCGTCACCTCAACGAGGAGGCGGACGAGCTCGCCAAGCTTGCCTCGGGCCGTAAGCCGGTGCCGCCAGGGCGTCTTCCGCCCACGACCGGGAGCGACCCTCTATCCGAACGAGGACGAGCCCCGAGGGCGGGCAACGACACTACGCCCAAAGTTGCCCCGACCCCACCCGACGAACAAAGGTCGAGACCGAGAGGTTCAAGATCATTTCGAGCCCCCCCCGTCGGAGCCATCCGTATCCGACCAAAGTAGGATGGAGGTCGAAGCAACTCAAGGGCGCACGCCCGCGAGCTGACCGGAGGACCCCCATCACGAGTGGCTCGCGGACGGCAAACTCCCGGAGGAAAAAGAAGAAGCCCGGCGCGCATCTCGCGCGCCAAAGCTTCTCGCCCCGGTCGAGGGTTGGTCGGGAGACCGAGAGGTCTGCATCATTTCGAGCCCGCCCGTCGGGCCACCCGTTCCGCCCAAGTAGGATGGAGGTCGGCAACTCAAGGGGCGCACGCCCGTGAGCTCGAACCGGAGGACCCCCCCCCATCACGCAGTGGCTCCACGACGGCAAACTCCCGGAGGAAAAAAGAAGCTCGGCGCATCGCTCGTCGCGCCAAAGCTTTCGCCCCAGTCGAGGGTGAACTCTATCGCCGCGGAGCATCATGACTCCTGCAACACTGCATCCCCATCGCACAGGGCAAGGAGCTCTCAGAGGAGATCCACGCTAGGGAATGCGGCCACCACACCGCTCCGAGAGCGTTAGTCGGAAAAGCCTTCTGCCACGGCTTCTACGGCCTACAGCGGCGTCCTACGCCCTTGAGGTCGTGAAGAGATGCGAAGGCCGCCAGTTCTTCGCCAAACAGACACACCTCCCCGTGCTGCAAACAATGCCACTCACGTGGCCATTCGCGGTTTGGCGTTAGTCCCCTCAAATGAGCACCCGGGGGCTACACATATTGGCTTCTCTGTTAATATACTTGTTTTTTTTTTTTTTTTTTGGAACACCATAAGGCAAGCTTTTATTGATCATTAAAAATGGTTACATCATGTGCAACAACACCTAGAATAAAATCTGGGGTTTCATCAACCCAAATACAAGAATTCTTCAAAATAAAAGCTTGCCTAGTCAAACTATGGGCAACCATATTTGCTTCCCTATCAATATGAGTGATTGAAATTTCGTTGAAGTCTGACCACATATTTGTACACTCATCATAAATGGCTGCGGCCGGAGAAGCTGTTAATATACTTGTTCCTATATACATATATAGAACATTACAGCTGGTACCTATAAAGAGAATGTTGGACCGTGAAGAAATGACATGGCAGTCTGAATTCCTAAGTACGGAGTAACCGCGGCTCACGACTGATCAAATTCATAACACACGCAGGTCGATCAATGGCCATGCAACATATTGGATGACAAAATAATGTAAGAATGACATAGCCAGTCCAAGATCTTCCGATATTCAATAAGACACGCAAACTTCATTGTGTACAATGACACTGCACTTCTGCTACTGCTCCTCTACGAAAGAAAGGGCAATATAGCAGCAAACTCAGGGTGCAATGCAATATGTTAACCACTTGAATATATCTACTAAATTATTGGGCAAGTCTTCTTCCAAATTCAATATCACCAAGCTTGCAGAAAACATTCAGTACATAAAGGCGATATCGCATAAGACCATTGCACCATCTAAATTTTTCCCTGCTCTAAATCATGTACTCTAAAAACATTACAGCTATATCTGCAGTTATGCAAAGGGGTCCAACAAGAAGCACAATCAATAAGAGATCATGTTAACAACTGAAATCTAAAGCAAGAATCAAATTGAATACTATGCTGGCTACACTAAATGGCACATTGACACAAAACAAGCTATTGGTTATGTCATAAGGGATTAGAAGGACCAGGTTCTTTCATGGATTAATGTTGCATTCCTGCAGGAATGATTGGTCATAATCCAGATAC
Organism: Hyparrhenia diplandra; assembly: GCA_015847255.1. Lineage (NCBI taxonomy): Eukaryota > Viridiplantae > Streptophyta > Magnoliopsida > Poales > Poaceae > Hyparrhenia > Hyparrhenia diplandra. Next base: position 291,451 of record JADLZK010009251.1, on the reverse strand, counting down.
TTGGACCAGTAGCTCCGGAACTTGGGCAGGCCAATCTCCAGCCAGGGCTTCATGTTGCCATTGTAATGTATGACCGCGGCACGCTCAATGTCTCTGCTGTTTACATGGGGATTGTAACCTAGACCAAGAACATGCCATGATCGGTTGAGGGAAATGTTTTGTTCCAGAATGTGATCAAACCCGGAGGGAGAGTACCAAGTTTCCAGAGCGATCTATCTTCATTCTGCCAAAAAAAAAGTGGTGTCAATTTTTTCAAAAATATTTATACATTTTCGATAGAATTAGTGGTCCCAAATCTTTTCTTAAGTTTTAATGTCCTCATAATGTAAGCATAATACTGAATGCAGAAATCACATAAAAAATCTGCAACATAATATATTCCCTGGTGGCACAGTATAGACTAACACTCCACAGAATACATGGTTCAAAGCATCGTTGGTATTTCCAGTGCATCCTTTCTAGGTATAACCCCCAAGAAAGTTCTAGTTTACTACTGAACCCTAACACAAACAAACACTGCTACTCACAATTGCATCACAGTTAATTTGATTTCCATAAACATGTATGAAAAAATGACAAAAATGAGCTGACATGAATAACCCAGTGAGACAAGGGTGTGAGAATCTTACAAGTTTCTGCCATGAGTGATAGATTTGAGTTATGTTCTGCCGCCTCCATTCAGCCAGGTTAAACACATTCATTCCAAAAGCCCAACCACAAGCATGCGGGTCAAAACTCTTGGCGATAATAGGATTTGAAAAATTCAGGTACCGATCATAGCGATGGAAACTCTCTCCACATGTCTCAACGGCACCATTTACCTTCCCCTTCATATTGATTGACCAAAGTCCAGTCAGATCCTTCTTTACTACTATATCATCATCAAGAAAGACCATCTTGTTAAGCTTTGGATAGATCTCAGGTAGGTAAAAAAACGTAGATGATTAAGGATTGACAGGTACTTTGGGTTTTATATATTTCAAGTTTGAATCTGAGCTTGCACGATTTGTTCAAGTAGTAATCAATCATGGATTGGGACCCAAGTTGTTTGAGTACTGGACTGTAGCTCTCATTGAGCCATGTAAACTCCCCAATATGCTGCACTTCAATTGTTGCTTTCCCCGGAGGATTAGAGAGGAACCACATTCTCATTGGAGCATAATTCAGTTTGTCAGTTACTATGTGGAAAACATGATCAGAAGGATGCTGGAAACAATAGCTCCACTCAGTATGATGCCAACATTCAGTTAAAAGTCAAATAATAGACCATAAAAGTACTAAACTTACATACCTTAGCATTTAACACTGTCGAATTAACAACCACCGCTGTTGCTAGTATATTATCCGAGAACAGGGCATAATGATACAGTTTTGGGTTAATGAGTTTTTGTTGGTTTGAGAACTGCTGCCGAACAGGGTCCAATGAAAAGTATTCGTTAGCTAGTCTCAGGGGAAGGCAGTGAAGACCTTTAGGAAGGGTTTTAGCTGCAAGTTGTGTCAGAAAAACAGTCTGTTTTTTGTGTGCATGCAGCTGCTCCTCTGCTGAATGAAGCATAGCTCGAAGCTTTTTGACAACGATAGAACAATCATCCTGCATCTGTTTTCCCTTAATCAGCAATTGCTCCAGTGCTTTAACCTTCTCATTTGCACTGAACAAGTAGATGAAAATGTCACTGCATCCAACTGATCCTTATGCACAACAAAATGCTATAATATGAAGCAAATCTGCATAAATAGTGAGTCTTACTTCTTTGGTAGATCAGAGTCCTTGGATGCATCACCAAGCACCTTTTTGAACTTCTCGTATCCTCTGCCGTAGGTCTTTAAGATACTGGGAATTCGCTCTAATGGATCCAAGACCAAGGTAGACCTTCGCCTTGATTAACTGATCCTTGATGTTTCGGATCCGCACATCAGGTAAAACAGTGATTTTAGTTTTACCATCTGTTTTAGCTGATTGGGAGTTCTCCACAATAACCTTTGCATGTGTTTGTTTAGGCATAGTGTCCTGTGAACTTTCCTGTAAATAGGTCATGTGATAAGGTCATAAAATCCAGGATCCATGAAAAACTATGAAAGTAATTTTCTAGCAAACAAAATACAAGCATACTATGGTAAAAGATTAATGTGTATGTGACTGGCTGATTGCAGTATGTAGACAAATATTTCACAAATGTAGACAAAATAAAAGAGGAAAATACTGACTAAATGATTGGACATGATGGCTTCATGAGTATGAGACAGTGCCTGTTTGGTTTATTTACTCAGAAACTGCAACTTTCCTAGGCACTAAATTTGAGGGAATATTTGGATGATGCTCTACTTTAAATAAGCCACAAAGTGGGGCCTTAGTTCAAGCTTTTAGCATTACTTGCAAAGCTAATACAAGAATCCCAAGTTAACAGACGGTTTAACATATTATAAGGAAAAGAATATTGGGAGGCAAAACTTGGGGGCTAGTATAAGCATGTGAACGAAAAAAAAGAATGAAATTTAAATCACCGAAATTCCAGAACAGTTGTATTTTTCATGTAATGCCTCATCTGCACCCTCAAGAATGAAACAAACAGGACTGAGCTAATCACAAGCCAATTCAAATATTGATGAACTACAAGTCTACAACTTAATGAATCCCTAGCTGACATACGGGAACTCCAGCACAGATGTAGTTCATATGTAAAAGGGATTGATGCAAACTTGCTCACCAAGACTTTACAGCGAAACAAAGAGAGCCCCACCATAACATCTGGTAACATTGAACTTATGATGTAAGTGAGCGGAGCCACTCAAAACATTACACCAGAATTTATTGGTTAAGTTTAGTCACAGCAAAATAATACTTTAACCCGTTTACATAACCCTCAGAATATTTAACCAGACAAAACAAGTGTATTCTTCATAACATAAATTGCCGAATGACATTAGAATTAAAAATTAATTTGACAGCCACAATATTTTGTAATAAAAAAACTAATAGTATTGTGCACCATGGTGTTAGGTGCATTAAGTGCTGAAAGAGTTCACCTACCAACCGATTTTAATGCTTGGTCTTAATTCCAATAATGCAAATGAAAATTCATGGTCCCAAATCTCACAAAACCAATCCTCAGGTGACGATTCAACTAAAATTTGTTTAGGTGCAGGCAAATTTCTTAAAAGTACCAACCTCAGAAGAAGATTGCTGCTGCGATCCAATGTTTTTCTCCTGCTCATCTGATACGCCTGCTCCCTTCACCAGGCCGCCATCATGTGCTTCAAGCGTTGTCACTTGCTTGATCACTTCATCAGCTTTCAATGCCGTGCCATCTGCAGCAGCCGTGACTTCAGAGAGCACACGGCTCTTGTGCTCCCCCTACCTTGGTCGATGGCAAATCTACAAACAGTTTATGTGCAATCAATCACAGACACACAATGAAAAATGCAAACCTTGAACTGCTTAGTCTCCCTTCGAAACCACGTTTTGTGCACCAACTTTACAAACACAAGAACGAGTTGCTTCGGGTCAATTAGTGATCAATGTACCTTGGCTCTTAGATTCAGTCAGCCCCTCTGAGAAGACAATGCCGACAGGTTCTTTCAAAGAGCTCACGGTTTCCTGCATCCAAAGCAAACGGGAGTCAGTGATCAATTGCCACTCTGATCAAGAAAAATCACATAACGTTGGGGTGGGCAATTTACCAGAGGAAGCGCATTCAGCTTATCTGCCCTGCCGCCACGGCCCTACCACGACATGTATATATAATAACCAATAAACAAAACCACCAAGATCCAGAGAAAAATCCCCAAGGATCTAAAAAAAATCACCGATGAAAACAACCCGAAAAGGCCACTCACCTGATTCGTGATTTCTCCAGGAAAATCCCGCGTTTCTGCAGAAATGGGGCAGAAAAAGAATCAGAAAGAGCCCTAATGCCAAAAGGAAAACGGCCAAGCAGGGCTCAAATCCGGAACAGATGACGCAGTGGGGAGGGAGGGAGCGCTTACGGATGGGGTTAAGCACCGCCGGGAGGCGGCTAGTGTAATAGAACGCGAGCGGGGAAAGCACCGTGAGGGCGAGGAGCAGCAGCAGCACGAGCCTCCGCCTCGTCCTCACCATCTCGGCGCTTGGTTTTCCTCGATGGGTTTGTCACGGCGTTGGGTTCCTTCCCGCCTTCAGTCCCTCACTGCAGACATTCCTCCTCCTGCATTCCTGGGCAGACGAGGTGGACGCGGGTACGAGCAGACTCGATGAGGGAGGAAGGTGCCGCACGGGCTGCTTCTTGTCTTGCAGCGGGAGGAAGGAAGATGTGGGGACGCCTGAGTCCAAGGAGTAGGATACGATTCTTCTTGGCTAGGGAATGAGTACTCCTACGTGCGCGCTGCAGCGGCGGACGTGGTGGGTCGGCGGCGGTGTCCACCGAGGAGGGGGCGGTGACCCGGCGGCGGACAGAGGAGGAGGGATGGGAGGGAGTCGGGGACTCGGGGCGATGAAAGGAAATCGTGCGTGACCCGCGCGTGATCTGCGAACTTTGCGACGGAGAGCGGTGGTACGGCGCCGTCCCACCCACTCCCACGGGAAAAAGTGGGGGCGCATTGCAGCGCATTGCGCCGTCCCACCGGAAAAGGGCAAATACCCTCCGTGGATGGATGGTAGCCCACAGCGAGGCGGCGTCCCGCACCCACGGCCCATCCAACCGAATAAACTAGCTGCTTAGTACTTTGTAACGATTCATAATATAGCTTACTTTGTAACCATTCAGAATATAGCTTTGTAACGATTAGAAATGATTTTTTTGAGTGATTTTATTATTTTAAATTTTGGGAAAACAAAAACTAGTAAACACCCAATCCAACTAAAATCAGTGAAAAATCCTAGAAACATACAAGGACAAGTGAAACTCAAGTAAGATACTTAGAGCTCATAAATATATCTAAAAGCTTCTAAAATTGGAATTAGCTCCAGAAAAATGAAAACATAGAAGAAAAAAAATCCACAAAATTCTAGAATTTTATAGTAGTTGATGAGGACATGACACCTATAAAAATTTTATGAAAGTTAAACACAAGGTGATCCTAGCAACTGCATCCTTCTCTTCTCAAACAAAACCAGTGTCTTGATCCTAATTGCATCTGCAAGTGAATCTACTGGCGAGTCCTTAAACACTTTGATCCAAGCATTCCATTACTCAGCAAGGTTTCAGTTACGTAGTCACACTTGATATGTGTTGAGAACGAATTTGCTTCTAGGCCAAACTAGTTTATGATGCTCATTTACCTAATGTAGTATGTCTAGTAAAGTTTGAATCACCACTGCTACACATTTGTTTTTTTATGGCGTTTTTTCTTATTTTCCGTGGCGGTTTTTAAAACCGCCACGACGGGAAGGTCGCCGTAAATGGAAGGATTAACCGTGGCGCTTTTGAACCAAAAAACCGCCACGGTTAATAAATAAAAAAAGAGAAAATCCAATTTGAAACCACCCTAATGGGCCGCGCTACGCGCGAGCGGGTAGCCAGCGGCCGACGAGCTTGGCTACTACGTCGCGCCGCCCAGTGCGCCCGAGTTGCCACAGCCCGATTCGAGGGTCGAGTCGAGGTTGCCGCATCTCCAGGTCGAGGTCGCCGTGGGCGGCCCGGATCCCGCCCCGATCCCGGATCCGCCATCGGGCCCACAACGCCATCGCCGGAGTGGGGGCCTTGGGGCCGCCGTCCCGCGCACCAGGCACACCGCGCCGCCAGCCTACGGCGCCTCGCACGCAGTGCCGCTAGGCCCGTGCACCTCCTCGCCTCCGTGCCGCCACGCCGCCACGCCGCTCGCGCGTCTCCGCCACCTGCGCCGCCGTTGAAAGGTCCTAGATGGCTAGAGGGGGGTGAATAGCCTATAAAAATTCTCTACAAGCTCACTAAAACAAACCTAGGTTAGAATAAAAACACGGCGTAAAGCGGTTTGCACTAGCTCTAATGGTCAAGCAAGGCTTCTAGTGACAAGACTAAATATTTCTATGATCTCTAGTCCACTCAAAGTCTATGTCACTACTCTAGCTATTGAGCAATTCTAATATGGTCCTTATGCTAGCAAGAACAACTACACAAAGCAAAGCTAGCTCTCTACTCAAAGTAAACTAGGAAGGTAATGCTAGAGTGAGAAGCTTGTTATACCGACGTGTAGAGGTTATGAACCAATCACCGAGAAGAGGATGAACCAATCAACACAATGAGATGGAGAACCAATCACCAAGACAATGAACAAGTTGATTTGTTCACCCGGAGTTCGCTTGTACACCAACAACTACTCTCCGGTTGTGCCAACCAACACAAGGATGGTGTTTGAGCTAGACGGTGCCCTTGCTAACCTCAACACACCACTCAACAAGTGTGGTACCCAAAGCACGAGCAATGTATTTCTTGCACTTTGTCTTCCCGACGAGGAGTGTGTAATCCTCTCACAAATTGACCGGAGGTGGCCAAGAAACAATCTCCTCTTCTTGCCAACAACTCCACCAAATCACCAAGCCGGCTAGGAGCGGTGCCTCCAAGAGAAACGGGAAATCCACCGTCTCAACACGATCCCCAAGTGCCTCTAGATGCAAGAACTCGATGCAGTGCACTTGGATCACTCTTCTCTCAAGAATGAAGCTCAAATCAAGAATGAGAGAGGAGGGAGGCTTGCTTGCTTGCTCAAAGATGTTAGGAATGATTCAAATGACCAAGAGAGAGAGAGAGCAAGGAGCAGACATGGGGGTATATATAGGCCACACCACAAAATGTGGTGGAAAGGGTGAAAACCACGCTTTTCGGCCGACCGGACGCACTTGACCGGGACTCACCGGTGAGTCCGGTCGGTGGGTCGATCACAACCGACAAAGCGAACCGACCTCGGCCCGACTCCGCCTCCGTGCGTCCGGTCGTGCATCCAATCGATCGTCCGGTCAGCACCGGATGCTTCCGTCGGTCGCGTCCGGTCACCCGTCGACGCCCGACCCGGGAAACATGCTCTCGCGGGCGCACCCACCGGAGCGTCCGGTCGAATTGCGTGCTTCCGGTCCAACGTCCGGTCGACCGAGCCGCGCGAAAACTTCGTCGTTCCTTCGCCGCCTTTGCTCGGACATGCTATCCAACAAATATACCAATTTGTGCACAAGGACTAGCATGTTTTCATCTCCACGATGCATCCGGCGCAATAGAAAATAGGCGTTTCATTTTTTCACAAAAGTGCGAATCCCGCCTCAAGCTTGGCGGGAGGATGAGCGGTTCCCAAACCCAACTCAACCCCGCAACCATCACCGCCTTCGCAAATGTGCCAACACCACCACGTGTACATTGTTGACGTTTCTTAACGCACACGATAAATCCGCAGCGCCGCGGAATTGTCGTTGTAGCTTTCACCCGGGAAATATTCGGGGTATCGTATTTTCCACGAGGAACGGATGTACTCTCTCCTAACTAGTTCGCCCAAGGACACACACGACCAAAGATGGGGAGGATTATCGAGAAGGGTCCCTACACCTTTAGTGTCTATGGATAGCCAGTCTCCAGAGCTACTTGTTCACTTCGGGCACCGGCCCACGCTCAAAGAACAAAGAAATCCGGCAATTAGCTCTACGACACGGGCCCGAACGTGGGGGGATTTCAAAGGACGGACAAGGCTTATCACGACCAAGCCGCCTACCCCCTCAACCGTGGGATGCACCGCAAAAGATAGGCAACCCCTAGCCCAGACACCACGTCTACACTAGTGATTATTACTCTAGCGTGTTAACAAGGCTTACCCGTCCCCGGGGTCCTTCTACTAGAGCACCACCGCCACAAGGACGACTATCAATCCGCAAAACAAGTAGATAAATCGTGGATAAACAAAAGACATGAAAGATTATCGAACCGTGGAAGCTTACTTAGCCAAGATCCCGTTAAGGAGCTAAGCATGAATCCACCGAGGTACAAGGTTGGGAGACACCGACAAGTCCGGCGCTTCCCCGCTCTCGACCCTTTCACATCTCTCCTCCGCCCGATCTCTCTACTACTAGTGAGGGCCTAAGCCCATTGGAGTGAAGGGGGTAGAGTAGAGGGGAGAGCTCTCTTAGAGGAGAGGGAGAGCTTAGAGGAGAGGGAGAGACTCTTCCTTGGAATGATGTGTGTGTTGAATGAGGGGGAGAGGGCCTCCTTTTTATAGGTAGAGGAGAGGGGGGCTCATTGGAAAATGCCCATCCCCACATGGAAGGATCAAAACCGACCTTGGAACACCTTCCTAATCTGCCCAAACCGACCATCCCACGTCGGTTTCACCCGTTTTGGAAGGTAATGAACCGCCTCCCCCGGCGGGCCCGCGCCGGCTCGGGGGGAGGGTGCGGCCGCACCAGGGTGCGCGCGCGCCCTCCCGGGTCCATAAAAACTCAAGCCGGCGGGGTGGCGTTGTTGGGTCCGAAAAAAGTTGTATGGTGGTGTGTGCTCGGCCCGGTTTTGCGTGTTTTGTCCGTTTCTCCCTTGGGCTTGATATTCTTCGAGAATGCGCTTTCGGGGGGCGCCTTTTGGTGCATTTTCCACTTGTTTCTTGTATAAATCTGCATAAAAATAATTCGGACACTACAAGTGGAAATATATTAGTTGTAAATGTATATGAGTATGATAAGGTATAGTTTCACTCCTTTATGGTAGTAAGTTGACGGGAATAATATGTCGTTGATGACCGTCAACAAACTCCCCAAGCTTACCCTTTGCGGCGTCCTCGAGCAAAAAAGATAAGTACTTGGTTGTTGATCGGGAGTTGCTACTATGCCGATTACGTTTCATAAGTGCCGGGGTTATAATAAGATTTTCTACTAGAGTTTGAATAAAATGGCACATCTTTTTTCCCGCCCTTTATTACCTTTCATCGTGAGCGGGCTTTTTAGCTTTTCTCAAAATCTTGGGCGGTTGCCGATAGAATGGTTATAACAGAAATACTTATCATTCATCCTTTCGATCAATTTTTTATCCGGGATTTATTTATTTAGATTATATATATTTTATATATTTTTTTTTAAGAAAGTATGGGCTTTATTATTTATTTTATTTTTTTTTGGAGAGGTGGGCTCTACTGGCCCTAGACTTTTGTCTTTTTATTTCCTCTCTTTTTCTTCTTTTTTTTTTTTTTTTTTTTCTTTTTTTTTCGAGATGTGGGCTCTTCTCGCCCTGGACACATGTCCATTTTTTTTCTCTTTTTCTTTCTTTCTTTTTTTTCAACATAGCCCATATCTTTTTCTCTTTTCAAATTAGATTCCCCGGATGTCAAGTTTCTCTTTTTGGGACGAAATCATAGCAAAATCTATTTGTACCATATCATACTTGGCAACAACTTAGACTAGATAGAGCTTATGCAACCCACATGAATCAGGTTTTTCAGGACGAGTTTTTAGACCTAGCCACTAAACCCAAACTTTAGAGAAATTCGAATTATAAACTAGGCACGAGGCAAATCATAAGACGAGCAACTATTCATCATTTCAACAAGGGAATAAATCTAAACATTTTCATAGCTCATATGTATATGAATGAATTTTATTGATTTATATATATATATATATATATATATATTTTTGGCATAACTCATCATTTTATAAGATAGAGAATATAATCAAAATGTGAGATACACGTTACCTTTCTTGGAGTCCTCCCCAAGCTAGCTCTTTACTTACCTTTTCCCGGTTGTGCTAGCTTGTGCGCCGCGCAATGATTTGAGTTGTAATTGGTGCGTGGTTGGAGGCTCCCCCCAAGCTTGTCTTTTGATGTCATCATAAGAACGGGACAAGGAACTTGGGGTTGAAAGGTTTATCTCCTCTTCTTTTATTTCTCCCCCTCCTCTTCTCTCCCCTTTTTTATTATTGTGAGACGTGAGAGTGAGAGTTGCACAAACCATCGTTTGAAGAGGAAGGAGTTCATGGTAGTCTTTCGTTTCGTCCCTTCTCCACCGTGAATTGCTCGATGATTGTGCATTGTGTTGGGGAGATCTCGAGAAGTTTGTTTATTGTGTTTGAGAGATCTCCCCCACACTTGATCTTGTACCTGCTTTATTTAAAGAAGAAAAATAAAGGAAAAGAAGAAAAAACACATGGCTCTATTGGCATGAATACCTTGGAGCCTTTATTGTGAGAACTTTATTTTTTTATTTATTTTATTATTATTTTTTTTTTTGTTCACCTCATCATGACTCAAGCAAGGCTCATAAAAGAAGCAGTGTAAAGCATAGCCTTGATTCGTCTCCAACATAAAATACCCCCATAGATCATGACAACAAAGCTCTAAGTTCATTAACCAAAGTCTAACACCATGTCAAAATTTGATTAAAGGGGATCTTTTTTAACCTAAGCACCATGCTCAATTCAAAAGATCTATGGATGCAACTCATGTGATCACATGTGAATACACCCAAACTTCAAGCATATGACATAACAAAGGAAGCATGAAGTTTTGTTTTCATGGAGACAAAAGTGAGTGATCTGGGAGTTGGTGAATATTTATTTCATTTGCATACCGGATATACTTACCGGCATCTCTACGGATGAAGCATTGAAGTTGTTGCTTTGCGGGTTGCATGATGGCTCGACCAGGGAGCTCCTCAAGGCTAGGCCACACACACATGTGTATGGGCCATGGGTCTTGATGGTAGCCGCAAAGGATGAGAGACAAAACCCTTCTTGCTTGTGGAAGCAATGATGGGTGGAGTCAGGCAAAGACTTTGGTATGTATCTTGACCATCTTGCCAACCTTTGCTCCTCTCTCTATTATTATTATTTTTTTTATATATTTTTTTTTTTTACAACACTCTCTCTTTTTTTTTTTTTTTTTTTTTCAATCCTTTTTCTCTCTTTTTTTTTTCTTCTTTTTTTTTTTTTTTTCGCAAGGGGCAAAGTGACATCATCTTTTATTCACCATCAATTTTTTTTTTTTGTGTGATGCCTTGGTGTATAGAACTTGAGGTTTTCACCATCTTTCCCCCACACTTGGACTTTTTTGTGCAAAAGTCAAGTGTGCAAAAGTCTAGGGTCTCCTTTTGAGTGTGTTCCACCATCCATGGGCATCAAAGTTTTTTTTTTTTTTTTTTGATGTCGGCCCCATGCTTTCAAGCACCGCATGCCTCTTTTGATCTTCTTAATCGATCTCCACCTGAAATAGTTAGCGACAAGAATACCCGAAGGTGCATACTAACTTGATAACATGATCTTGCTTTTTATTAAAAAGAGAAAGAGAAAACTTTTTGTTCTTTCTTTTTTTTGATAACAACAAGAAAGAATTATTCATCCTTTTTTTTATGATCCGGTTATCTCCCTGTAGTGCTTTGTTTATGGTCGTAAGCTTGACCTTGGGAATTTCTTCTTGCAGGTATGAAAGGTGGTGAAATTCCCGAGTCACCACTAAAAACGTTGGCGTTTAAGCTTTAAGTCGCAAGGTTAGTACCATCGTGCCACTACGATATCGGCAAAAACTTGTGATACACGAAGACATCCACAACCATCCTCTTGAAAAGTTTGTGAACGAGGATTAAGAGAAGGTTGGGGTCCTCGTAGGGGCACGTGGTTTTGAAGCAAGACGACTCTAGAGAACCAAAAAGGTGAGCATTTTTCATGAGAAGTTTCGAATGAAAACTTGATATGCTCGATGAGCGGTTTATGCTTGGTCTCAAGAGTTGTTGCTTCGTGCATGTCTATGGCACTTGAGTTCTTATCTTTAAAAGATATGTCATGAAGAACAAACGTTGAATCTTGATCTTTGTCAAGAACAACGTTTTGATGGCCAAGGGGACATGCCTTGCGTTCGGGTGAAGGCGACGGGTGTTTCATTTCCTAGGATGCAAAAGCAACTTAGGTGAATCGAATGGAGTTATGAACGTCGTCCCCTCGAACGGGTTTTGGTTGGGAAGATGCTTCACCTTTGGGATTTCTAGGTGAGAGGCACAAGCATTCTTTCCCAATTTCTCATCATGGCTTTCCTCTATTGGGTTTTCATGAAAAAGCTTTTCGAGAGGGTAGCCTATGAGAAGATCAAAGTCGAGGATGGGATAGATATAGAAGTCTAAGCGAACCTCGATTCCATGAATTTTCATCGGCACGGCCCTAGCAATACCACAACATGCAAAGATGAGTCCGAATTGACCCTTGAAGAGTCTATCGGTCGAGGCTAGCGGCATATTACCCAAAACGGTTTCCTCAAGATATTGTGACATGATATTTGCCTCTACATTTGGGTTGTATAGGGCATCTAAGGAATTTCCTTGTAATGAACAAGGTATGGTCGGGAGGTGAAAGAATCAATTGCTTCAAAAGAACGTTTCACCTCCATTAACCATTCTTTTGAAGGTTTCATGTTAGAGGAAGATTCCTTAGCCGGAGTCAGTGCTCCATTTGCTCCATTCCATATAGAAGGTTCAAGGTTCTCCCATGATCCTCGAATTTGATCGGAAACTCCGAAGGATAAAGCATCCCTTCCTTCGGTGTTCCTGGTTCGGGAGAGGGCTCAACAGTCGGTTCTATTGTTGATACGTGGTATGGTTCGACTGATGAGGGCTCCTCAAAACTTGACATGCCCTTGTTATGGAGGGGAGTAGGTTCTACAACGGAGAAGCATGCTTCTCTAGGATGTGATCTAGGATTTTCCTCCGTTACATTTGTAGGTTTACGTGAAAACGACCCTCCGGCGGTCATGTCAAGGCATAGGGCAGCGTCTATGTCAAGACCTGAACAAAAGATATGCAAAAGCACACTATCGGGTAATGACAAATCTGGGCTATCATGTATTAACATTGTGAACTCCTCCGTTGAAGCGGAGAGAGGTTTTCAAAAGGTGTGGGCTTCATTTTGGAAAAAAAAAAGAAAATAAATAACTATTTTGATTTTTTTTATAGATAGATACGAGGACTCACTAAGCTCGGAGATAATAGCAACCGTTCCCCGACAACGGCGCCAGAAAGCTTGTTGACGTTTCTTAACGCACACAGATAAATCCGCAAGCGCACGGAATTATCGTTGTAGCTTTCACCCGGAAATATTCAGGGTATCGTATTTTCCACAGGGAACGGATGTACTCTCTCCTAACTAGTTCGCCCAAGGACACACACGACCAAAGATGGGGAGGATTATCGAGAAGGGTCCCTACACCTTTGAGTGTCTATGGATAGCCGGTCTCGAGCTACTTGTTCACTTCGGCACCGCCCACGCTCAAAGAACGGTGTCAGGCAATTAGCTCTACGACCGCGACCCGAACGTGGGGGATTTCAAAGGGCGGACAAGGCTTGTCACGACCAAACCGCCTACCCCCCAACCGTGGGATGCACCACAAAAAGATAGGCAACCCCTAGCCCATACACCACGTCTACACTAGTGATTATTACTCTAGCGTGTTAACAAGGCTTACCCGTCCCCGGGTCCTTCTACTAGAGCACCGCCACAAGGGGCGACTATCAATCCATAAACAAGTAGATAAATCGTGGATAAACAAAAAGACAAGAAGATTATCGGAACCGTGGAAGCTTACTTAGCCAAGATCCCGTTAAGGAGCCAAGCATGAATCCACCGAGGTACAAGGTTGGGGAGACACCGACAAGTCCGGCGCTTCCCGCTCTCGACCCTTCACATCTCTCCTCCGCCGATCTCTCTACTACTAGTGAGGGCCTAAGCCCATTGGAGTGAAGGGGTAGAGTAGAGGGGAGAGCTCTCTTAGAGGAGAGGGAGAGCTTAGAGGAGAGGGAGAGACTCTTCCTTGGAATGATGTGCGTGTTGAATGAGGGGGAGAGGGCCTCCTTTTATAGGTAGAGGAGAGGGGGCTCATTGAAAAATGCCCATCCCCACATGGAAGGATCAAAACCGACCTTGGAACACCTTCCTAATCTGCCCAAACCGACCATCCCACGTCGGTTTCACCAGTTTTGGAAGGTAATGAACCGCCTCCCCGAAGCTGGGCCCGAGCCGGCTCAGGGAGGGTGCGGCCGCACCTTGGGGTGCGCGCGCACCCTCCTGGGTCCATAAAAACTCTGGCTTCGGCAGGGTGGCGTTGTTGGGTCTGAAAAGTTGTATGGTGGTGTGTGCTCGGCCCAGTTTTGCGTGTTTTGTCCGTTTCTCCCTTGGGCTTGATGTTCTTCAGGAATGCGCTTTCCAGGGAGGCGCCTTTTGGTGCATTTTCCACTTGTTTCTTGTATAAATCTGCATAAAAATAATTCGGACACTACAAGTGGAAATATATTAGTTGTAAATGTATATGAGTATGATAAGGTATAGTTTCACTCCCTTTATGGTAGTAAGTTGACGGGAATAATATGTCGTTGGTGACCGTCAACATACATCACCATGTGCTCGTGTGTTAGCATTTTCACATACAATTTCGAAGGTTAGGTTAGCTCTTTAGGTAAGAATGCATGCATATGAGACTTGAATCTAAAGGCACGTGAGGATCGATATGTACGAAAGTTTTCCCCTCTTTATAGTACGGCTTATCGATCCTAAACCACTCACACCCTCTATGATGTCTTGAGTGTAAAATCAAAAGGCCCTATGGTTATACCTTTGCCTTGGGCTCAATTGATCTCCGAAACTCCGCTGAGTTGTAGGCTTGATCAACTTTTGGATCACCTCGATCCATCCTCCATTATCACCAAGCACCAACTCCGGCACGACCAATCTCCAATCATGTCAAACACTTGGCATTGAGAGATTAGTCCTTAGGTGTCACTAATTATCCAAAACCAAACTAAAGATCTTCACCGCCAAGCGTGGATGTAGAAGGAGGGGGCGCCGGTCACGTGTCGTGGGGAGAAGAGGTGGGGGCGCCCGGTCGGCGTGGAGAGAGGAGGGTCGGGGTGAGGGAGTGAGAGAAGAGAGATGTGAGGGAGAGGGGCGCCTCGCCGAGAGTTGGAGAGATAGGGAGGAGTGGGAAGGGACCCGTATGAGGGAGTTAGGGTTAGGGGTTTTCATTATATATGATGGCGTAGTATCGGGTTCACTTGGGCTAGTATGGGCTTATCTGGTGCCGCTTATTGGGTGTCACTATTAATCAGGTATTAACCGTGGCGGTTTTTTAATCGAAGTGCCTTGTAAAAGATTATTTGTAGTAGTGCGCCATGCCACTGCACGCCAATCCTTGCCACCTAGCACAGTTGAAAGTGCATCTAGCCCTTTAGTGGGTTTTGGTGAATTGAATGCCAACATAATTAAAGGTCTAATAAGTTTGCAAAGTATTGAACAGGAAACTAAGTCTATTACATATACTTGTGGATTGTGTAGTAACAAGTATATTCAAGGTTCAACAAGTAAGCAAACTTGATGGTATTCCACATAGTATGGAAGCAAAGCCAAATTGTGTATTGTTGTAGTGGAAGATGATGGAAACAATCTAGTTGAAGCAAAAGACAACAATGCAAATGGAAGCAATGAAATGGCTTATAAGTTGTGGAATATTGTTGACGTTTCTTAATGCACACATATAAATCCGCAAGCGCCCGGAATTGTCATTGTAGCTTTCACCCAGAAATATTCAGGTTATCGTATTTTCCACAGGGAATGGATGTACTCTCTCCTAACTAGTTCGCCCAAGGACACACACAGCCAAAGATGGGGAGGATTAGCGAGAAGGATCCCTACACCTTTAGTGTCTATGAGTAGCCGGTCTCGAGCTACTTGTTCACTTCGGGCACCGACCCGCTCCCAACTAGGTAGAATCCGGCAATTAGCTCTACGACACAGCCGGACGTGGGGGGATTTCAAGGGACAGACAAGGCTTGTCACGACCAAGCCGCCTACCCCCTCAACCGTGGGATACACCGCAAAAGGTAGAAAACCGCTAGCCCAAACACCACGTCTACGCTTAGTGATTATCACTCTAGTGTTTGCCAGGTTCCCCGGTCAAAGGGTTCCACCACTAGAGTTCCGCCCACAAGGAACGACTACCGATCCCACAAACAAGTAGATAAATCGTGGATAAACAAAAAAGACAATAAAGATTATCGAGAACCGTGGAAGCTTACTTAGCCAAGATCCCGTTAAGGAGCCAAGTACGAATCCACCGAGGTACAAGGTTGAGGAGACACCGACAAGTCCGGCGCTTCCCCGCTCTCAGCCCTTCACATCTCACCTCCGTCAATCTCTCTACTACTAATGAGGGCCCTAAGCCCATTGGAGTGAAGTTGTAGAGTAGAGGGGAGAGCTCTCTTTGAGGAGAGGGAGAGACTCTTCCTTGGAATGATGTGTGTTGAATGAGGGGAGAGAGCCTCCTTTTTTATAGGTAGAGGAGGGGGCTCTTTGGAAGATGGCCATCCCCACATGGAAGGAGCAAAACCGATCTTGGAACACCTTCCTAATCAGCCCAAACCCGACCAACCAACGTCGGCAACACACTTTTTGGAAAGTAATGAACCGCCTCGAAAGTCAGGCCGTTGGCGGCCCGGGTGCTTGCGCGCACCACTTGGTGCGCCACACCAAGATGTGGGCCGTTTGGCCTGAAATTTTGCAGGAGTGTGTGGGCCTTGGAGTAAGCTTCGTTTCGAGTATTTGTTCGCTGAAATCCGATTTCGTATGAGAAAGTTATGCCCAAAACATTAAACCCATGTCCTGCGCCCCGGTATGATTTCATGTTGGATTTGGGCCTCGACTTTTTGGGCTTGTTTTATGGATTTCATCACCGGCCACACATTGAGCTGTACTCCTAAGCACTTTAATGCATCATGTTGGGCTCATTTCCATTAGGGTGAAGGATGTTCTGAAGTACACTTTCTCGGAAGGCGCCTTTTGGTATATTTTCCACTTGTTTCTTATATAAATCTGCACAATAATAATTTGGACACTACAAGTGGAAATATGTGAGTTATAAATGTATATGAGTATGATAAGGTATAGTTTACTCCTTTATGGTAGTAAGTTGACGGGAAAAATATGTCTTTGGTGACCGTCAACAAATATCATAACATCATGTGAAAAGCAAGCATGCTTGGCAAAAGGCAAATGAGACAAGAGTTGATGATTTTGGATTGGTCTCTATAATGGCTTGCTTTCCATGAATGGAAGATTGATGTAAGTGTTTGGAGTGTCAAGCCAAAATGGATAGAATATAAGGAACCGTGAATTGGCTTGACCATATTGATGTTGATCCATATATGTCTCTATGTGAGTCAAACCGAAGTTTGATTGGTCTCAACATTCATATGTACAAGATAATCAAGCAAGGATCAAAGAGCTGAAGAAATGGTTATTCAATGGATGCTTAATGTGATGTGACTTGAATATGCCTTGATAAGGTGAAGATAGCAAGGAAAGGGCTTGAGGTACTAAGCGAAGGTGAAGGGCAGCGGTGGCTTGGGGACCGAGGTACCATGGCTAAGGTGAAGAAGAGAGTACTTGCATTTAGTCGAGGAACTAATCAAGCTATGAGGAGTCATATTGTGTTAAGATCAAATCATTAGTGGAAGTGACTTGAAGCCATAAGTTGAACTCATATTTGTGAAAATGGTTCAAGTCACATGCTTGGTATATTTGCTCTAAGAGATGAGACAAAGATGATAGAGGATGATGTACAGGTTGATGGAACCTCTCAAGTGCAATGGATGGCAACGTGGACTCATGGAGGTTTAGTTTCATTTATATTTTGAATCTTGAGTTTAGGACATGCCGTACTATTAAGAGGGATCCTAGAACCCTTGGCTACATGTGAACTAAATGCTCAAACCTCCAGCTCGACCAAAAACATCACTCCAAGCCAAAACAACCATCCAAAACTCAGTTTACACTTTTACATTTACGGCGGTAGCGGGCAGCGCGTGAGTGAGGCGATTGCCGGCGCATAAGTGAGGCAAAGCCGCACTTAATCCGATCATCGGGGTCCGTCGGGTATAAATACCCATTCTACCCCTCCCACAACGGTCACCTGGCTCAGACCTTCTTCTTCCTCGCAAAAAAAAAAATAGCCGGGACCTCACCTCTTGCTCTCTCTCACTCCTCCATTGAAGCACCTTAAGCTCCCCACTCAATCCCTCACTTTCCACCACGGATTCTTGAGGGAAAAGGTAGCAAACTGCTTGTGGAGGCCGGATCCACTACTTCCCATCTTGAAAGAGCATTTGGTTCACGTTTGGCTGGTGTGCTAGGGTTCTTTACTCTTGGAGCTTGCTCCTAGCCGGCTAGGCGTCTCCCTTGAGCTGCCCCTTCGTGTGGCAGCCTTGGGAGGTTTGTAACCTCAATCAAAATCAAGAAAATCACCCCTCATCTCAAGGGTTCACTCCCTTGACTTGAGAACGAGGGAAGGGACAGCTTGTGTGGCGAATCTCAATCCTTTTGTGGATACCTCAACAACGTGGGCGTAACCCGACCTTTGTGGCGACGGTGAACCACGGGAAAAATTCTTGTCTCACGTGTGCTTTTTACATTCTTGCATATATATTCTTGTGAGCTAGGGTTTGTCCCGATCTACTTTGTTGTTGAGTTCCTAGCACTTTCTATTGGATATATGTGATATATTTGTGTGCGGAACACAGGAAAGTCACTTTCGATCTAAGTTTTATTGCTTAGATTTCAAACTAGCTGTTTGTGTTTGTCCGCCGAAGCGGCGGTGCTTGCTTGCCAGAGGTGAGAGTGCCGCACGTTGTTATGAAAACCCTTTTGAGTTAAGTTTTTTGGTGATTTTAAGGTACATGGCTATTCAACCCCCCTAGGCCTCCTAGACGACATCAAAGTCCTTACAACAGTCCAGCCCGTTTCAACGTCGATGAGAATAATGTTCTACTCAAAGAGCTTCTTCAAATAAGTCTTGTACCAAACACATATCTATCGGTTGTATGTGAAAGATGCAGCCTTTTGGGTTCTTCGACCAAAACGAAAACAATGCAAGAGAAAAAACTTACACACGGTAATATTTATTGAGCATTTAAAGAACATACACCCATAGTTCTCTGTCTTAAGCCCTTAACTCGATTACTCTATCTATCCAAAGCACCACGGGCACTAGATCAGAGAGAGTTTAGTCTTTGTCCTTGTCTTTAACAAAGTTCTAGTGCAAGGCTCCTGCACCCACAACGCTAAGCTCCTTGAGGACATGGGCTCCAAACCTTTGAGGCATTTGAGATAGAAATGGCTTCCATAGATTCTCAACACACTCCTAGGAGCTCACTTCCCTGTACTAGAAGTGCTATCATATAAGGCCTTGTTTGGTAGGGTGAGCCATGGACAGCGCAAGCCGCAAGGGTATGCCCCTGTATGCCAAGGCATCTTGAGGAAAATTTTTAATAAGTATGCATGTTTATATAAGTATCTTAAACATTATTGTCGTGGCTCATACTGCTATTTAAGCCTTGTTATATTTAGTCGCATCTTTACTTGTGTGCATGTGTGCATGAGCATTAGTAATGCATTTTCCCATGAACTGAAGCTCTCGTCATTTACGTTGTCGGTCCAGCGCTTCGTCGGCGTCGTTCACATTTTTTAGATAAAGGAAATTATATTCCGGCTTGATCATCCGGGATGCATCGGGCCAACAAAATTATAACTAAAAACAATGTTCAAGGTAAGACAAAAAATCACCCGAAAAACACCGGTACACTTTTAAAAATAAAAACAACTAAAACTCATCCACCATTGGCGTCGTTCACATGCTAGTAGCCTACGAAGGAACTAAATCATAGCTAGCACCACCCCGGTCAGTGCTCGTCGGCCACACCGGTCAATGCTCGTCGGCGTCGCTCACCGCTGCTCAGAGCCTAACACATATTAGCAGCCCGCAAAGGACTAAATCACCAAACCCAAATCAGGGCTAAAAAACGCTACTTCCCGGCTATTAGTTTATGGCTAGAGCATTTTGCTTATTTTTTTTTTCATTTCCTTCTTTTCCTGTTTTGATAGTTTAGATCCTTTGTAACTCTGTTTCTTTTCATTTAATAAAGCTTCAGTACAACCCTCGGGCCTCTCCTGTTCCTTTCAAAAAATACTTAAACCCAAAATTAAAGTTGTACGTGCCCGTCTCTTGCCAGGCTGCCCGGCCAATCCGCTAGCGTTCCTCTGGCCCCACACCGCTTGGTTGCTCAGCACCTAGCACGGGCTGACGGCAGCATGATGGTGCCACCTCACCCGATAGCCGAACTCCACTCTGGCAACCAGCACGGCATCGCCGGCAGGCAGCCGCCACTTCCCGTTCAGTCATTTTCCCCTCCCTACCCTACCCTACGGCCCTGCCCCTTTTCCTCCCAGACTCAGTCCCAGCGCGAAGGAGCCGGTGGCCGGGCAGTGGCGGCGGCGCCATTTCTATAGCAGCAGGATTTAGCATACCTCAAGAGTGTGTTTTAGTATTCGCCCTCCGTCTAGAAAAGAATAAAATTCTAGCATAGTGTCATATTTTACTACCTTGAGTTTGACAAATTATAAATAAAATAATTAATATTTATAATATCAAATAAATACAATAAGGTTATTAGTAGTTATAAAATACATTTTATAAATTGCTTCGAAACCATAAAAATGGATACTATTTCCTAGGAACTTGGTCATGAAAAACATTTATTTACACGTAATCTATAGTTGCATTCTGTCGTGAATGGATGTATTATATCAATCTGATCAAATCAAAGATACTTATGCTTAAAAGAAATCAATGATAGTAGCAAGTCAAATGGACGAAGCCAATGGATACCGCGTTGGGCATGGAATATGGCCGGAATCCGGGATAGGGTTCGATCGGAGGCTAATTGATCAATTTTCAATGGCCGGACGGCAGGGAGCAGTTGTCTTATACGGCGTTTCGGACGGGTCTAATTGATGAATTTCAATAATGTGATGTGACGCAACAGCTATCTTGATGACACTAGCAATTTCTCCTTCTTATTGAAATACAAGTGAAGTCGTGTTCTAGAAAAAAAAAAACGACACTAGCAAGCGAGTCTTTGTAATTATAAAGGTGGAGTCTAGCAAATTTATAATTTTTTGAAGCAACTTTACCTCTAGTTTTAGAAAATCCTAAATCTCAAGCTGTGGGTATGACTAACTATGTAGCTCATTTTATTTATATTTTACTTCCTCCATCCTATAATAGAAACTCGTATATGGTTCAAATTTGATATCAAAATCACTAAAAAATAGCGCCGCTATAGCGGCCGAGAAGGAGTTGTCGCTTAAGCTCATCAGTAGCTAATAGAGCTGCTATAATATTTTGGCTAAGCTCTCACTAAATTTTATAGCCTGTGATATTTTTTTTTTATGGATCGAAATACATCTTTATCTTTATCTCTATTTCTTTTTGTCTGTCACCTTCTCATTTTTTTAGCATCATTTCTTATCTCCTTAATTCTTGTGCCTTGTTGTCAAAAAAAAAAAAAAAAAAAAAAAACTTGTGCCTAGCACACTTGTAATCTTATAGGCTACTCTTAGTAAAGAGTTTTATAGTGTTGTTTTGAAGACTGTTATGGAACATATAAATGAAATGAAACATATATAGTAAAACACCCACTCACAATAAACATATTAAACATATACATTTAATTCCGTGACAAAGAGAATGGGTAACCTCCAACAGGGTTTCATCCCTATAAAACTCACTTCTTTTTTTATTAATAGCATTGTCATAGCATCAAAAGTGCTTATGTAGCAGCTTACTAAATGTAAATGAAGCAATGATGAAAGATCATTTGCAAATACTGAACTCTGATAAACATATAAACTCTTCCCCTTTGGCTCTTTTCTCTCCTAGCTATAAGCTATTTGCTCTTAATAGTCAAACATAGAGATTCCTAGGAAGTTTCCAAGGATAGTTAGGTAGCTGAGGAAAGCAGAATGACGTGTATAAGGGACTATCAGACCTCGCTGATAAATGAATTTTGTCATACCCTCAGCGATAAACGGGATTATTGATAAAAAAAATTCCCTCACTGCAACCTTGTATAAAAAGGAGGTGCGCAGGAAGGATTAGGCAATAGCGCAGTGGTAAGCAAGTGAAGTGCTCCAGTGAACAAACAACACTCAATGGCCATAGGCTCAGCAGCTTTAGTGGTGGTGTTAGCGATCGCGGCGGTCGCCGCGGCAGAGACTGGAGCACCACCAGCAGCGCCGATAGGGCTGGCCGACTGCAACACCAGCTGCGGGGGCGTGAGCGTGCCGTACCCTTTTGGCTTCGGGCCGCCGCGCTGCTACTGGCCGGGGTTCAACCTCACCTGCGACCGGAGCAACGGGCAGCTGCTCCTGGGCGACGGCACGCTCCGTGTCGCCGAGATCTCCCTCCGGAACGCCACGGTGCGCGTGGTGCGCAGCGGCTCCATCATCGACAGCGCCAGCATCACCTCCGACCGGAACGTCTCCTTCGGCGGCAGCTTCATGGACCACGGCTACATGCTGTCCAACGGCAACGAGCTGGTGCTCTCCGGGTGCAACCTGGTGGCGACGCTGGTGGAGGACCTCGGCGTCGGGCCCGGCAGGTCGGGCATCATCAGCGGCTGCGCGTCCTTCTGCTCGTTCCGCAACAAGAAGGTGGACAGCGTCGGGCAGACGGGCGCGGGCACCAAGTACTGCTCCGGCATGGCGTGCTGCCAGGCGCCCATCAACTACCACAGCTCGCCCACGCAGGTGCGCCTCAGGTGGCTGGACGCCGGCAACCACAGCGAGGCGCTGACGTTCCTGCCGACCTACGTGTTCGTGGCGGAGGAAGGGTGGTTCGACCAGAGGACGCTGGCCGACGAGCTGCTGAGCGTGAAGGAGAGCCCGTCGAGGGCGGCGCTCGAGGTGCCCCTTGTCCTCCTGTGGGGGTCAAGCAGGGGCCTTCCAGCGCTGCCGGACTTGCCGGCCAACGCCACCACGGCATGCTCTGCCGACGCAGACCGCGTGCTCTGCAAGAGCGACCACAGCGTCTGCGCCGCCGGAAACTTGGGCTATACCTGCCAGTGCCAACAAGGTTACGACGGCAATCCTTATCTCGTCCATGGATGCCAAGGTTAGTTGCATATTACTCCAGTTCTCTACTTCTAATGTGCCTGGTTTCCACAAAAAAAAATTTTTTTTTCCTTAAAATGATTGTGACAATCAAGATCTAGCATCTTTAACTAAGATCCACATGACGTTGTCCTAAGCTGCTGCTTCATAAACAAGACCATCTATAATTTATTTACTGAAAAACCATGACGTTGTCTGAAATTGCTTTGTGAATCAAGATCTATCATCTATTAGTAAAAACTCCATGACCTGATCCTGCTTTGTGAACTCGGAAATAAAACGTCCAATGACTGCCACTAGAGTAAAGTCTACATATATGACAGCAAACTTATTTGTCGTTAAAAATAATTAAACTTTAGTTTCCCCGAACTTATATTCTTTGATTGATATGCAACTAGTACATCATGCGCATGTATATGAACAATAGCCGGGTCCACCTTCAAGTCGTCGTCGTTTTTTTTATAACAAAGTCGTCGTCAACATCTTCACCAGTTTCTTAGTAATTCCTTATTTTTTTAGAAAATGAGAAGTTGGTACAACAATATCCTAATATATCTTCTCTAATATCCATATGTAGTGTGGGTTCCACAATTACGGAGTTGAAAAGATGACTAAAAGGTCAAATATTGGTGACCTCCAAAACAAGAGAAATGTGTAGAGCAAGAAAAAAATATCACTGTCCCCAATAATGCTTCTATCTAGCTTTTGTCAGCCTAAAGCAAGAAGCTGAAACAAACCTCCTAGTGGCTGAGTTGGTTTTCAAAAACTCGAAAGCTGGCTTCTACGAAAATAATAAAAAGCTCAAAATCACTTGTCGGCTTTCAAATAAAATACCAAAATCTATAGCTCAAATAAATAAGCACTTAGCACTGATCGAGGTAATCATATACCAAAGTCTGAATATCTCTCGAGAATGAAGGTTTCTATATGGCTCAACTAATCATTAGACATAGTTGGAGCATGCGGGGTCTCATATGAACTAGGGCGCACTAGCGCCGGACGTCCGGATGATGCTGCCCCATTCAAACACCGGCGCCCGACCCGCACACGCACACCGCTGAGTTCGATGCTCGTGCTGCTCACCCGGCCGCAACAAACAAGTCAACGGCCTCGTCCCCCTCCGTTCCCATCGCCCCGCAAACCAGGGGCCACACCCATAACCGAGTCCCGCTTCCATTGGCAGTAAGAGGCTATAGGAAATGACCCTGCTACAAACCAAATGTATTCTACAAATAATCAAATTATTTGAAAATGTTTACATTTCTTAGGAAATCAAAATGGATATTATGTAAGAAAAAAAACAAGTAAAATAAACCAAATCACTTATGATATTTTGCAAATGACTTGAGTTTGTTTTGTTGTGTGTGGATGTCTAAGAAAACATATATTTGGAGTAGAAGCCATTTGTTTCCATGAAAATGTATGTGTTATGTACTCATGTTGGAATAATAAAATTATGTCATTGTAGACATCGATGAATGTGCGCGGCCACAAGACCACGGGTGCTTCGGCGAGTGTATCAACACAATTGGAGGTTACAAATGCCAGTGCCCTCATGGAACCCATGGTAACTACACCGTCAGAGATGGTTGCACCAAGTCCTCAACTCCAGGTTAGTTTGTTTCATCTTTAACTTCGTTGGTACCACCTTTTTGGTATATTAGTATCCCATATGCTCTTCCTTAACTACTTTGATCGGGTTTAGTCATGATTTCCTTCCGAGCACATTTGTTAATGTTTCTTCTATGGGCGAGCATTTTTTTGGGAAACTGAAAAAATAATCGTCCAATAACTTTTTATCTCAACTCATTAAAGTAAGTACTAGGTATAAATCTCTCCTCCAACTCCTAGATGTATATCTGTGTTCCATTCAACATATTATGCCTCCTAGTCCTCCTCCCACCCAGTTTTATTATTATTCATAGTCGGGCACCTCTAGATGCCACCTAGGTATAATCCATGACTTGACAAGTGTTTTTAAGTAGATTAAGAGATGTTCTTAATTAGTATTTGTTGTTTTTGTTCAAGAATACAGTTGGAAAATTATAGAATATATATTAACATAATATAATAGTGTTTGAAATATTTATTTAACATACAATGTTGGAAATATTTGACCTATATTAGACAATCTCTAAACTATCATCTGGTTCGGTTTACTCCCTCAACTATTTCAATTGGTCGAGTTTACCCTTTAATAGGGTTTGGGCTTTTTTTCCTTCTCCATGTTCCAACGGTTTTTTTTTACAAGAGCAACCTTAATATATTAAGCGGCCGATTACATAAAGGTCTTCTAAAGAAGACCTAATTACATCTTGGTCCTGCGACTAGATAAGCACAACAACTATATCGGAGACGTTGACGACGATGAGCTCGCCGGCGAGAGGCCGTAGGGGTGCCAACGGTGCATACACCCGAATGGAAAGACCGCACAAAGCATCGGTTGAAGGTGGATCGACAGAGCCGATGGAGAACACATCGGGCGACCGAAGGATAAATTCTTAGATGTCGCCAGAGGTAGAAGATGAAGCTCCAAGTCGAATCCCGGGGGAAGGCAAAGTAGTCGAGCCAACGTTGGATGAGTAGGTGCCCGATAGGAGCCGGGATTGGCGGGATCAATGGCTGCACCGAAGAGGTCGGCGGAGGTCGGGACCCATGGACATCGGCCGCGGCGGAGATGCCCAAAAATCTTGGCTCACGGAGGCCGTGAGCAACAACGTGCTGTTGGGAGATGTCCACAAGAGTAAATAGTGACACCCCTTGCCGACATCGGATCCCGTATTCCACCATCGTGACATGCAAGCCTTGCATGCAGCAGGTAGAGGGACACGTCGATGGGCTTCGTGGCGCACCTGCGGAAGACATCAGTGAAGTGGGTCCTACCATGTAGGTCGTGGGCCCCACGTGGGAGGACTGGAGCAGCGAAGGCTAGAATCGTGACGTCGGCGAACGTGAAGAGCGCCGCCTTGGCGCGCTCCAACGCGGCCAAGAGATGGGGTCCGCCGATGGAGTCGTGCTCGTGCGTGCCCGCCCTCACTACGCGCGCGGAGCGGTGTGCCGATTCTCCTTGGCCCATCTATCGCGTGGGTGCGCTCGGAGCAGACGGGGCGCTCGCTCCCGGCACCAAAGGCATAGCGGGAGGACGAAGCACTAGGCTTCGCTTGTTGGGATTCGAGTCCGCAAGAAGTCCGGGCGCGGTAGCGGCGAGCAATGCACCAGTGAAAGGTCCTAATGGCTAGAGGCGGGGGGTGAATAGCCTATTAAAAATTCTTGCAACAACACTAAACAAGGCGGTTAGTAAATAAGATGGCGAAGCAAATATAGCGGTGCTATGAGCTAGTTATGCAAGCCACAAGTCAATTCTATTGTATCCAAACACAAGCAACAACTATGTTGATAATATACTCCTAGGTGAACAATATATGCTAACTAAATCAACCACTAGGAGCTAAGCAAAGCTAAGCAACTCTAGCACACTACAAACTACACAAGATAGATAGTGAAAGTAATGCAAGTGGACTAGAATACAATACCACCATTGTAGTGTCGAGGTTGTGCGCCAATCACCGTGTACTAAGAGAAATCTCCAACGAGCACAACACAAGTGACACGATGATTTTTCACCGAGGTTCACGTGCTTTGCCGCACGCTAGTCCCCGTTATTGGCGATACACTCACTTGACGGTTGCTAAGCTTAATGGCGCGGTGCCAAATCCCCGGTGGGAGCTCAAGCACACCGATCACAAGAGATGATTCACAAGCCCGCGAGCAATCCACTAGTGCTCCTTTCGCGAATCTCCCGCGGGGTAAGGAACGACCCCTTACAAGTCCAATGGTGTGGCCTCGAACAAGCTCCAATCGAGCTCAACACCACCTCAACCTCAAAGCCGCTAGGGAACCAAGCAAATTCCTAAGAGGAAACAAATCCTGCAGCTCCTCCAAGGATGAAGTGCCTCTAGATGCAATCAACAATGCAATGCACTTCAATCTCTCTCAATCTCACCCAAAGATTCGAAGTTAGGATGAAGAGATGAGTGGAGGGGAGTCTCACAAGCTCACAAGTGTGTAGGAGTGTTAAAATGTGCAAGAGAGAGCTCTAGAACCCGGTCAACCAAGTATATATAGAGCCCACTCAAAAACATAGCCGTTGGGGGTTTCTACGACCGACCGGACTTCGTGACCGGGACGCACCGTCCTGTCGGTCGGCGTCCAGTCGCAACCGACCGGCGTCCTGTCGAATGCGGCCGAGCCCCGCCCCCTGGCCCGGCAACTATCTTCATGCTTTTGGTCGAAGCGTCCGGTCATGACCGGAACCTCCATTTCATGCGTCCGGTCGACCCTCCAAATTGAGCCGAAAAACATGCTTACTGGAATTCTGACCGGACTCGCCGACCGGACCGTCCGGTCAAAACCGAAGCGTCCGGTCGATGGGTCCGGTCGCCGTCTTCTGCGATTTTCAGCATTTTGTCGTCGCCTTTGCTTCAACCTTGATTCGCTTTCTTGCCTCAAGTTGCCAACACGTCGAAGATGATCTCAATATCATATATGTTAGCATGTCGCGTCGATTAGGCAAGAACGAAGTTAGTGCTCTCATATCCTAAATGCAATATGCAAGTCAATTGGACCTAGAGGCACTTGTCATTATATTTGCCGTGGCATCCCCTCTTGATAGTCGGCCATCTATCCTAAATGTGATCACACTCTCTATAGTATCTTGATCACCGAAAGAAAACCCTATCAAGTTATACCTTTGCTTTGATCTCCGGGTCCTTTCCAAACCAACTATTGAGCTTGACGATCCATCATGTCCATCATCATCGTCCATGTTCATGATCATCATGCTCACAACGTCCATGCAATCCTATCTCTTAAGTCACACTTAGAGCAAAGGATTAGCATAACAAGGTGTCATCAATTTCCAAAACCTAACATGAGATTTCAATCTCCCCTTTTTGATAATTGATGACAACCAATTCACCGAAATAAATTCAATTGGAACTTGAATTGCTTGTCCATAGCATTTTAGTCATGAATCAAAGTTGGACAACCATTTCAAGGTTCGGTTTTGGTAATAGGAGCTCCCCATACATATGTGCTTCCATGTGTTTGGATCAATTTGGCACATATGTATGGATAGAAATTTTGAGAGAGAGTCGATATTACCAAATGAGATGCTAAGGTTCAAAAATTCAGACCTTTGAAGCATGAAACCAATCGAGTCCTTAGGATCTTTGTAACTAGACATTAATCAAAACTCAACATACCCCATGAGATCAACATTATAGGCATAATGTGAGCAATGTCTAGATACATCCTATGCATGCTAGTTGATCAATACACCATTTAATTTTCAAAAACTAGCATACACCAAGCAATCATATATATTGAATTTAGATTGCAATGCAACATTTCATCATGATCATGCACATACAAATGCACAAATAGTCTATGAGCTTGCTCCCCTATTTGTGTGATCCCTTGTCAACATCTTTGTGGCTTATTTCTCCCCTTTGTCAACAATCACCAAAATGGTGTAAATGAGAGAAATCAAGTCAATCAAAGGATCAAATATGGTCTCATCTAGATCACCATATTATCATCTTTTTGATAGGTGAAGACATCTAATAATAATTGATAGTTTGACAATACAAATATAAAATTGTATGAAACATAATGATGACAATTTCATAATGTATTTTTAAAAAATGTGTTATGATGTCCTCTATCACTTCACAAAATATAGAATTGTAACTCACTTGTATGTGGAGAAATAGAAAATCTAAAACTTGTTTATGGGTAAAAGCTGAACCATCTCTATAACAGGTTAGGGGGTAATTCAAATCAAATATTAGTTTAGGGTTACACAAACACATGCCATATTTGAGGGAGTAATTTGGAATTTTTAAAGATAAAAATAGATATATTGTCTCTTTTGGCTAGACTCCAAGAGTACATACTAAAGGTATCTGAGTTCTCCAAGATGTAATTCTCTTTTGAACTTCTTTGTGTTCTACAAGATTTTTTGTTCCATTATATTGTTCCATACGTTTGAAAACATGTTGCCATGGAAATTACATTTTGGTTCAACTCTTAAATCAATTAGTTGAATGACCCACACATGGTGGTAGTCTTGTACCATAATGCAAAATATGTTCTTGTTACATTTCTAACTTTGTGAGTTACAATTTTTTTCTTTGTTATTTGGAGCTTAGATGAGGTGGATAAGGTTTAAATTCTCGCTTTGCACACCGGACTCAAGTATTACAATATGCTCACTCCATCCCAAAAACATAATGTTTTAGGATTTATAATAGATGAATTAGTGCTCAAATTATGCATATGTAACACTACTTATTAAAAGGTAATGTTGCTTATTAAGGATAAGTCTGCTAACTAAAAGAAATGCATGGAACCATGATGACCACAATCTGAAGCTGATATGGCCCAACTAACTTAGTACCAAGAGCTTAGACGTCTTTTTTGTTTGGAACAAATTTTGAATTCTAAAACTGTAAGTTTCTTTTGAATGGAGAAAAGATGTTAGAAAAAAATATGAAAATACTTTGAGGTTAATTTTAGAGTATAAGACTTTTAGAGTTGTGATAAGACTTGCATTGTATATGTCCCTTAAATAGTCATAGTTGTTCTTGGTGTTTTAATTTAATTTCATTTCCTTCTAAGATAGATAGACATTTGGTCCAAATATTGGATGCCATAACTTTGATTTCTTGTTATTTATTGAGTGAGTAATATTACTAATACGCTACACACATACAGGAATAAGCATCGCTATAGGAGTTGGTAGTGCAACAGGATTTATGCTTCTGGTTCTCGCTGCAATCTTCGTGGCCCGAAGGATTAAACATAAGAGGAAAATCATGTTGAAGCAAAAGTTTTTTAAGCAAAATCGTGGGCAACTATTGCAACAATTGGTATCCTCAAGGGCAGACATTGCGAGAAAGGATGATCATACCTGTAGATGAACTTGCAAAGGCAACTAATAATTTTGATAAAGCTCGTGAGCTTGGTGGTGGAGGGCATGGTACCGTCTACAAAGGGATTTTATCGGATCTACACGTTGTTGCCATCAAGAAGTCAAAGGTAGCAGTTCGAGAAGGAAATAGATGAGTTCATAAATGAGGTGGCCATCCTCTCACAAATAAATCACGAGGAACGTAGTGAAGCTTCTTGGATGTTGTCTAGAAACGAAGGTTCCATTGTTGGTTTATGAATTTATTTCAAATGGTACGGCTCTATGACCATCTCCATGTTGAAGGGCCAAAGTCTCTTTCTTGGGTCACTAGGTTGAGGATTGCAACTGAAACTGCAAGTGCTCTTGCTTATCTTCATTCATCAGTTTCAGTTCAATTATTCATAGAGATATCAAGTCTAGTAACATACTTTTGGAAGAAACTATGACATCCAAGGTATCAGACTTTGGAGCTTCAAGATACATTCCAATGGATAAAACAGGACTAACAACAATGGTTCAAGGGACAATTGGTTATTTGGACCCTATGTACTTCTACACAGGACGCCTCACAGAGAAAAGTGATGTGTATAGCTTTGGTGTCATTCTTGTGGAACTACTAACAAGGAAGAAACCTTTTTCGTATTTCTTCCTTGATGGAGATGGCCTTGTTTCTCATTTTGTCAACTTGCTTGCTCAAGAAAATCTGGCCCAAATACTAGATCCTCAAGTCATACATGAGGGAGGCAAAGAAGTCCATGAGGTTTCCATACTTGCAGCATCATGTATAAAGTTAAATGCTGAGGACCGACCAACAATGCGACAGGTGGAACATACACTCGAAGGTCTTCTTGTATCCAAGAAGTTTGTCCAAACTAATATGAATGTAGAGATAAATGAAGAAAATGGCATAGTTGTGATGAATTACTCGTCAAAAGTTGAAATGCCAAGCACACAAGAATGCACCAGAAGATATAGTATGGAAGAAGAAATGTTGATGTCTGCAAGGTATCCTCGGTAGGAAGACAAGCTTTTTCTCCACACACACATAAAAACATCATAGCAAAATAGGCGTCCGCTATTGTTATGTGCGTCATTTTGGCTATAACATTTGTCACCATAACTTTTTATTGTATTACCAAAGTATTACTTATCAAGAAAATCCAAAAAACTATTTGCACTTTTTTATGATAGTCCGTGTCACCTGTTTTCTCCTGTAACTCTATTTCCTTCCTAAAACCATTAAATAAATACAATGATATTTTTCAGATACACCTTTTTATGATAGTCTGTGTCACGTGCTATATATATAATTTTTTTTTGCGAAACTGTGTCACCTGCTATATACTACTCCTATATCAAGTATCTGCATGAGAAAAAAAAAACATCGAATAAAATGGGGAACTTTTTAATTAAATGGAGATTGAATGTATATATGTAGTCAATTTATGGTTGCTTTAGTCCAGCTAGCTTTTTCCTAAGTCCAGCTCTTTTAACTTCAAGAAGCTTGGTCAAAAAACAAAAAAACTTCAAGAAGCAATGTCTCTACAAATATATATCATCTCATTGAAAAGATATAGTACGTACATACTATGAGAAATTGGAAACTATTTAGTTTATCAATCAAAAGTTCACATTGGAAATTAGTCCAAATGTTCACGTTGGAAACTCTTAACTACAACAAGCAACACTTTTAACTCTTTCTTGAGACGTGAGATTGCTAAAAGCACTACACCCAGACAAACGTCTCTGGATGGTTAATTCCCTTACAAACGATTCAATTATAACAAAGACATTACTACAACACCATGTTATGTATGTTAGAAGATTTGGGCTTTTGGCCCAAATATTCCCAATAGAAATCCCAAAGACCTATTCACACATGTATGGTATGGTGGGGGACTTTAGTCCCACATTGCTAGTCTAGAAGGAGTGAGACCAACTTAAATATGTGAGCCATCTCCGACTAGATGTAGCTATATGGTGTGAGAGGGAAAAGGGAGCAACACACGTGCTCACCTCGCATGAATGGTCCGGCCATTCTTCCCCTCGTGCTTGCGGGTGTGCAGCTTCCTTTTGCTACTCGAAATTTTTGCATGCATGGAGAAAATTGCGCTGTCCTATTTGGAAGGTCCATTTAGGAAAACAATTATTCTCGTATTATGGCATCGTCCTGCGCTGCCGCCGTCTTCCCCATCCCGTCGCCGATGTGCCATCGTCGTCGGGAGAGCAGGCTCCGAAACCCACGTCTCCTCGCGTCCCTGCATGGGGTAGGGGACGTACAACGTTTTTGGGAAGCGCCGTCGCGACTGCTCGCTGGACGTCTTCTTCCTTCTCGTCGGATCTCCATCACCGGTCTGCTTCGTCTACTTTGCGCTACTAGCGCCGACAACCCCTACGTAAGAATGTCGATCCTCTCTCTTATGTTCGTTCTCTTGTTCTCGCTGTTGCTAGCACTAGATCACCAGTGTTTATCTAGTTTCGTAGTGCTATTGATGGACCATATATCTCTTATACATATTGCAGATCTTTTTCTAATTGTCCGAATTATTTATTGCATTACTGAATTGCTGTTATTTCCAACAATCCAAAAACCTTTTAGTATGCAATCAGTCGCAATGAAGAGTTATACTGATGCGATGAAACCGGAGAAGTTCACTGGGGTGAATTTTAAGAGATGGCAGACGAGGGCACAGTTGTGGCTCTCGGCTATGGGCGTGTTTTGGGTCATCAATAATCCTCCCGCGCTACCTCTCAGATTTGAGAAAGAGGTGCAGGAGTTTACTGCGGCTACGACGATTTTTGTTGGATGCGTCCTTAGGGTTCTCTCTGACCAGCTGTGTGATGTTTATATGAACATCAAAAGTGCTGCTGAACTGTGGGAGGCACTCGATCACAAATACGGGACCTCGGACGCTGGACACACGAGCTGTATGTGATGGAGCAGTACCACGACTTCAAGATGGTTGATAACCATCCCGTCGTAGAACAGGCTCATGAGTTCCAACTCATTGTGAGGGAACTCGAACAGTTTGGACATGTTTTGCCTGACAAGTTTGTGGCCGTTGGCATCATTGCCAAATTACCTCCACCTTAGAGGAATTTTGCCACATCTCTAAAACATAAGAGACAACAATTCTCAGTTGAGGTTCTGTTGGCTACTCTTGAAGTTGAAGAGAAAGCTCGGGCAAAGGATGCTCCACCAAAAGCTCCCCGAACAGTCCGAAGGCCAACGTGATGCAAAGATCTTTGGCAAGAACAAGTAGAAGCCTAATCAGACTACTCAGTTCAAGAAGAAGAAGATGAACATGGATGAAGTTGTGTGCTTCGTTTGCGGTGAGAATGGGCACATCGCCAAGAAGTGCAAGAACCGCAAGGGAAAGAAGAATTAGCAGGGGCAGAAATATGCCAACGTGACTATTGGTGATCCTAGCGGATCTGGGTACGGTAATCTCTTACCTAGTGTATTTTCTGTATGTCAATCTAATGATTGGTGGATAGATACAGGTGCCAATATTCATGTTTGTACTGATATCTCTATGTTTTCATCTTACCAGGCAGTAGGAGGTTCAACCGTCATGATGGGGAACGGCTCACATGCTTCAGTTTTTGTGTTGGTTCGGTCGATCTGAAGTTCACTTCGGGGATGATCGTGCGGCTCAAGAACGGCATGCGCCCTCAATAAAGAAGAACCTCGTTAGTGGATCTCTCTTGTGTCGAGATGGGTTCAACTTGGTATTTGAGTCCAATAAAGTAGTCATTTCGAGGTATGACCAATTCATTGACAAAGGCTATGATAGCGGAGGCTTGTTCCGCTTTTCACTCTCCGATTTCTGTAATAAAGTCGTGAACCATGTGTGTGATTCAAACGATTCTGTGGCTAATATAGGCATTCACGTTTGTGTGTCATGTTAAGGATAGTTAGGTAGCTGAGGAAAGCAGAATGACGTGTACAAGGGAAACCTCGCTGATAAATGAATTTTGTCATACCTCAGCGATAAACGGGATTATTATTGATAAAAAATTCCCTCACTGCAACCTTATATAAAAAGGAGGTGCGCAGGAAGGATTATGCAATAGCAGTGGTAAGCAAGTGAAGTGCTCCAGTGAACAAACAACACTCAATGGCCATAGGCTCAGCAGCTTTAGTGGTGGTGTTAGCGATCGCGGCGGTCGCCGCGGCAGAGACTGGAGCACCACCAGCAGCGCCGATAGGGCTGGCCGACTGCAACACCAGCTGCGGGGGCGTGAGCGTGCCGTACCCTTTTGGCTTCGGGCCGCCGCGCTGCTACTGGCCGGGGTTCAACCTCACCTGCGACCGGAGCAACGGGCAGCTGCTCCTGGGCGACGGCACGCTCCGTGTCGCCGAGATCTCCCTCCAGAACGCCACGGTGCGCGTGGTGCGCAGCGGCTCCATCATCGACAGCGCCAGCATCACCTCCGACCGGAACGTCTCCTTCGGCGGCAGCTTCATGGACCACGGCTACATGCTGTCCAACGGCAACGAGCTGGTGCTCTCCGGGTGCAACCTGGTGGCGACGCTGGTGGAGGACCTCGGCGTCGGGCCCGGCAGGTCGGGCATCATCAGCGGCTGCGCGTCCTTCTGCTCGTTCCGCAACAAGAAGGTGGACAGCGTCGGGCAGACGGGCGCGGGCACCAAGTACTGCTCCGGCATGGCGTGCTGCCAGGCGCCCATCAACTACCACAGCTCGCCCACGCAGGTGCGCCTCAGGTGGCTGGACGCCGGCAACCACAGCGAGGCGCTGACGTTCCTGCCGACCTACGTGTTCGTGGCGGAGGAAGGGTGGTTCGACCAGAGGACGCTGGCTGACGAGCTGCTGAGCGTGAAGGAGAGCCCGTCGAGGGCGGCGCTCGAGGTGCCCCTTGTCCTCCTGTGGGGGGTCAAGCAGGGCCTTCCAGCGCTGCCGGACTTGCCGGCCAACGCCACCACGGCATGCTCTGCCGACGCAGACCGCGTGCTCTGCAAGAGCGACCACAGCGTGTGCGCCGCCGGAAACTTGGGCTATACCTGCCAGTGCCAACAAGGTTACGACGGCAATCCTTATCTCGCCCATGGATGCCAAGGTTAGTTCATATTACTCCAGTTCTCTACTAATGTGCCGGATTTGTTACTCCAGTTCTCTACTAGTATATTGTCTAATCAGAGACTAAGTAGGCTCAAAAATCGTCTCGTAAAATACACATAATATGTGTAACTAGTTAATTTTCTAGCCTACATTTAATACTTCATGCATACTACTCCTATGTCCAAATATCCAATGTGATTGTGCGTAAAGTTTTTTAAGGAGGACTGAACAAAGACAATAAAACTAACTAACCTTTATAGTTTCGCCGAACTTATATTCTTTGTGTGCAACTAGGTCATACATCATGCGCATGTATATCAACAGTAACTGTATCCACTTTTTTCTTTTGACAAGAACAAGCTTAATATATTAAGCAACCAGATTACATAAAGGTCGCCGGTGAGTTAGTTTTATGACCACTTGGTCCTGCGACCGGATAAGCATAACCACTACATTTAAGACATTGACGACGACTAGCTCGCCGGTGAGGGGCCACAGGGGTGCCAATGGTGCATACATCCGGATGGAAAGACCGCGCAAAGTGTCGGTTGAAGGCAGATCGATGGAGCCAATGGAGAACACACCGGGCGACGAAAGGATAATTTCTTAGATGTCGCCGGAGTTAGAAGATGAAGTTCCAAGTCGAATCCTAGGGGAAAACAAAGTAGTCGCGGCAACGTCGGATTAGTAGATGCCTGATAGAAGTCAGGATTGGCAGGATCGATGGCTGCACTGAAGAGGTCGGGGCGGAGGTTGGGACCCATAAACATTGGCCGCTGTAGACACACCAAAAACTTAGCTCACGGAGGTCGTGAGCAACCGCGTGCCTGTTGGGAGATGTCTACACAAGAGTAGAGGGTGTTTCCTGTACTGACACCGTATCCCGAAAATCACCGCAGTGTCCAACATGCCTTGCATGCAGCAGGTGGAGGGACACGTCGATGGGCTTCCTGGCGCATCTGCAGTAGACATCATTAAAGCAGGTCCTACCTTGCAGGTCGTGGGCTCCACTCGGGAAGACTGGATCGGCAGATGTTGGACCCAAGCGCCTCCTCGGCACGCACCCGCGCGGCCTGGAGATGGTCAGAAGGGTGGACGGGAGCGCGTACAAGAGGAGGCCATCGCTGAGGTCGGCCTCGCAGGTAGGCGCCCTGGCTGAGCGTGGCGTGGTGACACCGGTGCCATCAGAGCGGGCTAGGGCGGCGGGGGGCTCGTCGGAGCGGCTCCCTCAGAGCGTCGCCGCACGGGCCATGGTCAGCATGCGGCGACATCACAAGGAGAACGCCAAATGCAGCAGGTGGACGCATACGCCGACAAGGTCGGTCAGAGCATCCTCCTCGAGCTCATCAGCACGGAGACCGACCCGATTAAGAGACAACACTTCTTCCGCAATTCCACCTCCACTGCCGCCGCAGCCGTCCATGGCGGGTCTAACCTTCTTGAAGCAGAGGAAGATGAAAAGGAAAATGATCTTCATATCTCTTATTTGGTTGAGGATTTTACAAGGAGGAGGAAGAGGGATGGAGGGACAGAAGAAGATGGACCCATGCCTCGCCTCCGGCAAGCTCACCGGAGAAGGTGGGGGGGAGGGGGGGTGGAGGGGTGAGGAGTTGAGGAAGATACTACTTTGAGCGGTACAACTTTGAGCCCTTGCAACTGGATCCACCTTGAAGTCGTCGTTTCTTTTGTAACGTGGCACAGCAGGTCAGGCTCAGGCATGTGCGCATGTGCGTGGGCTAGCAAACTAATATTTCTTATAGAAAAATGAGTAGTTGCTACAACAGTATCCTAATATATCTTCACTAATATCCATATGTAGTGTGGGTTCCACAGTTACGTGTTGAAAATATGACTAAAGGGTGATTATAAAGTGGTCCATATGCTATTCGGGGATACTTAACTCCCAAAGGAAAGTTGTAGAGCAAGAAAAAATTATATAATTATCCCCAATAAGGCTTCTATCTAGCTTTTGTCAGCCTAAAGCAAGAAGCTTTCAAAAAGCTCAAAGTCACGTTGAGTTGGCTTTAAAAAAGCTCACAAGCTGGCTTCTAATAAGAAAATAAAAAGCTCAAAATCAAGTTGGCAATAGTTTTTTCAGAATTTTAGTGTGCTCAAAAGCTAAATATATATTTATTATTATAAAGGCCCGTAACAAAAATCAACACCTAAGAGTATGTCCAAGAGACTAGTGAAAAAAAAAAAGTAGCCAAATTTACTGTTTTAGCTACTCTCTAAAATAGAGTTGATAATAAAATACTAGAGTACTTTAAGAAACTATCTAAAAGATGGCCAGTGAGGTATGCTCCCTAAGAATAGAGAGCGAAGGTGAGAGCTAGCCAATTTACTCTCATGTAGAGGGTCCGTTGGAGGCTGCATTTTCTTAATAATAGTTAAATTTAGCTTTAAAAACTATTTGGGTAGTTTTTTTTTTTTTTTTGACATGCTCTAATGAGAACCAAATGCTAAAATGTTAGCTTTTCTAAAAACAAAGAGTGAAAATACCAAAATCTATAGCTCAAATAAATAAGCTCTTAGCACCTCTGGAGGTAGTCCTTACCATGGACAGCATGCTGGTTGTGCATGCATTCTTTATGCATTCAACTTCATTTTTTTTTTTGACAAGAGCCTCAACTAATCATTAAACATAGTTGGAGCATGCAGGGTCTCATATGAACTAATTATACAAGGGCTCCAAACTAATTATTAGATATATGAGAGATGATGAATGAAGATAATTTGAAAAATTGAGGCAGTGGTATGGGCCCTTCCTCCGTTTTCCCCGCGATGTCGGTCCATGTGGTGACGGTGTTTTCAGACTGCAAACTGCAAAGATGGTGTAGCCACTCTATAGTCCTTTTTAGTGAGCCAGATAGTGCCCATGCGGACTTCAGCTACCATTCGCTGACTCTAATTGGCAATCTGCTCGTAGGTCTGTTGTTTTGCCATGATGACGGTCTTCGTTCCTAAATGGGAACGGATCGACCCACGAGCTTGGCTTTGAACCCAACCCATGGCTTCAAGGTTGATTTGAAGGATAAAGGATTGGCACATTTCACTAGGTAGACTATGACCATTCTATCTCAATGGGTAGAATCGATGGACCCAAATATTTTTTTTTTTTTGCTATCATAGATCATAGTCTTTAAGTGCTTATTCCAAAAAACTAGAAGATCAAATTTTAAAATGGTTTTTATGTGACGGTTAGGTCAACCCACCATGACACCAACAATGTAACGTGTCGGTGTTTTAAACTAACACCAACTAGTAATTGTGTGTTTTAGGCGTCTTGCTCGGATTGTGAAAGGATTGAGGCAAAGATGGTTTATCCTGATTCGGGAAAAATCATCCCTAGTCCAGCGGTTATAGGATGGGGCTCACGTGATTCATTAGGTCTATTGCAGGGGTATAAGCGGTTGAGAGAGGGAAAAGCTCTAAAGTATCATATGTGTGTGTGTCCCAAGCTCAAGCGTGCTCGAATGGCTTGAGTCTGGATATAGCAAGTGCTAATGTGTTTTCTACTTTGTTGTGCTTGTGTCCCAAGCTCAAGCAAGCCAGCAAGCCGCGTCGCTATAGAGTCGATGTGATACTTCGGATAGTCATCTTATTCCTGGCAACATGCGGTGCCTGCCCCTAAAAAGGAGAATGGACATGCCTCGTTTGAAACATCATTTACTTTGTGACCAGTCCAAGGCGTTGTTGACATTTCTTAACGCAATCACAAAAGAATGGATTTAAGACCCACTCTCAGGACGACACCAGAAATATATAATGGTATTTATCTAATAAGTTAGTCTGGATGTGGAGTTAATCTCACATTCCAGTAAGGGTTAGGGCGAAGAGTTAAAATAGTTAGACGGAATTAGTTATGATATATGACTTTGTAATATTATCTATGGTGGAGTTAACCTCACCAAGATAGGTACAAAAAAGTTGTACCACACATTCTAGCATTGCCTACAAAACTAATCTGTCACCCTAGCTTACAACGCTAAAGAAATACGTGAACGGATATTCTTAATATGACACTTGAATCTCTTCCAATGATAATATAATTATGGTATCTGCAAGCGTACAGATAGAATAACCCAATTGTAGCACTTCACCAGGAGTCTATCCAGGTATCATATTTATATTTTACCACGGGAAAGGGGTAGGCTATGGGTAGGTTGATGATTTAAGTTGATTCACTTGCAAAGTGGTGTAATGTAGAGTAAACCATATGCATCATACTAAACTCAAACGAGGTAAGTCACATAATAAAAATAATAAGATAAATGATAATAATGATAATCTGTCAAATCAAAGATCATGGTGTGCTACTAGAAGGTGTCATAACAAAGCTAAATAACATGGTATAGGTAGAGCGCATGAGAATATTCCTAAGTTACTCCTACTTATATGTCAATGCATACTACAATTAGTGCAATACACCTAGTCATCATGGCATGAAAGCAATATATCTACAAATGGTGAACATTACTAAGGAAGATCGGGAACAAAGCAAGTCTACCATAGTAATAAAGCTCAACTAGCCCGGGGTTCGGGGGACTACAAAGGACTCAATGATAATATCACATCCATGATCTACCACACTTCTCGGAATATAGGGTGATGTCGCAGGCAAACGTTGTATAAACACCACATTTACACATTGTCGACCACCCACAAAGTGCGCAACTAAAGGGGGCGCTATACGACTCCTTGCTTGAATATAAAGACAAACATACTAAACTAAATATATAATCATAATAAGCATGAAAGCATATAACTAAGAATATAATCATTAAATAGAATAAAGTCATAGCAATTGTATTCTAATCAAATACTTACAAATTAGATACAAGAGAGAAGCCACGAGAAGCTTCGGCTCTCGCTACTTCTTGACGATCGGAATCCAAGACAATATTTGACTTCCTCTAGAACTAGCGTAGATAGCTATTGCTCTAATTATGGTGGAACTAGGGCTTGGGATCTTGACTTGGGGTTTTGATGATGGACTTGGTATGGAGTAGAATGACTTAGGGTTTCACCCAGGGGTCAGGGGGTCTGGTTATATAGCCCGGCCCGGAGGATGCACCACAGCCCTTGGATCAAACCGACCTTGATAGATGGACAAGATTGCTCCTCATAGGCGGTTATGAACCGACCTAGAAGCAGAGGCTGACAGGGAGGCCCACAAGGGTGGCCGCGCCCTGCCCCAGCGGGTGGGTCCCACACAGTGTCTCGTGTCTTCTGGTGTCTTCTAGAATATTCTTACGTGGGTTCCAAGTTGGATTACTTCGTGGATACGTCTTTATGTTGTTGGGCTTGCAAACTCTTGGGCATATTCCTGTTTAATCCCTGAAATATATATAAATCACAAAAACTCGTGGAATCATGTTAGTCATGCCCCTATACTATGTTAATATTCATTTTAAGCCCTTATTTCAGTTTTAAAAACCTCTATATTTTATGCTATAAGATATACCAACAGACATGTTGGCCGGTTGTAGGGAATCTTGTCAGGGTACATCCCGTCCAATCCAATTGGACGAAAGCACGTTGGTGTCCAGCCCAAGCATGCCCCTAGCCCCAGACCCAAGGTCGGGCGAGGGTCTGTTGCTAGGTCGTGTGAGATGGAGGCTTTTATCTGTTGCCAAGGTTGTGTTAGATGGAGGTCGCTATCTTGACTCATGAGGGTCTAAAACGAAGCCGAGGCCCTAGCTTGTAGGAGTGAAACTAGTTATCTTGCCGTCCTCTGCTAGAATACCACTTAAGGGCCCATCTTTTGGCACTATGGAGTTTGTATCCTAGATAATGGTTAGGTCAACACTATTGACCTAATGTAGACTTAAGCCCGTCCATGTGCATTGGCCTTACTTTTGGATCTAGTCAATTACCCATTGGGTCACCCTAGCCCCTTGCATCCCTAGTGCTTAGCACTCGAGCAAAATTAGCATATAGCTTCTCTTTGCCAGCTAGGAGCTAGTTGCTTTTGTTTTTAGCTCTATCTGGTACTGAGCTTTCAATGTTTCCTTGTTAGGACAAAGAGCACCTAATAAAGGGGAATAATTGTCCGTGTATCTTTGTCTAATCCAAGCTACACTTGAGGATAGGCGGTTGCAACTTATAAAACATGCTTACCGATCAAAGTGTATCCCTTTGGATTCAAGATCCATGTATGGGGTGCATATATCCATTTTCTAGTCATGATTTCATGGACAATAAATAGAAGCCGAATTTTATTCCCAAAATGAATTTCTGAGTGGCGAACATGGTAGAGACCATGTTGGCTAGTTGTGCATCGCACTAGCTACTACACAAAAAAGATTAACCATAACAATTTTTATTAACTATGGCGGTTTTTTTGAAACAGCTAAAAACTGCCATAGTTAATCGTAAAAAATTTAAAAAAAAAAGAGAGAAAAAAAAAATCCTAGATCCCAAACCCTAACGGGCGGGGATCTAGGCCTGGCTCTCGGCGTCTCGCGGCCGCCGCCACTATTGTGAGCTGCCACCGCTGTTCTTTGTCGCCACTTGGATCCGGCCCGGTGGATCTGTTTCTAGCTCACCGGAGGGAGGAGGTGGCGCCGCCGCCGGCCGGATCTGGTAGATGGAGGTAGTGGCGCTGCCGCGTTGGGGATGAGGAAGGGGTGGCGCCGCCGCTAACCAAATCCGGTGGAGGGAAGGAGTGACGCCTCCGTGGTGAGGAAGAGGGACGCTAAGCCACGCCGTGAGGAAGAAGCTCACAAGGGCGCCGCCATGCTCGAGGGAGGAGCCACTGCCGCCTTTGCCTCGTAGAGGAGAGGAGGGAGAGGGAGTGGATCTAAGCGAGTGGGAGGGGAGTGAGGAATAAAGGGAGGGAGGGAGGGAGTGAAGAGCGAATGGAGGCGAAAAGGAGCCACCATGCATTGGGGAGAGGTGAGGGAGTGAGGGATTAAACCCTAAGGGGTGGTATATATACTCAGGCTTCATATCGGGCTATGGTTTAGGCTTTTTCTTAATTTTAGTGGGCTCACACGTATTAACCGAGACAAACCTTTATAAATTAACCGAGACTGACCATTTTCCATGGTGGGATTTTTTATAAAAACTGCCACGGTTAATCAACTTAACGTGGAGGGTTTATAGCTGCCATAGTTAACTTAAAAAATGTTACGGTTAATTGAGGCATTAGAAATGGCGTTTTTTGGAAAAAACTACCATAGTTAAATCTTTTGTGTAGTAGTGTCGAGTCGTGGAGGTGAGCTTCGCTAAACTTCTTGTCGACTTTCAAGTCCATGTTTCTGAACAGGAAGGATTTTTCCTTGGTGAAGGTGGTCACAAGGGTACGGATGTTTGCCTAGATAGCACTCACTTTGAAGGCTAGTCTCCCAAAGTGAAAGTCCTAGCTTAGAGCATAATCAATGATGATCTTCGTTGGTGCCATCGAGCTTTCATAGATGGATGATCTACATACGAAAACTCCTATTTCACACATCAATTGTTGTTGTTTTGTCACCAAAGTTAATGGGATTTTTGCGTGTCACATGACATGATAATTTATATATGCTTTGAATTTCATGAGGAAGTAATTAATACGTACCCAATGTCATGTTTTTTGGTGGAATGTGTTGATTGTCCCCAAAGATACATGATGAATGATTAGTTACACAAACTACTCTTGAAGATAGACTTCACCAAACATCCCACTCTATTCCTTTAGTCTTTTAGTTGGACATCCTCTAGACCATGGATTTCTCCATGGCTTAAAGAGCAGGGAGTCCGATTATGGTACCTCATGGTCAGCAGCTTGGTCATATCGCTGGTAACCTCCGTCTGTACCATGTTTGTGGTCTCTTGTGGGGGTGTAGAATACCTCCATGGTCTTCCTCTTAGTGATGGAATGTTTCTACACATTGCTGATAGCAATGGATGCAAGCGTGATTCTCTATTATTGGGTAGATGATTCCATCAATCACATCAAGCCGTTCTTTTTGGACCAAATCCAATGTAGTTTCTAATGCAACTATGCAATGGCCTAGGTGAGGGCTTGCCTCCCATGGAGCTTGGCGATGGAAACACAAATCTCAAGGTATTTAGCTAGGCTATAGAAAACATGTTCTTCCTTTAGGTGCATCCGTGTGTAACTATGTGTCAAGGCAAATGCAATCTCCATGGCCATCAAAGCTAGGAAATGTGCCCTCTTTTTTTATACCACCTACTTGTTGTAGCGTCGTTGCTAGAAATTGTCCTGGCCTTGGGGGCTTCCCTGTTTAGGACAAAATTATGCCTACCCCAATTGTTTGGTAGCTCATGTTTGATAATATGTATATCTAATACATTGATGGTAGTCTATCTCTTCAAGGCTTGTTAAAATATTTGCAAGTGCATGTAAGATTCCAACGCACATGTGTCTCTCATATAGACGAAGGCATAGTTTTTGTTTGGAATTTGAAGTGGTCGCTTGTTGGAAAATTTTCCTTCTATTCGTCCTACTATTCAAGCTTTCTTCGTTGGTAAAATAAATATTAAGTGGGGCTTGAATTCTTTGGAAAAATATGGGCACCCAATAGGTGATTTTTGTCTAGCTTGATTTTTGGCATCATCCAAACATGTCAAACAATGAGTTGAAGAGGCATGACCTGCAAGATGATAATGTCAAGTCCTCTACGCACAAGAGATGTTCACGACCTACTCATGAACTTCATCAATAGAGAGGTCATTTGTTTCTCTCCCTAGCTAGGTTGACCTGTGTAGCTCATCATGTCAGCTACCAAATAGATTTTCCATCATGTTTGGTGAGTTGATGGACATAGCCATGAGGAAAATCCTTTATAAAGGGTTTTGATACCATGGTTGTGTTGGTCGTTTGGAGCCTTTATAAGGAGCCACAATCGGGATGTTCTATGCTCCACATAGGTGTTGGTTACCCTCTCATAGGCCATCGTGGAGAAGGAATCTACATGTCTCGCCTGCTCCCAATATGCTTGCATTACTCTTCTAATGACTTGGGTTGTTTAGATCTATTGGTCTTTCTCTTTAGGGTCCATTTAGATCCTTGGAATTGAATTCATTGTAATTTAGGCGCATATTTGAGCTGGCTATATAATTTCTGTAACCTAACTTAAGTTGAAGAGTGCAAACATAGCATGGTGGTATATAGAATCCATTTTCATCTCCCACCCTATGAATTTCAGAGATAGGCTTATTTGTGAACTTTGAAAAGTTGTTGAATCTCGAATTCCATGCCAAGTATCCTAATTTATTAAATAAATTCTAATTCTTCCAAAATGAAGGGATCCAATTGGGCTTTTAGACTTTTTCTTGTTTTATGCCAAGATACTCAAGCTTTTCTCTTTGTTAGGTGATTCTTTTGTATTATGGTCGGGTTCTCTTTTACATTGGATAAATATGTGATGCCCATGCATGCATGTTCTTAAAAATGGTCTAATTGTAGGCATAGAAGGGGTGAAGTTTTAGACTCATATGGCGTCAAACACTTAAAAATTGTTGGAGTTTTAGACTCGAGGTTGCAATCCAGAATCACTTTTTCTGTTCAAAAAAAGTTCTAAGATGGCAACAATTTATTTTGTTAAGTTCACCAATTAGTATTGGTTTTTCCATATTGGAATCAGATGATGCGAAGCCCTGATCATGTTGTCTATGCATGTGGGTGGAGAGGCAAAAAACGAACCATCATTTTTTTACCAAATATCTACATTGTTATAGAAAAATATCTACATTGTTATAGAATATATAATTAGAGGCTATAGGAAATGACCATGCTTCAAATCAAATGTATTTTTGTAAATAATCAGATTATTTGAGAGATGTTTACACTTATTAGC
Source organism: Hyparrhenia diplandra (assembly GCA_015847255.1). NCBI lineage: Eukaryota > Viridiplantae > Streptophyta > Magnoliopsida > Poales > Poaceae > Hyparrhenia > Hyparrhenia diplandra. Next base: position 246,694 of record JADLZK010009251.1, on the reverse strand, counting down.
AAATAAAATGGATATAAAATTAATGACATCACTTGTTATGTAAGAAAGAAAGAAAGTAAAATAAACCAAATCACTTCTGGTATTGTGCAAATGCATTGAGTCTGTTTTGTAGCGTGTTGATGTCTAAGAAAACATATATTTGGGTAGAAGCCATTTGTTTCCATGAAAATGTATGTGTTATGTACTTATGTTGGAATAATCAAATCATGTCATCATAGATATCAATGAATGTGAGCGACCACAAGACCACGGGTGCTTCGGCGAGTGTATCAACACAATTGGAGGTTACAAATGCCAGTGCCCTCGTGGAACCCATGGCAACTACACTGTTAGATATGGCTGCACCAAGTCCTCAACTGCAGGTTAGTCTGTTTCATATTTAACTTCATTGGTACCCCATTTACATTAGTATCCCATACGATTTGTATCCCACCTTTACACCGTTACACCGTACGATTAGTATCCCACCTTTACACCGTTAGTATCCCACAAGATCATTAGTCTTGCCTTCCGTACACATTTGTTAATAATGTTTCTGCTATGGGCGAACATTTTTATGCAAACAGAAAAATGACAGTCCAACATCTTTTTTATCTCAACTCTTTAAAGCATTAGGTATAAATTTCTCGTCTAACTCCCAAATATATGTGTGTGTTTCATGATACACATCAGGCCTCCCAGCCCTCCTCCCACCTAGTTTTATTATTATGCCTAGCCGGGGTACCTCAGGTATTATCCATGACTTGACAAGAGTTTTTAAGTAGAATTGGAGATGCTCTTAGGTATTTTTTATTTTTGTTCAGGAATACAATTGGAAAATGCTAGAATATATATTAACATAATATAATAGTGTTTGAAATGTTTATTTCACATACAATATTTGAAATATTTGATCTATGTTCAGATAATCCCTAAACTATCATTTGGCTCGGTTTACTCCCTCAACTATTTCAATTGGTCTAGTTTACCCTTAATAGGATTTGAGCTTTTTGCTTCTCCATGTTCAAGCTAATTTTTTAATTTTTCAAATTTGATGAGATGACATGTAGCATCATAATATGTTTAAATAAAATACATCTTATTATAATTATTTTGATAGGTGAAGACATCTAATAATAATTTATAGTTTGACAATTGGAATATAAAATTGTATGAAACATAATGAAGAAAACTTCATAGCGAATTTTTAATAATGTCTTATGATGTCCTCTACCACTTAAGTAAAATATGGAATTATAACTCAACGTGTGTGTGTGAGAATTATAAGTCTTGTTAATCAGTAAACTGAATTATCTTTATAATAGGTTAGGGGGTAAACCGAGTAAAATATTAGTTCAGACATAGGCCATATTTGAGGGACCAATTTGGACTTTTTGAAAAGATAATCATATATCTATTTCCTCAATGTTTAAAAAATCGTGGGATATAGAATTTAGCGGGAGCTTGGTCAAAACGTTGATTTCCTCTTTTGGCTAGACACCAAGAACACAAGTTCTATAAGATTTTTGTTCCATTATATTGTTCCATATGTTTCTAGACATGTCATGGAGATTAATTACATTTTGGTTCAACTCTTGTATCATTTGGCCGAGTGACCCACACATGGTGGTAGTCTTGTACCATAATGTAAAATATGTTCTTGTTACATTTCTAACTTTGTGAGTTACAACTATTGATCGAGCTTCTTAGTTATTTGAAGCTTGAGGTGGATAAAGTTTTAATTCTCAATTCACATTGATGCTCAAGTATAACAGTATGCTCACTCCCTCCTAAAAACATAATGTTTGTACAAATACTTATTAAAGGCAATGTTGCTTATTAAGGATAAGCTGCTAATTAAAAGAAATGCATGGAGCCATGAAGACCACCATCTAAAGTTGATATGGCCCAACTAACTAAGTTCCAAGAGCTAAAATGTCATTTTTCTAGAACATATTTTGAATTCTAAAACATTAAGTTTTTTCTTGAATAGAGAAATCTAAAGATGTTATAAACAATATGAAAATACATTGATATTCAATAAGAGTATAAGACTTTTAGAGTTGAGATGAGACTTGCATTGTATATGCTTGGTGTTTTAATTTAATTTCATTTCATTTCCTTCTAATATATAGAACCTTCTGGTCTAAATATTGGATGCCATGACTTCAAGTTCTTGTTATTGATCGAAAGAGTAATATTACTAATACCATACCCACATACAGGAATAAGCATCAGTATAGGAGTTGGTAGTGCAGCAGGATTTATGCTTCTGGTTCTCGCTACAATCTTCATAGCCCAAAGGATTAAATATAAGAGGCAAATAATGTTGAAACAAAAGTTTTTCAAGCAAAATCGTGGACAACTATTGCAACAATTGGTATCCCCAAGGGCGACATTGCGAAAGGATGATCATACCTATAGATGAACTTGAAAAGGCAACAAATAATTTTGATAAAGCTCGTGAGCTTGGTGGTGGAGAACAGTAACATCCCCGATTTCCACGAAGGAAATCCACGAATGAAGTATAACACGATGGTCCCCGAGGATCATTCCATCACATTATCCGAATTACGATCGATTCTGAGTCAAACTTGAATAAAAAGAATACAAATAGAAGGGGTTTATAAAGTACATCGCCACTTGGCGGGAACAATCGAGTCACACAAAGATCGAGCGTCGAAGACTGGAAGCTAGTTGCGGAAGCATCATCATCATCATCTCCAAATTTGGCGTAGGCACGAGACCATCTAATCCTTCTAGTTACCCGAGAGGCAAATCTGCACACCGCCCGGATATGCGCGAGGCCATGGTCAGCACTGAATGAGCTTTGGTGGAAAAGAGAAAATAAGGGATCCGGCGATCCTAATATTTGGTACGTGGTTTGCATCCTTAGCGCATGCAAATAAGCAGCAAGTAATAAAATATAATAATATTCACATTTAAACTCATTCCCAACATAACCCACCCCAAAGTCCATATCCAACACTACACACATATCACAACTCTCAACTCATTAAGCGACACGCAGGCGATACAAGACAACAACCTTTGCTCCTTTGCCTTGCCTAATCGGTTCTCAAGGCCCCTGGGCTCTCAACCGTAAATCACCACACTCAACTACATCCGAGGTAAGAAGAGAAAAACCCTCTCTACTACGTTTGAAAGCAAGAACCCATGGGGTAAACCCAACTAGTAAGCCGGCGCACACCTTGGTCGTCGAGGCTCGAAGGCCAGCGCACACCCTTAGGCGATCCAGGCTCAAGGTCGGATCCATGCCCGAAGCGGGACAATACGTATTGGTTTAAACTCTGCAGGCGTGTACACAAGATCTCTCGATCACCATCATCGATGCCCTAGGAGCACCTAGGAAGATTCCGGCTGCCTTCCAACTAGTACGATGCCATCCTACCACTCAGCCCTGGGAAGCCCCGGAGTACCACCGGCACGCTGAGACTGGGAAAGACAACACCGGGCCCTACAAGTGGTGCTGCCTACTGAACGGAACGGGCAAGACCTCCGTCTCCGTTGACCCTAATCACCTTACAAACCTAGCAGTAATGGCACCGTCCTAGCTAGTCGGACTACCCGTCCTCGCCCATTTTGGGGGCGAGCGATGTACCGGGTTCCCATATGATTCCGTCCCAACGATCACGTAAGTCCTTAGGTTGACCAGACAAGACATCATCTCATCTTCTCGGTTCTCGATAGCACCATGGGGCTTCGCTCCACAAAGGCTCTCCACCCCAGAACTCAGGGAAAATCACCATGTACCCACCATAGGTACCTGAAACTAGGGGTGCCCAGGCCGCACCTCCTCGGCTAGACTCGTCTCAGCGACTCGTCGTCCTGCCCAGTCGACTCAACCCTTACCACCACACACCCAAGACACCCACGCAGAATCACACTTCCCAGACGACACAACTCAACCGTCCGGCTCATATACTCCGGCTCTCATATATATACACGTAAGTGAAGGTAAAGCCACATAGTGGCAAGTGCAAGCAAGCAAGCAGGAGTAAGCAGGAGTAAATAAGTGTGAGCGCAAAGCAGGGTGATTTGGTGGAGGGGTTTCAATCAAGGCATATCAGGCTCAGGCAAAAGCATGCATCCATATACTAGCAAAGGAATAAAGTAAAAGCGCTAGCATATCTATTTGCAATGTCTAAATAGGATTCTCTAAAACAAAAATGCTTGCCATGACACCTGCGATGTCGAGGAAGTAGTGGTACTAGTCTCCGTCACTTGGCGTAGTCGTGCACGGGGTCTCCTCCTCCTAGGTCGACTCCACTTGGGACGAACGTAACGTAAAGTCGCGATGTTTACTCCTATAGAGGTCCACAAAGAAGCAACAATATCCAAAAGATCCAAATGCACTCATAGATAACCCTATGACGTAGAGCTCGAATTTAGAAAAATTTGGACTCTTGTTTCATAATTTTCGACATCGTATGAATATTCTATGAATTTCCTAAGATCAAATTATATTACGAAAATGGAAAAAGGCTTGGTTTAACCGGGCGCGACACATACGGCTGCGGTTGGTTTTGGCTGACGTCGGCATGACGTGATGCGGGGCCCGCGGTATAGCAGGCTGACAGTGGAGTCGGGATGACGTCGAGGGTGACGTCACCGATGATGCAGGCATCCAAAGGTGGCTGTGAATGGCAATGGGTCCCGCGGCTATGGTGGCCCGACCGCGTGGGGCCATGTGGGGCGGGTCAACGATCAGCGTTGACCCGGTCAACTCTTATTGGGCGAATGGGCGATGTTGAGCCTAGGTGGGCGGATATGGGCCGGGTTGGAGCGCCCGGCCCCCGGACACGTGTCGGGCGAGTGGCGCCGCCCACGTAAGCATCCGCGGGCCGCTAACGGGCGGCCACATTTGTTTGTTAGTGTTCGTGCTTGGCTCACGGTGAAAATTTGGCTGGCGGTGGTCCATAGACCCAGCCACAGTCTCTGATGGGCGGGTTCATCCGCCTTCCTCTCCTCTGGCTCACGGTGGATCGGTTCCATGGCCCGACGGCTCCATCTCTTTCCTAATCTCTACACGCTCTGCCTCTTCCGCGGCGGCGCTTGCGTGGCGGTCCCTCCTCCCGGCCGGCGTGGTGGCTTCTCGAAGGTGGCTCGGGCTTCCCTAGTGCCCGTATCCTAGGCGGACCCGACGGCGAGGGCAAGACGGCGGCTTAGCCTCTCCGGCGGCCCGTGGCGAGAAACAACATGGCCCATGGCGCGTGTGGAGCTTGCCAGCGAGGGGGCTACTTGGCGTCAAAGCGCGACGCCTTGGCGCCGATTTGGTTTTTGCGGGTCTCACGTCTCGGCGGTGATGAGAAGGCGGCCGGCGCGACGAGCACGCTGCCAGCGGCGTCGGTGCTCGGCACGCGGCGGCGGACCGGTGGCGAGGTGGCCCGACAACGCCGAAGACCAATCACGCCCTCCTAACTGGTCGATTGACGTGTCACGCAAGCCAAAGGGCTTTCGTCGGCGTTGACCAAAGGTCGCGGCCGGAGTCCGTGTGCGGAAGAAGACGGGGCGGCACTCCGGCCAAGGCTCACGTCGAACCATGCCAAGGTGGCTTCCTCCTAACTAACTAGACGGTTGGGTGTGGCATGACGAGGCGAGCTTATCGGCTCACTAGTTCCAAGGAGACGACTTTGGGTTCGCCGGAGCAGGCGCGTGCGGCGGCGGCGTTCTAGAGCGCCCCCTCGACAAGGTCGACAAGGGCGGAGATGCGCGGGACTCCCTAGGCAAAAGGTAGGTGCTTGAGGTGTTCTTGGCTCGAGGGCAAACACGTGCATCCCCCGGTTCTAGGGCCTCCACCTGTTCGGTGTGCCCGAACGGGTGGTGCTCACATGATAGCTCGTGCCATGGCCGTTCGCGGCCATGGCTCCCATGGTGGTGCACCGGGCATCGGCGTTCCGAGTCGTGAGGGCTCGACAAAGGCGAGCCTTTGGCTTCTGCGTGCGTGCAGGCATGGGTTACTTGGCTAAAGGCAAAAGTGGCGTCTTGGCTCCTCCACGTTGGAGAAGCGTGGCGGCGGCACGGTGGACATGGGCTATGGCGGCGAGCTCGGGATGAACTCACCGTGGGGCTCGTGGGCGGTCGGATGGCGAGGCGATGGCGAGGTGACCCGGCGAAGCGGTCCGCGGTGGTGCCGCGGCGGCTTCACGCCCGGTGTATCCGTTCGGGCGGCGTCCTTGTTGACACTTGTTAACGTATATTTTTAATTGTCAACTAAACATGGAAAAGAATTAAAATATATTTAGATAACCTTATTAGGGGTTTCTACTAATGATTTCCATGAGTTTTGGTAAAGTTGTGATTCGCGAGGACTTAACGAGAAAAACAGCGAAATGGCGTGTCACACGACCCGGCGTAGCATAGCGCAATCCAACTCGAAACAAGTCCGAAAGGCTCCGGAATACACCCGACGTCAAAGAGTCCCAAAACCCGAAAATACATCATCTAGAAGACTCGGAAGACACGGCGCGCGGGACCCGGGATGGACCCCACCCCTCGGGCCGTCGGCTTTGTTATTTGGGCGATCGGCTGGCGTGGCCGCCAAATCGCCCCGCTTCCGGAAGCTTCCTCCACCGCCTCTAAGACTCGATCTAAACCGGTTGATTCAAGTCGGTTTTGATCCGAGGGCGTCGGTAGAAGTGCGGGATGATTCAAGGATTAATACCACATCGCTGTTGAAGTTGAAGAGACAGGGAAGACCGATATATAAAGACCCCAAGACCCCACGGCTCAATCAATCAAGTTTGATCTAAAGCTTCACGTTCATTAAGAAGTAGATCAAGTGATTATCTCGGATCAACTCATCATAATATCGGATCGGATCCAACTCTAGTCGATGGCCTTAGCTCTAGTTCAAGAACTACAAATAGAAGATTAGACAAGATGTAGAACTAGAAGCCTTAGATTAGAGTTGAGAGTAGAGCTTCAAGTTGAGAGAATTAGAGCGCGGTTGAGGCGGAGTTGAAGGAAGGCCGGAGTCGGCGCCTCCATCTTCTTCTTCCTCACGGAGTTAGTGCCATTGGGCGCAACTCGAGATCTTGTGGATTGTTCGACTTCCATTCGAGTAAGTGATATTGTTTCTATTATTCTTAAGGTTCGTATTTCTTTGATAAGATTACTTTGATTCTTGGTTGCTCTTGAGTTAAAGTTGTTAGATTAATGTAAGCGTGGTGCTTAGATTGACTAGCTCATTACGAATACCTTCTATAGGCCGGGGTGAAGACACTTGTTAAGGCTGATCGTAGTGGTGACAGCACTATTGAGTCCTTTGTTACGCTTTGCCCCGTTTATAGAAATCGTAGGAGACCCTGCATTGTTAGCGTAGAACCCCTTTATTAAGAGTTTCTTCATGACAATCCCTCTTGAGAATAATGTTGCAAATGATTTACTTGAAGTGAGAACAAGACCTTCCTAATGGAACTCCTTACCTCTCTTTTAATCTAGTTTTAGCCACTCTGGATTTAGCTATACACTTGACATGCTCTCTCACCTTCTCCCTGTGGATTCGATATTTAAAACCCTATTCCCGGGTGAAGTGCTCACCGGTATCCGTTCGCTTGCGGATTATCCATCATAATATTCCCACGTAGGTTAACAAATACCAACAAGCATTTAAAGCGCCGTTCTTGATTGAGAACGGTTTGAGACCACGTTGAAAAACTATAGCTAAATCTTGTACCATACTTTTATCTTTTTCTTTTATTCTATCTTCTCATCTTTTTCTATCTTCGTGGGATCAATTGATTCCATATTTATCTATCTTATACTGCACCCTTAGGCGGAAGCTCTAGCCACTAGAATCCTTAGATTATCTCATCCTTACATCTGGCCATTAGCTACGCCTACGGTTGATCAAAATGATCATGAAGCAATACTTCTCACGAGTGAGAAGCAGGATCATATCTTCTATGGTAGGAGTCTTTGCCGACATCATGAAAGTGTTGTGCGCATGATCATCATGCAGTTTTTGGAGGAACCTTTTCTTTCCCTTTTTAAGCAAGGTTTGCTTTGACGAACTCAGCGGGTGAAACCCATATACTAGCATCCTTTATGACCACCCAAAGGAAGAAGAATCATCCTCCAGCCGAAAAAAAAAATAGAAGTTCTGATAGCTATATCACCATCACTCCAATCCCAAGGCTTAGCTATCAACCCCAAATCATCAATGCGCTAAAAACCTTTAAGGGGAGAAGAAATTCAACCCTTGGATATCTCTTTAGATGATGAGTTTCATGAACTTCCAGCTTCACAAGAGACCATATATAATCCAAACCTCTTTTGAGATAATCTCTTAGAAAGCACCTTTATTACTACGTGAGAACATTGGGGGAACCTCAAGGATGGCATATCTAATCATGCCATAGGAAGAGAGCAAAGCCATCAAGAAGCCACTCCTGTCTCTCTCTTTCTATGTTCAAATTAGATAATTCTTTTCAAACCCATCTTTAACCACATCCTTGAGCCCAATGAATCCTCTTGTGCCCTTTTCTTGCGTCTCCTCACGATCCTAAAATATTATGAACGATCTAAGGAAGACCAAAAGGAGCGCATTTTATGGAGAACATCAATGAGCATAAAGACTACTTCATAAATGGAACTTTTCCACCTAGTCCATGCTCATTTGAAAACTCCTAAATTGATTACCATCTCAATTCTTGCCGCACATGAGATCTCCAATACTCTCTTTCTTAGAAAGGGTGGTTGTTGATGAATTTTCCTACGGCTTGAAATTTTTGAGATTGGCATTATAAGGGAAACCACTTCATCATCTTGATTCATAATTTGAAAGTTTCCCAAAGATGAGCTTTTTTTTGTCCTAAAACAAGCACTCTAGGGAAATACTATAAAAACTTATATATCACTATATACCCCATACATTATAAAATATTTTTCCTTCGGGTATTCTTGTCACTAACCATGCCGGGTTTGGAGTAAAGAAGAACGAAGGATGACAATACGAGGTATGTCCAACCGGTCATTATGCAACATTGAAATTACATACATAGAAACATTTATTGTTATGTTGCTACACTAGCTTGGTTATCTTTACCTTTATGCATGCTCGACACTCATCATGCTCTATCATCTCTGTTTGAATAAATCTCTGCAATGCTTTCATGCTACCATTGTTTGCTATAGTATGCTTAGGTTTTGAAGTATTTTTCATACACCTTTTAGATTAAGCATGGTGCTTAGTTTAAATTGTTTTCATGGCTCGAGTTAAACATGGTGTTTAGTTTGATTCACGAAACCATAAGGTGTGGTGATCTTTCTTCTAAAGGCTTTTTAAATTAAAAGCGTGGTGCTTAGGTTAGAATGCCTTCCTAAATCAAATTAGACGTGGTGTCTAGGTTGACTTTTGAACCATAGTAAACTATAGTAGATGTTTGGTATACTTTTGTTGGACTAACCCCCTCAGAGAAAATAATAAACTCGAAACAAGTTTGGGGGAGGTCGAGATGAACTCACTAGAGATGGAGCAAGACATGTGAGACATGACTTATGGATAAAAAGAATTCCCGATGAGCCAAGAAGAAGAAGAGTGACACAAGACAAGATCCACAATCGAAGCACTCACTCATGGGGAATTCATGGGTGATAGAAGCATCAAGGAGGAGGCCAACTCCATTAAAGATGATCAAGCCATCCTCTTCCTCTGACATGCACTGTCCTCCACATGCCACTCAAGAAGAAGAGAAGGACCACCACAAGGTGTAATAGCGCCATCATATTCCAATAATAAAGGTAACACCTTGAGGTAAGTTGTCGTTAATTCCTCTTTTTTTACTATGGCATTCTCATAAATGAAAAGTCAAACATGCTAGAGTTATAGTTTCACATGATTCAATCTTGTTAACTTCGACATGTTAGCTTTTTAAAACTTTTCTAGCATCATTTTCTTGTTAAGCTCATTATTTTGCTAAAAATATTTACATGCTAGATTTATCTTCTCGATCTTACCACCCTTGTCATAAATGAACTTATACATTATCTTTATCTTGTTCAATGTGCCCACAAGGTTAGAGTAGAAGTAAATAAAATTTTGGTTCTGATGGTGTATTCCCACCAACAGAGCCCATGCACTTGATCTCTACCTTGTCTTTGCAAGCAGGACTCACTTTGCACAATAAGAGGAGAAGTCTTACTTCACCAATTCCTACAAGTGGAAGTCCCCGACCTGCAAACATGCACACTAAACAAGACGCCTGCCACCGCCACTATCCAAGCTTTCTTCAAGCAACGGAATCAGCCGAAAAACATGGGCAACGCCATCACCAAGTGGCTATTAAGATCGATGATGCACTTGAGGTGACCAAGGAAGATCAAAGTGAGCACGACATGATGGAGGTGTAGACCACTTGACAAGAGTAATGGGACAACATTCATCCCCATACTCCATCAAGAGGGCCTTACACCACCACTATTGCCTACCTCACCACAAGACCCAAGAAGAACAAGACGCGGAGACGCTGCTAAAAATCACAAGACGCAGAGATGCTGAAACGGAGTTGACGAACAAGGAAGACATTAAGAAAGATTAAAGAAGTTCGCTCGGCCCCGACCAACTGAACACTCAGCACCTGCCACTCCAAGAAAGGTCTCCCCCGAAGAAGCGACATGGAAAAAGAAAGAAGCATCACCTACTGAAGAGGACGTCAAGAGTACACCTTCGGAAGACCTACCACTACCCGCGTCATCAACTGAACAAACACCATCTCCATCAGCCACCTCATCTACGCCACTCGTCGAGATCATTGAAGGCACCATTTCAAACATGACATTCGGCGAGGTGCCATCGATGACGCACGCCATGGGAGTAAGTACTCAAAATTCTCACCGAGAGGTAACTTCGGTATTTATCTACATATTTATTTTCTACACGGCATATTTAAATTAGCATATTTCCTTTAGCATATTTACTTTCCTATACCTGCATAAAAAAATCATAAAAATATGATTCTTTTTTTGCATCAGTTTTCTTTAAGCCCCATGCAAGTACTCCCTTGTTGTGGTGGCATAAAAATAAAAATCCAAAAAATATTGCATTCATATGTTTTTACATCATCATCCTTTTTGCATAGAAAAATTATCAAAAATATGTGGGCACATGAAGGTCCACGCTTTTACGAAAAAAATCCAAAAATATGTGAGCACATGAAGGCTCACAACATGTTCCTAGAATTTGTTCCTTCGGGTATATGCGGAATTAATATTTGTAGGGAGAACATTTAAGGAGAACCGAAGATGAACAAGTTCCAGGGACGAATCAAAGGACTACTTCAATATCCAAATTGGAGGAGAGCACCCCCGTTATCACGATAGGTATCACTATCTTTTAAATTATTAGCTAGTTATTATATATGTTTGCTTTGATTAGAGTTAATAAGTCTTAGCGTTTAAGTCTTAAAGTTAGTTCGATTAATTCGGATAGTTCGATTTAGTTAAAATTAGTTTACTTTAAATATTAGGGTTCAGAATTATATAATAAAGTGCTCTTATGGAAGTCATCCACAAGTTGAGTCAATTATTCTCCATATATTTACGGATATGTTTTTGTCTCCACCATGCTTTGTATGCAAGATAATAGAAAATAAGTGTGGGGAGATCCTCGACGACCAAACAGAATTCTTTCGCGACCAAAATCAAGAAATTCGGAACCAAGACGGAACCATCGACTTCGCCTTACGAACCGCGCCCGACACGGTCCGAGTGGGAGGCCGACCGCCCATATACCGGAGCCGACCGACCCCTGCACAGCCCCACTCGGACTTCGGCTAAGTCCACCGATCGGTTTGCTTCCTAAAACTTTTCAATTTTCGCAAATCACTTTTCGTTCCGAATTAAAATAAGTCTTTTCTGTTATGGTATGTTTTCCCTATATGAAAAAGATGTCTTGTTAACCCATGAACAAAGTTTTGCATGATTAAAATTACTACATATACACGTCACTTGTTGGGATGCTTTAATTGCTTAAAACATGAGAAATAATAAAGTTAGAATAATGAGATCCTCTTTCTTTTATCTTGTCTTTGGAGAGTTATTTATTTTAAAATATTAAAATCATTAGTTATGCTTCTCCTTTGTGATCAATGATACATCCTAATAGAGCCGTAGCAATCATTAAAGATATATCTAATTAATTGTTGCTTTCTTGTGTTGAGCTTTGTCAAAACCACGACCCATGTTGAAAGTTGTCTAAAGTCTAAGATCAAGATCACATACACTGCTTTCACTAAAGTATCCATGCTCTAAAAAGTTTTAATCTCTATCTTCCATAATTTTAATTGTTGAAAAAGGTACAGCTATGAAAAAGCCAAAAATGTTCAAAATTCTAAGAGTGGAGAGAAAAGTGAGAGAGAGGAGAAAATGAGCAAGTGTTCTACGGGTCGAAGAACCCCCTCTCTAAAAAAAAAAAAAAGAAGAAAAGAGAAAAAAAATTGAAGAGAAGAATAATGGACAAGTGTCCGAGGGTGAAGTAGGGCCCACTTCTCTATTAAATAAGAGAGTAAAAATGGACAAGTGTCCGAGGGTGAGTAGAACCCACCTCTCCACTAAATAGCCGGTTACCTCGCTTGAAAAAAAAAAATATTCCAAAAAAAGGGAGATAGACGATTTTCAACTAGAGAGAGCGTGGTAATAATAATCTTGATTCACATACACATCTTGATCTATGACTTATGACATCTTTCTCCATGGATCTACATTTGACTCGACAATAAATACAAGGTAAGTGTGCTACATGTTCTTGAGCTCCACATATGATATAATAAATGAACTACGAGGATATAATATATTTTGAGAGACTTGAGAGTATCACAAAGGAGTAAGTAGAACTATGTTTTCTTTTCAAAACTTATGCAAAATCTCTCCAAGTGACTTGGTTTAAGAATTTAAGGTGATCTGTTTCTAACCATTTCATGCCATATCCCAAAGTGCGAGGTATGACCATGGAGTATAATTATGATCCATTCTTTGTCTCACGGTTACATTAAAGTTAGACCATCCTTTTATCGAGGACGAGTAAAAGCCTAAGTGTGGGGAGTTTGTTGACACTTGTTAACGTATATTTTTAATTGTCAACTAAACATGGAAAAGGAATTAAAATATATTTAGATAACCTTATTAGGGGTTTCTACTAATGATTTCCATGAGTTTTGGTAAAGTTGTGATTCGCGAGGGGACTTAACGAAAAAAACAGCGAAAATGGCGTGTCACACGACCGACGTAACGCATAGCGCAATCCAACTCGAAACAAGTCCGAAAGGCTCCGGAATACACCCGACGTCAAAGAGTCCCAAAACCCGAAAATACATCATCTAGAAGACTCCAGAAGACACGACGCCGGCGGGACCCGGGATGGACCCCACCACGGGCCGATCGGCTTTGTTATTTGGGCCGAGTCGGCTGGCGTGGCCGCCAAGTCGCCCCCGCTTCCGGAAGCTTCCTCCACCGCCTCTAAGACTCGATCTAAACCGGTTGATTCAAGTCGGTTTGATCCGAGGGCGTAAGTAGAAGTGCGGGATGATTCAAGGATTAATACCACATCGCTGTTGAAGTTGAAGAGGAAGAGGAAGACCCATATATAAAGACCCCAAGACCCCCGGCTCAATCAATCAAGTTTGATCTAAAGCTTCACGTTCATTAAGAAGTAGATCAAGTGATTATCTCGAGATCAACTCATCATAATATCGGATCGAGATCCAGCTCTAGTCGACGGCCTTAGCTCTAGTTCAAGAACTACAAATAGAAGATTAGACAAGATGTAGAACTAGAAGCCTTAGATTAGAGTTGAGAGTAGAGCTTCAAGTTGAGAGAATTAGAGCGCGTTGAGGCGGAGTTGAAGGAAGGCCGGAGCCGCCGGCGCCTCCATCTTCTTCTTCCTCCTCCGGAGTTAGTGCCATTGGGCGCAACTCGAGATCTTGTGGATTGTTCGACTTCCATTCGAGTAAGTGATATTGTTTCTATTATTCTTAAGGTTCGTATTTCTTTGATAAGATTACTTTGATTCTTGGTTGCTCTTGAGTTAAAGTTGTTAGATTAATGTAAGCGTGGTGCTTAGATTGACTAGCTCATTATGAATACCTTCTATAGGCCGGGGTGAAGACACTTGTTAAGGCTGATCGTAGTGGTGACAAAGACTATTGAGTCCTTGTTACGCCTTTGCCCCGTTTATAGAAATCGTAGGAGACCCCGCATTGTTAGCGTAGAACCCCTTTATTAAGAGTTTCTTCATGACAATCCCTCTTGAGAATAATGTTGCAAATGATTTACTTTGAAGTGAGAACAAGACCTTCCTAATGGAACTCCTTACCTCTCTTTTAATCTAGTTTTTAGCCACTACGGATTTAGCTATACACTTGACATGCTCTCTCACCTTCTCCCCCCGTGGATTCGATATTTAAAACCCTATTCGGGTGAAGTGCTCACCGGTATCCGTTAAACTGCGGATTATCCATCATAATATTCTGTAGGTTAACAAATACCAACAGTCCTCCGCTCCGACGAGCTCCTCTCGCGTGGGCGGCTCGGTGGCGGCGACCCGGTCGTGGTGCGGTTCAAGAACGGCGGCTCCCGGCTTCTCCTCGCAAAGACTACCGCCATGGCGTAGGCTCGCGGCAGCTGGCAACAGCAGCTCCCGGCTAGGCACTCGGCAAGCGGCGGCGCGCCTCCCTTCCTTCTTCTCCTCTTCTTTCCTTCTCCTTCCTTCTCACCCTCTTCTCTCGGTTCTTGGATGGGCAGCGTAAGGCGATGGCCTCCAGCCGCGGCGGGGCACTGGGAAACCCTAGCGCTCCCAGGGGTCCTCTTTATAGGGCGGCGGCGCGTGGCTTGAGGGGGAACGGCCCGACGGGTCGAGATGCCGATCGAACGGCGACCGAGGGCTCGGGCCGGGATTGAGGGTGCGCCGCTATCGCGCAGCGCCGGCACTCTCCACCCGGGTGGCAGGTGGTCAAAAGAGGGGACAGGCGGGAGACATGGTCATGGCTATGGCGAGGCCGGGCGGCCAACTTTACCGCGCTGGGTGACGCCGGTAGCGTGACTGTCGGGTAGCTTTGGCGTGCGAGGCACGCAGGGCAAGGGCGCTGGGCGCTTAGCGCTGAGCGCGGGTGCGGATGCGCGCGTGAGCGCTGGCGGCGCGCCTCGCTTTGGGGAAAAACAGAGAGAACGAGGGGGACCAAGGAGAAGGTGATGACAAGTGGGTCCCACTTCGGCAAAGGGCTTGAGACGGAAAAGTCGAAACGCCCATCTCTATGTTGCCGGGCCGGCCCGTCAGCGGTGGAGTGGCTTCGGCCCGCCGGTTTCCGTGCTGGCTTCATGGGCGGGCCAAGGCCGATTGGCCTCGTTGTTGGGCCGGTTAGCCGGGCCACCGGGCCGAAATGGCCTCCTCTTCTCTCTCCTTTTCTAACTCGTTTTCCTATTTCTTCTTCTGTTTTTCTAAGCCATAGGCACCTATATGTATATGTATATATTGCCAACATACATACACTAGGGAGGTCCACTAGGTCACTAGGAGTTTAAAGGAATCCAAGTCAAAGGGTTGGCAACAAGAAGATTTATAAAAACATAGGGTTTGATTTTATTAGCATCACATAAAATCAAAGAACTCCAACTCAAGCATGGTTGATTAAAAATGCAAAATGCCTAACAAAATTTAATAGGTGCTACTTGTGCAACTAGGGTTTGTCTTCCTACATGACATATCATCATTCATGGGTTATCTAAGAAAAAAAAATTTTGTTGGTTGCAATTTTTAGGTTTTGAAATTTCCGGTTGTTACAGCACGGTACTATCTACAAAGGGATTTTATCGGATCTACACGTTGTTGCCATCAAGAAGTCAAAGATAGCAATTCAGAAGGAAATAGATGAGTTCATAAATGAGGTGGCCATCCTATCACAAATAAACCATCGGAATGTAGTGAAGCTTCTTGGATGTTGTCTAGAGACAGAGGTTCCATTATTGGTTTATGAATTTATTTCAAATGGTACACTTTATGACCATCTCCATGTTGAAGGGCCAAAGTCTCTTTCTTGGGTTACTAGGTTGAGGATCGCAACTGAAACTGCAAGTGCTCTTGCCTATCTTCATTCATCAGTTTCAATCCCAATTATCCATAGAGATATCAAGTCTAGTAACATACTTTTGGAAGAAACTATGACATCCAAGGTATCGGACTTTGGAGCTTCAAGATACATTCCAATGGATAAAGCAGGATTGACAACAATGGTTCAAGGGACAATTGGATACTTGGACCCTATGTGCTTCTATACAGGACGCCTCACAGAGAAAAGTGATGTGTATAGCTTTGGGGTCATTCTTGTGGAACTACTAACAAGGAAGAAACCATTTTCATATGTCTTCCTTGATGAAGATGGCCTCGTTTCCCATTTTGTCAAATTGCTTGCTCAAGAAAATTTGGCACAAATACTAGATCCTCAAGTCATACATGAGGGAGGCAAAGAAGTCCATGAAGTTTCCATACTTGCAGCATCATGTATAAAGTTAAATGCTGAGGACCGACCCACAATGCGACAGGTGGAACATACACTGAAGGTCTTCTTGTATCCAAGAAGTTTGTTGTCCCAACTGATATGAATGTGGAGACAAATGAAGAAAAATGACATAGTTATGATGAATTGTTCGTCAAAAACTGAAACACCAAGCGCACAAGAATACACCAGAACATATAGTATGGAAGAAGAAATGTTGATGTCTGCAAGGTATCCTCGGTAGAGAGACAAGCTTTTTCTCCATGCACGTAAAAAACCATCATAGCAGAATAGATGTCCTGTATTATGTGCATCATTTTGGCTGTAACCTTTGGTACCATAACATTTTATTTTACTACCATAAAAAGTCTTACTTATTAAGAAAATCCAAAAAACTATTTGCACTGTTTTAAAAGTTTTCTTCTGTAACTCGATTTCCTTCCTAAAACCATTAAATAAATGCAGTGATATATTTGAGATACACATTTTTATGATATTCGGTTACCTGTTATATACTACTCCTATATCAAGTATCTACATGAAAAGGAACATCGAACAATTTGGGCAATTTTTAATTAAATGGCAATTGAATGTATATATGTAGTCAATTTATAGTTGCTTTAGTCCAGCTAGCTTTTTTTCCTAAGTCCAGCCCCTCTACAAAATATATCATCTCAATTGAAAAATTACTAGCTATTACGTACATACTATGAGAAATTTGAAATTATTTAGTTTATCTATCAAAAGTTTACTTAGAAATTAGTCCAAATGTTCCTGTTGGAAACTCTTTTTAACTCCAACAATCTAGTACTCTTTTAACTCTTTCTTGAGACGTGAGATTGCTAAAAGCGCTAGCACGCTAGCACCCAGACATGCGTCTCTAGATGGTTAATTCCCTTAGAGACGGTTCAATTCTAACTAAAACATTACTACCATGTTATGTATGTTCGTTCAATCCCCAAATGAAGTAGGGAAAAGGTATAAAAAAAGGAGGGAAAATAAAAGATATTGTAGAGGTGAATGTAGTTGTCAGCCGCTGAGACAAAAATATAGAGGTCTTCCAATAAGATGAGGATGCTTGAATTAGAAGGTGTATTTTACCCTTTTATCCCAGCTTCCAGACAGAGTGTATGGTTGCTGCTGATTTTTTGTTCTTGTAAGTTCTACTGAACAGACTCATGTCGTCAAGGGGCTCATGGCTCAATGGTAAAGACCATTGGTTAGGGGGCTCCCACCCAGGGTTCAAATCCTGGTGCGACACTTTATCCCGGATTTATTTCAGGATTTTCCTACCGTGCATTAAGTGGTAGGCGACGTCCCCGTCGATAGCGAGGCGCCCAGTGGTGACTTCGAACTTCAAGATTTGCCGGCTCGCCAGCTTCGAAGGTGCTCATAGGGGTAGGGTTTGCATACGTGTGTTCATAGGGGTGAGTGTGCGTGCGTGTTGGCGTCTGCGTTTGTACCGTGTAATCTCAAAAAAAAAAAAAAAAAAAAGAACAGACTCATGTCTTTCCGTTAGCTCTATGAATGGGAATGGGGTTCAACCATATTAAAAAAAAAGAGCCTATTCAATATATATGTTATAAATTTTAGCAGCTAATTGAAACTTTTTTGCACTTAGCCGGTTCAACACTTCACAATACCTAAAATGTTGTGCACTCTAATTCATTACTTGTTGATAAATTCATGGCTTGGTTGAATAATGTTTTCAATTAGACATCAATCCACATGTGTTGGAAAAATTGGAGTGAAACTGTAATTAAATTACATCCAAATCCACCACAACACATGTGAATTGGTGTCAAACTATAACTAAATGGTCGTGCTCTAGCTTGGAAAACGCACACAGCGGGGGAAATCTAGGGATGGAACATGGTCTCCACGAGTTTGGACGGCTTGTTTGGGTTCGCGTGTGTCGTGTGTGGGAGTGACCGCGTGAGTTGGCGGGATGCCAACTGGTGTGGAACGGCCTTAAAAGCAAAATGGCATGGGACATGGTTGTGCTGGCCCAGCTGACAATCGAGCGTAGAGCCTGATAGGTTGGGTTCTAATTTTTCCTACCCAAAATCATGACCAACTAAAATGCCCAAGGGTCCGTGAAATTATAGAGCCGGCATTGTCTTTTAGTCACTGTTTGGCTCACTTCCAAAGAAATGGTACACCAATGCTTATAGCCAAATTAAGTTTCTGCAAGTTTCTAGAAACTTCTTAAATTGTATGAGAAAAACTGTTTTCTACCATTTCTTTGGCATTTGATCAATTATACACTATTTTTTGCTATAACTTTGGCAAATGTTAATTTTGACAATCTAAAGTTTTGGCTTACCATGAATTTAGTTGGATGTTTTTTTGATAACAAGTTGGACGAAAATTGAAAGCCAACCAATCTCGCCCATCATATTCTAATGCTCTCCGGTTGGGAGGCCACTCCACATGGGTTCGAGTCCTCTCCTGACGCATGATTTTCCACAAAAAAAATCCCCCGCCCGGTCCTCGTGTGCCAAAGCATGGTGTGAAGCCTGCCCTTCTCACGGGCCTGTGGGGCTCCCATGTCAGGGCGAGGGCTGGAGTTCGGGGGTTTTCCAGGATCTGGTGAGAAGATCTTCTTCTTAAAGA
The DNA here is from genome assembly GCA_015847255.1 of Hyparrhenia diplandra. Lineage (NCBI taxonomy): Eukaryota > Viridiplantae > Streptophyta > Magnoliopsida > Poales > Poaceae > Hyparrhenia > Hyparrhenia diplandra. The sequence goes on along the minus strand of JADLZK010009251.1, from coordinate 227,591 downwards.
AATACAGGTGGGGACATCGTCCCCGCTCAGATCCCTGGTATATTCTAATACTCAGCCGGTGTGCAGGACTGCATGATCTAGTGGTCCCATGGTTAGGGTCCCCACAAGACAGGGGGGCATGGTTAGCGACGGGCTTTCCAATTTCCACTCTATGAGAGCATGCTCTGCTTGCGTAGGAAGGCGGCAGGGGTGTGGGGTCAGATTGCCATAGGTGGAGAGATGGATTTGGGCAATCCACGTGTGGGAGTGTGCGGGGAACGGGGCTTGGGCGACGCAGGTCATCGCGCGCCACTCGTGCAGGAGTCTACTCGGTTCGATTGGGTTAACAAAGAGCCTGATTAGTTGGATTCTAATATTTGACTAACCAATCATGGCAACCATAGTTTTTAGTCACTACTTGGTTCACATTGCCAATGAGTTAGCACACCAATGCTTATTATAGTAAAAGTTTCCTTGAAACTTCTTAAAATTGTATGAGAGAAAAAGTGCTTTCTACCATTTCTATGGCACTCAACCAATTATAACTTATATTTTTTTTATCATAACTTTGCCGAGTCTAAGTTTTGTCTTAGCATGATTTTGGTTGCCCGAAAATAGAAGGACCGACAACACGAGTTCTCGGTAGAGTGTGCACACGTCATGTCTCTCTCATTGTTAAGGATGAAAATGGTCGAACTTCGGTCGAAAAAACTCTCCAATGTTTTCTCCGTTTACATTTAAATACGAAAAAGGAAAGCAAAAACGGTAAAGCCGACACGCAAACGAACGCGAACTTATGGAACTTCCAAACGAGCCAATTTGAGCGGACTTATGTTGAATACAGTCAATATACGAAAATTCAATATGGAATATTGACCCGTAGGAGAAACTGTGCATAACAATTACCCACTCCAACTTTCATATAAAAATATCTCCATCTGACATCATATAAGAAGATATGATATTTCTAGAGTAATAAGTGCTTATACATGATTAACTAATCTACCATTGGAACTTGTTAAATTTGTTGAATATCATAACTATCTCAAATGAAAAAAATAAAACAAAAGAGTTGTAGATCTCGTCAAGAGCTCTAATTTTCATATAAAAAACATTTTCATCCGAGATCATATGAAAAAGATATTATTTTTCAAGGGATGGCCAAATTCGGTTTAAACTGAATTCCAAATTCGCATATTCGAATTAAAAGTAGAAAAAATAGAAAATGGTTGGAAAAAACTCTAAACAATTTTCGTTTTTTGATTCGAATTTGGTGTTTTGAATTTCGAACCAAATTCGAATTTGTCCGAAACTACGAATTCGATTGGATCAAATGTAGAAAGCGGCGTGCGAATTAAAAGTAGAAAAATAGAAAATGGTTGGAAAAAACTCTAAACAATTTTCCTTTCGACTCGAATTTGGTGTTTTGAATTTTGAACCAAATTCGAATTTGTCGGAACTACGAATTCGATCGGATCAAATGTAGAAAGCGGCGTGCCAATTAAAAGTAGAAAAATAGAAAATGGTTGGAAAAAAACTCTAAACAATTTTCGTTTCGACTCGAATTTGGTGTTTTGAATTTCGAACCAAATTCAAATTTGTCCGAAACTACGAATTGATTGGATCAAATGTGGAAAGCGACGTGGTTCGGTTCGGGATATTTCCATTCCGTTTTCAACCTTACTCATCGTAGTGTCACACCTGGCGTTTCAGGGTTCGGAATTTGGTCACCCTCCGTCCCACCGGAGGGTCAATGGTACACCGGGTGACTGTGTTGCGGCGATACTCTCTAGTCTTGACCCACCTGTGTTCTGTTGATGCTTTCTGCACTCATGGAGTCATGGAAGTTCACAAATAAATCAAATTATTTTTAGCAGGCAAATAATTGGACAAAATGATGAGGACATCACCGCTGGACACGCCTACGCCCGCGGTGTTGCAATTCATCTCCAACTCCGCTGCCACGTCACCCTCCGATTCAGCCGACACGTCGTCAATGTTTCGGGTCGTAACTCCCTCATACGATATCGAAACGGGCGATCTTGGACTCTATGGAAAGGGGACGACGACGCCGTCGTTTTGGATCTGGTCCCAGCTCCAGATGCCCTGTGGATCATTCTGTGTGACCACGGCAAGGTGCTGCGTCACCTGTTTTGGGCCAATTTGGTCATGTATCGTGTCGGGCCTTAAGCCCAAGTTGTGGACGCCCCACCCTGGTCGCCCTCAACCCTAGGTCATGTCTTAGACTATAAATATAGCCGCCGTCGCTGCTAGACACTTGGGTTTTGTTTAGTTTGAGTTTTCCTTCGAGAAACTTGATTGATTCATTGTACTCGTGAAGATTATTCCGTTCTGATAATCCGGGGCCCTGTTCTTGTTCTCCACACCTGTGGAGATTAGTCCTTTGTGATCCGAACTCGAACACCTTCATCTCAAGTTCGTTATTCATATTTGCAATATTCAGATTGCGTGATAACCTGTTCTTGCCTGTGTTCTCGATTCGCTTGCAGGAAAGCCTTCTTGGCGAGGTCAATCAAGTCGTGCTTGGTTGATAACCATTGGAGCGGTGGTGTAGCGGTTGCAGGGTCTGATTGATTCAAAGCCGGACCGTCAACGTCGAGTTCTCCACCAATCGATTTACCACGTACCTCACGGAAGATCGGGCCAGACCCTATCAGTTGGTATCAAATTTCCAGGTTTACCGCGAGGTATTATCTCGTTTGCCTTAGATTCATACAAATTTGTTCATTACCTAGAGTCCACAAAAAGCCCAAAAATATTTTGATTCCCCGCTGTCCTATCACCCTTTGTGCCTTACAATTTCGTTTTCAGATTGCGCTGTTGAGTTTGTGTCCGTGGTCGAGTCTATTTGCTGGATTAGGATTGTGTTCGTGTCGTAGTTCAACCGCCCGTCGCTGTGATTTGTGTTTCCGCCGCTATCCTATCCACCGCATCCATACACCAAGTCGATTCCACCACATTACTTGACTTGCCATCGCTAGCCGCCTTGTGTGATCTCCGCTTGCCGCGCAAAAACCCTAGTTAGGTTGCCAACCGCTCAATTTTCGCCAACACCGCAACCCTCCTTACATCATCGGCACATACCTATTGCTCTTGTTGATAGGGGAGATTCATTTTGTGTTCGGTGTTGGAGTTTAGAGACGCTTTGCCCTAACCGCCGCCGTCGATTCGTGCTTTTCGGAATTTCCGAACACCATATTTGAGGTACCTTGAAAAAACGGCCACAACTTTTGACTCGCTTGTCGAAAAAATCTGAATTTTTTTGGAGATTCTTGATTCGATTTCGGGCAAAACAATACGCCCGAAGGCCTATTGGGGTCCGGCAAAAGTGCCAAAAAATCGGAAAAATAAAGAAAAAAAATTGTCAAGAGTTTTGCACGCTTTTCGGAGATCTTGTTGATTTTCTACGGGCCGCATATCACCTCTGTTCTAGGTGATTCTTCTTGTGATTTTCCTTATTTGGTGATCCTTGTTCCAGGAAAAATATCAAAAAAAATAATATAAAAATAAAAAATTTTGTGATACACGGGGACGCCAAAAATCCGAAAAAAGACGAAATAGCGCTTTCGTGGGCGCTTGTTCTATCTTGTTGTTTTCCATCGTTCGCTTGTTTCATCTTGTTGCGCTTTACGTCTAGGCACGTCTTAGCCAGCATTTGTGACTTGTACTTTGGATCTAGATTGAACACTTGCTAATCGATTTAAGCTATTTGCTAATCCTTCTTTGTCATATTGTGTGCCTTCCCATAGCTCCACAACTTTCTTACTGTCGGACAGGTTCCTCTGCAACCTTTACACCACAAGCCCCGCCGACTTATTGTACCACCTGTGTGGCTTTGGTAAGAATACTTGCAAGACATGGTAAGACATTTTGATATTGCATTCCACTTATACCACCACTTTCACCACCTTCCAAATGTGTTAGTTGTTAGGGATAATACTTTGTTGTTGTCTCTTGCTATTTACTAACCATGTCGGGAGCGCCGGGTGATCCGGCCGCCTCTCCAACAGACTTCAATGAGTGTGTGTCCAAGGCCGAGTGACCACTCTCATTGCTTGATCGGCAAGCACGTACATGACACAACAATTCCAGAGATGAAACGCAACTTTAACAATCGATGACTCGGATTGAACATGTTGAGCAACGCCGTGGACCTGAGCACCCACATCCTAATGAAGATGACCTTGGTGATCTTGACGATGATGTGAACTTGATGATGGCGCCGCTGGCCGATCTTGATGATGGCGCCGCTTTTGATCGTGATGTGGACCGTCTTCATCGTGAATCGCCGTGGTATGGGAGGTAATCGTAATCGAGGTAATCATAATAATGATCCTTTTAGTAAGGTTAAATTCTCCTTGCCTGAATTTGCTTTGGTAATGCTGATCCCGAGGTCTATTTAAATTGGGAAATTGTTGTTGATCAAAAGTCTTCATCTCATAGAGTTCCCGAGTAGCATAGAGTTAGGCTTGCTACTAGCGAGTTCTTGAATTTGCTTTATTTTGGTGGCATGACCTTTGTAATCCCGCTCGATGTTCGTAATGCTGCTCCTATACCTCAAACTTGGAATGATTTAAAGCGACGCATGAAATCTCGTTTTGTTCCTCCTTATTACCAACGTGATTTACTTTTGAAACTCTGCAAACTTTAAAACAAGGTGATAAGAGTGATGAACAATACTATCAAACTTTTGCTTATTGGTTTGGCACGTTGTGGTGTCCAAGAAAATAATATCCAGACTTGTTCTCGATTCTTTGGTGGTTTAAATCGTGAACTCCAAGATATTCTTGATTATAAAGATTGGACTACATTTTCTCAATTGTATCATCTTGCTATTAAAGGCGAACGTGAAGTACAGGACCGCCGTCAACAACAATCTTTCCGGTCCAACGATGGGAGATATTCTCATCAACAGTGTTCCACACATGAGACGCCAAAGTTCCCTGCTGCTACATTGATGCCTCCGCCTGCACCTTCTTCCGAGGTAAACAAATCTATTGTTTTGCATAACCCACTTCCGAAGAAAGGTGTCACTCCAGGTGCTTCTACTAGCTCGTCCTCTTCGGGGCTCCAAAATCACTTGCCACCGCTGCCATGGCATGGGACATATTGCACGGAATGCCCCAGCAAACGCGCTTTCATTGCTACCGAGGATGGATATGTAAGTACTAGTGATGTTGAAGATGATTTAGCCCTTTGCGCTAACATTCATGCAGATTCAGATGATGCTGAGAAAGACGCGGCCATTGCCATTGATTCCGTTGCTGCCACCGCGGGCTATCCTAACCTCCTTGTGCAGCGTGTCTTGAGTTCTCGTTTGGCACAAGAGGAAGACAAGAAAATTCAGCGCAACAATTTGTTCCACATGTATCTTGTTGTGCAGGGTTGTCGTGTTCTCACCATCATTGATAGCGGGAGTTGCAACAACTTGGTGAGTGAAGATTTGGTCGAGAAGCTTGGCTTGACCACACGACAGCACTCTTATCCATACAAACTTCAATGGTTCAACAATAGTGGTAAGACTAAGGTAACCAAATCAGCACGCATTAGCTTTTTCACAGGGTCTTATCATGATACTGCTGATTTTGATGTTGTACCTATGCAAGCTTGTTCTATTTTATTGGGTCGTCCATGGGAATTTGATAATGCTACTTCACACCATGGTAGAACTAATACATACACTTTTATGCATAAGAACAAGAAAATTACATTGCTGCCTTTGTCTCCTTCGGACATTGTTAAACATGCTCAAGAGATTAAAATAAACCTCCAATAGACATCGCTAACAATAATGGGATTCAGTTAAATGGGGGTACTTTTCTTGCTACAACTTCTACTACTGCTGAGTTATGTGATAATCCTGATGCACCATGTTATACTATGTTCTCTCAATCTATTATGTCTTGTGCATTGCCTGTTGTCACTAACCTTTTGCAGGAGTTCGTTCATGATGGGATGGAGTCGAGGACGACTCCAATTCAAGGAGGGGATGATGAGGACATCGCCAAGATGGAGTCGAGGACGACTCCAATTCAAGAAGGGGAGGATGATGAGGACATCACCGCGCTGGACACGCCTACGCCACGGTCTTCCCCAAGTTGCAATTCATCTCCAACTCCGCTGCCACGTCACCCTCCGATTCAGCTGACACGTCGTCAATGTTTCGGTCGTAACTCCCTCATACGATATCGAAACGGGGCGATCTTGGACTCTATGGAAAGGGGACGACGACGCCGTCGTTTTGGATCTGGTCCCAGCTCCAGATGCCCCGTGGATCATTCTGTGTGACCACGGCAAGGTGTTGCGTCACCTGTTTTGGGCCAATTTGGTCATGTATCGTGTCGGGCCTTAAGCCCAAGTTGTGGACGCCCCACCCCTGGTCGCCCTCAACCCTAGGTCGTGTCTTAGACTATAAATATAGCCGCCGCCGCTGCTAGACACTTGGGTTTTGTTTAGTTTGAGTTTTCCTTCGAGAAACTTGATTGATTCATTGTACTCGTGAAGATTATTCCGTTTACAGTAATCCAGGGCCCCTGTTCTTGTTCTCCACACCTGTGGCGATTAGTCCTTTTGTGATCCGAACTCGAACACCTTCATCTCAAGTTCGTCATTCATACTTGCAATATTCAGATTGCGTGATAACCTGTTCTTTACTGTGTTCTCGATTCGCTTGCAGAAAGCCTTCTTGGCGAGGTCAATCAAGTCGTGCTTGGTTGATAACCATTGGAGCGGTAGTGTAGCGGTTGCAGGGTCGAGTTTGTGATTGATTCGAAGCCGAACCGTCAACGTCGAGTTCTCCACCAATCGATTTACCACGCACCTCACGGAAGATCGGGCCAGACCCTATCACAAAATGTAAAAAAAAACTGAGGCGTATGTGTAGAGGGAGTACTACTTTTGCAGGTACGAAGCTTCATCTTTACTGTTTAGCTCCCAGCAGGCAAAGAACCATTCTTTTGCTTTAGCTAAAGCGCCAGATATTCCTTTTTATCGCTTGCTGCAGAGGAAATGCCATCGGAAGCTTACTGCAGTTTGCGTCAAGCATCTAGCAGTTCCCCGAACTACTATCAGTCTATTGCTTTCTTGTCAATATTTGTTCTTCTATGGCTCAGGCATCGTATCAATAGCAGCTCGAAGGTAGTGTGAAGGTCATTTTTTCGCCTAGCGCTTCATTTCTTTTGGTAAAATCTGCACATTATTTTTTCGCCACGTCCAGAAACAATGTCCTCTATAATTTTCCTGACTGAGTTTCATTTGTTCATGTGCACTAAGGTAATGGATATGGTGGCTCCAGCAACTGAATCGGAGGCATTCTTATCTACCAAGTGGACTAGCTAGGGATCAAATTCAAACATGTCGGACCCTTGGAAGGACAGGGCTCCAAATGTTGAGGTACATTTCACTTTCAGTTCAAATTTGTAGAGGTTACTGGATTTCTTAGCAGTTATTTCCAAAGGATGCTAATGTCTTCTTATCAGGGCATATTTAACAACTTTTCCGTATTATTTTCATGCAAGTCCTGGCTAGGTGTTAATTTTTGCTCATTTGTGCATAAAAATTGGAATTTGCAGACACTAGAAAAAGTGCCTTATTATAACAATAATCGTGTTTAAAATTGCAGGCATTTCGTGCGATTAATGTTGATGAGGCTGTCCTAAACATAGCTGCTTATTTAGAGAACGTCAGTGAGCAGAATCAGTTCATCTACTTCGATGGATGGGGTGGACTTGGTGCGTCTGCGGTCCTTAAATCATTAGCCGAACACCCTCCGCCATCCCTGAGAAACAAATTTGATATCATCATCCATGTTGATTGCTCAAAATGGAAGAATAGGAGAACACTCCAGAGGAAAATTGCACAGGCGTTAAAACTTCCTCAGCATGTGCTAGATATTATTGATAGACAGGACGAGGATGATGATTTTGGTGGGGTGGATGAAGGCTCTCGGGGTGAGATAAGAGATGTTGGGAGAGTAATCCACCAAGCAATGCTCGGACATACATTTCTGGTGGTCTTCCATAATGGGAGCAATAGGATCATTGACTTGAATGATTTTGGCATTCGATATGCTTTTGATCCTTGGTCAGATGCTGTTGGTGGGAAGGTATTGTGGACCTTCCGCGGAAGGTTTCGTTGTTTTCCATTTGGTGGAGGGAAGAACTCCTCATCCCGTTTTGATGGAAGACCATATAACTATAAGATAGAGGATAAGTCAGCTACTGTGCTGCGTTCTTCTTTTCCTGAAAATGTGCAGAGTGAATACTGGGATGAAATACTACTTGAAGAAGCCAGAGAAATAGCTCGCTACACCAACAAGCTAAGTGTCACCCCGGAGCTAGCTGCAACCTGTTGCAGGTATGTGCTCTCGTTGGAGGGTTCAAATTTCAGGCGCTACAACTTCAACTTCAACTGGGCTACTCATGCCTCAAACTATTGGGTTTGTGATGGGATTATACAAGATTCCCAACAAGAAAAAGCTTGGGATATTGCTGCTGCTCTGCAGGAAGAGATGCTAATAATGGAAGAAACAGACTCTGAGGTGTGGTTTCCCAGTCTTTATGACAGAAGACGTTGGATCGCAGCCGGAGATCTTGGTAGCAATTCAGTCCGTGTATCAGAAATAAAGCCAGAAACAACGACATCGTTGTTTCTGTTTCATGATGCATTGCCTGGAAACTTTTTCCAAAGATGCGAGCAACTCCATGTGTTGAAACTGTGCAACTGCAACTTCAGGTTTTCTTCACCCCCTTTCCTTGATTGCAAAACAATAAGATTCCTTGGATTAGAGAGCTGAAAGGATGAACCAAAGAATGGACGAGAAACCAAACAAGAGGGAGGACAAAAGATAGTAGAATTTTTTCAAAAGGCTATCTGTGCTAGACATATGCCGCACAGACTGGCAATTGACTTTATCAACGAAGAAAATACAAACAAACATTAGGGAGATCAACATAAAAGAGGGCAGAATTTGGCGCAAGAGAGGTTGGACCTGGAGGCATCTGCGGAACATTCACAAGCTCCGAGTGATTGATCCTACACTTCCTTGGCAAACAGAAAGTGCAGATGACGACTTCACCGATTTGGTGAAGCTAGAGCTCCTTGACCTGACAGGGAATAGCACAGTACAAGTTTTGCCAAGCTTGTCAGGTGCAACCGCACTCAGTACCCTTGTTCTAGATGGTTGTGTTGGACTAGAACATGTTGGTCCGGAATCACTTCCTCCATCACTTGAAACATTTAGCTTCTTTAATGAATGGAGAGCTAAAATCTCCCCGTATCTCCATGGCTGACTGTGCAAGGTTGGTGAATTTCAGATTGGGTGGATATCTCGAGAACCTTGAGGAGCTGGACCTCTCAAACACATCAGTCAAAACACTTGATCTCACAAATGTACAGGTCCCATGCCTGCGAAAGGTCATTTTGTTGGCTTGTAAGCGCCTCCGTGCTGTACTTTGGCCAAAAAGGGGAATGCCTAAACTAATGGTACTTCGCATCGACACCCGAGACGGAGGAGGAGAAACGATCAAGTCAAAACTGCCACATGATTCTTTGATCGGTAAACAAGAAGAATGTAGGCGTTCAAGTATTTATGCCACAGACATAAGGTTCCTTCAGTCATTATACGTAAGGTTCCGTCAGTCATTATTGATGGCAGCAAGTGGCCATCAAGAAGAACACTGCTTTGCTAAATCTGAACGTCTGCCTGTCTTGTGCTCCTACTAGCGAAGATAATGCACATAGCAACAAGGAAGATATGGGTCCTTGTAGCACTGGACAACTCGTTGGATCGACTGTGCACAAGCCACAGGTCCCCAAGAGTTATAGTGACATTAACTTTGACAAGGCAACTGTCAACCATGATGGCAGCAGTAAGCAGTTTGAGCCACTGGACCTCCATTTAGACATTGGTGAAGGAATAAGAAACAGTAATGTGGTTACTGAACAACAAGCATTGAGGGCTCTAATTTGTTTTACCAACACTGTTGGTTCGTTGCTAGTGCACGACAATTCTTCCATCAGCACTGTTATCGCTAAACACATGATGCTAAACACATGATGTCTGTGAAGGTAGATGAGCTGGAACCACAGAATTCTGAGGAGGAGGACATGGAGACAGATGAGGAAAGCCGGATCCGGTGGAGCATGTGGCGAGGACCAAGGATGATAACGAAAACGGAGATTGTTGATTGGTCATGCCTCAAGTGGTGCCGTGTCGAGAGATGCTCCGGATTAGACACTGTCTTTGCAATTGACAATGACACAAGCTGCTTTCATGAACTGGAGACCTTTTGGGGCAGGATCTCTTGATGGCCTGTTGTATTTGGAGCAAAGGAAGACCGGTCAATGTGACGGACTATAAATCCTTTGCAAAACTCAAGACGATACATCTGCACTCCTGTCCCAGGCTCACATTTGTGCTCCCACTGTCATGGCTTACCTTGTCCAGCCTTGAAACTATCCACATCACTTATTGTGGCAATCTAAGTCAGGTCTTGCCCTTAGAAGCTGAGCTGCTAAAGAAGCTACCTGCCGACCGCAGTCGAAAATTTGTACTAGAATTCCCAAAGCTCAAGAACATCTACCTACATGAGCTCCCCAAGCTGCATCAGATATGTGAGGCCAAGATCTTTGCTCCTGTGCTCCAAAACATCTGGGTGAGGGGATGCTGGAGCCTCAAGCGCCTCCCAGCCACCTCTGACCGCCTGCACAGCTGCCCCATCGTGGACTGCGAGAAGGACTGGTGGAAAAATCTGGAGTGGGACGGGAAGGAGGCTGGCCACCACCCCTCCCTCTTTGAACCACGCCACTCTAAGTACTACAAGAAGACCCTGCTCCGAAGCTCAGTTCTCCGGTGAGCTGAGCTGATGATGATGTACTGGCTGCTCCGATCAATCCACACATCCAGGTACACATGAATAACTGGTTTCTTTTTCAATATTTGCTTTTCTCCTCTTAGTAGTATGTATCATACGTCATATATTTCTTTTCCCTGTAATCACTTGATGTATTATTATCTCCCTAGATTTGGTGGTGGATACATACATGGCATCGATGTCTAAGCTGCTTCCTACAGTGTGCTTCTGTTCTGTTGCTTTGCCAAGTCTTCTGTTGGTTTTCTCAAGAATAAATTGGTGGTTGATGATGGTTCCAGTCGCATCCACCAAGTTGATTGCAGGTGTGCTCGATACTGTCTTCGTTTGTGTGCGCCTCTTGTCGGCGTTGTTTATTTCTGTGTGTAATGTGTATGCTTGAAATAAGAGAGAGGGTCCCATGTGCCATGATTGGTTGGCTATACCATTTCCATCGTCACAATGTCACCCTCATGGTGTGAGTATTTGAGCTGCAAAAACCTTGATGGTGTGTATACTTGTATGCATGGAGATATTGAACTCTAGCAGCATGCTAATTAATGCTGCATATATATTTATAACAATGGTTTGGTGTGATCTGGCAATATTAGCTATTTGGTTGAAGTGGTATTGGTAAAAAAAAAAAAAAAATCAGGTGTATGCATGCATGAGGACACCATGTTTGTTTGTTGGTGTGTGTTCTCTCTGTAATTGTTTGCGTAAAAACTCTGGGCCAGTTTGTCTGATGTGGTTTTCTAAAACTTTTTTAAGCGGCCACTCGCCTGTAGTGCTTTGGTTTTCTATAAAACTGTACTATACTCTGTGGTTTTATAAGTTACAATTCTGAAGTCATATAGGGGATACCAGTTTACAAGGAAAAGATCATAACATCTAGCAGAACTAGAACCCTGAACATCACAAGAAAACAACTTCAGCGACCATAAAAACACTGTTACTAGTGCCCCTCAACTACCAACAACGATCTGACCATACAATGCAACCAGACCCAACAACTAAACCCCCGAGCCGGGTAAACACAGAATAAAAGATTGCAATCCTCCAACACACTTCACGCTCCGCAAGGCCCTGTTGAATCTTCTCAATAACATCTCGGCCACAGCCAAAGTCTTCAATTTAAGTAGAGGGCTAGAGGCTTCCATTAGATGATTGACATAATTATCTTGTGGATCACCGCTATTGAAAAAGCAAGCACCTTGCAGTTGGAGACTACATCATTCCTCAACATCCAAAGAGCACCTACATATATAAATAAGATAACACTCCTCAACCCATGTTTTACTCTGTCCAACACTTCAATGAAAAATGACTCATACTACTTAGTGACTTCAACCACCAAAGGTTAGTGTGAAAGAAGGTCCACAAAAAAAGAGGCTAAAGGGCATTGGAAGAGGATGTCATATGTTGTTTCCATTTGATCACAAGTCTTTTGAAATCTCATGTTTGGTTTTAGAAATTGATGACACACTTGCGGTACTAATCCTTTGCTCTAAGTGTATGACTTGAGATAGGATTAGGTGGATGACAAGGAGCATGATGATCATGAACATGGACAATGTTGGTGGACTTGGTGGATCGTCAGGCTCGGTGATTGGCTTGAGAGGAACCCGGGAGATCAAGGCAATAGGTTTTTTCCTTTCGGTGATCAAGACACGATAGAGCGTGTGATCGCATTATAGGATAGATAGCCGACTATCAAGAGAGAATGCCACGGCTAATCCAATGAGAAAGTGCCTCTAGGTTTATTGTGACTTGCATATGCATTTAGAATCTAGCGCACTAACTTCGCCTTGAAAATGGTTTTCAAATTGCTAACACACATGCACATAGTGATGTACACCTGGTGGTGTTGGCACGTTTGCAAACGAGAAGTTATTCGGTGTTTCTCGGACACTAGGACTGCCTTTGGGTGAAATAATGCTTTGATCCATTGTGATTTGGATCAATTAATCATGTGAGATGTGTAGCCCTCTGAATAAGCTTTCCATAGAGTCTTAGATCATCAAAATCGGACTTCGGAGCTAAAAAGTTATCGATGTTTAAGCGAACGATGGTTTTAGCCCAAAATGGGCACCGCCATGCCATGGCGGTGACCACTTTGGCATGGGCAGTGAGCGTGCTTTCAAAGGCGGTCACCGCCATGTCCGATGGTTAAATTGTGGTCACCGCCATGGTAGGGCGGTGACCGGGGCGGTGACCGGGACAACACGAGTGGTGTTTAGTATTTCGATCATATCTTCTTCATACGAACTCCATTTTCGATGATCTAGCACTTGTTGGAAAGCTAACGAGTAGCTCTACAACCCTGTGGTGGTGGATTTTGATTTTGAGCATGTTTTGGTCACCTCCCTGTCCGGTGACCACGGCGGTGGCACCACCCCAATTTTCCAGAGAGTGGCGATTTCGGTTCTCAACTTGGGTGGGCACCGCCCTGGCATGGCGATGCACCGCCCTGGTCGGGTGGTGACCATTTCAGCCACGTAAAATTTGGAATAGCCGTTGGAATTCGACTATTGGAGGGCACCGCCACGGCATGGCGGTGACCACGCGAAAAAGGGGATCTTTGAGAGTAACGGCTCTATCTTTGGATGGGGCCTATAAATATGTGTGTGGCCGGTTTGGGGAGCTCTCTCTTGCATATTTGAACACTCTAACATCCTCTTGAGCTGAAGATACTCCCCTCCACTCATCTCTCTTGCCTAACTTCGATTCTTGGTGAGATTGAGTGAGATTCAAGTGCATTTGCTTGTTGATTGCATCTAGAGGCACTTGTTCTTCGGAGGAGCTGCGGGATTCTTGTTTCTCTTAGGAATTTGCCCGGTTCCCTAGCGGCTTGGAGTTGGTTGAGGTGTTGAGCTCGACCGGAGATTGTTCGAGGCCAACCGGTGGACTTGTGAGGGGTCGTTCCTTACCCCGCGGAGATTCGCGAAAAGGAGCACTAGTGGATTGCTCGTGGCTTGTTTGATCCTCTCTTGTGATCGGTGTGCTTGAGCTCCCCCACCCCGATTTGGCACCATGCCCTTAAGCTTAGAAACCGTCAAGTGAGTGCATCGCCACAACGGGGGAGTAAGCGTGCCGGCAAGCACGTGAACCTCGGTGAAAAAATCATCGTGTCAACCTTGTGTTTGCTCGTTGGAGATTTCTTGGTGATCACGGTGATTGGCTTCCACCTCTACACATCGACGTCGGTATATCGTTTACACCTCCTCGTGTACTTACATTTATATACTTGTGTAGTCTTGCTAGGTTGCTTAGTTGACTAGAATAGATTTGCTCCTAGTGATAGAATTAGTTAGTTTACCTTGCTCACCTAGAAGTAAATTAGCAACATAAACCTTGCTTGTGATTAGAGATATTAAAATTGATTTGTGGCTTGCATAGATAGCTTGTAGCATCGCTTATTTAGCTTCGCCATCTTTTTTTGTACTAATCCGGTTGTTTAGTGTTGTTGCAAGAATTTTTAATAGGCTATTCAACCCACCCCCCGCCATTAGGACCTTTCATCTTTACAGTTCACTGAACTCGACCATCTTTTTTTTTCAACTGTACCCACATTGAACCTTATCATTGAACGCTATCCAAAGTAAAATTTAGACTTTAATGGGAATACTACAACCCTAGATCTCATTCAACCGTGGGGTTTCCATGGCTCCATAGGTCAAAAAAAATACATACCAATTTATCTCCTACAGTTTTCCATTCCCTAGCAGACTTCATCTCTACATGCCAATAACTGAATCTCCCTCAACCAGTCCTGCAACCGAGCAGTCAGACTTCAACTGATCCTATTTATCATATCAAACTTCAATTGTTCGTTAATAGCAAGCTAGCTAGTTGAAGTTATGTATCACTCTCATTTGGCTTTTGGACTAACACAACATAGTTGTGTATCACATATATGTTTGTAGCTGGTTAATAGAGTTAGCCAAAAGATGTGAAACCACTAGTGTTGTTTTGTTGGTCCATTTGGTTAAACATAAATGATATGGTTTTTGAAAAGAAAAAAAAAGGCTTATTCTTTGTAGGTTATCTTTGTGGTCGCCCACTGGCTTTGTACTTGGTCCTTCCTCCTGAAGCCGGATTTATAGGTTTTGGTTGTGGAGGCCTCATGACATTTTGTGGAGGTAGTCACAAACTTCTTTTCCCCTAGACACCAGGGTGGCAATCTGCAAATTGATTGTCACATTTTTTAGATAATGGATAATATACTGAATCGGACCAATTATTATAAAGTTTTGACAAAAATAACAGATCGCCAAAAGCACATAGTTGCAGCCTGGGAAAAGAGAACTAAAACAAAATAAGGTTCTTTCTAAACATATGACCAATGTATTTTGAAGATAACCATCCTCTGGAACTCAATAATTGCAACGCCGATGACTCAAGATGTCGTGCAGCGTGGATCGGTCGTTCTGTTAATATCATGCCGCTGCCGGACTTGCCTTTATGCATAACAATGCGTTCCCCTGAAGACTACTTGCAAGATAGTGCAGCAGCGGCTGTTAATAACAATAAATTATACTTTATTTCGATGTTTGACCACCTTACAAAAAGATCACTCATATCGGTGGGAGGAGCTAAACCAAAAAGTATATGTACAACACGCCATAAGAATTTGGCATAAACACAATAAATAAAGAGGTGTTGTATGGTTTTCGTGAATGACTATCACGTGCCAAGAGATAGAGGGCGCAGGGGCGATAGACCCACGAGGCCCACGAGGGGCATTTGCAAGCGCCACCAGGGGCCAGGGCGCACGCGCCACTGTCACCTCCTCCCCTTCGCGGCTTCTTCGGTAATTAATCTCTATATCTCTATACAACATAAAAGAACAAAAATAAGACTTCTTTTTTTTGCGATATTAATTTTGGTACTTCTATCATGCGATCTAGCGCTGCGCTCCCTCCATCAACCATGGGAAGGCAAAAAAAAAAAAAGGAAAGTCCCTTTTCTACCACAAAATCATTCAATCAACTTAAAATAGAAAGTAATGCATCATTCAATCAATCTCTACTACGACATAAAAAGAACAAAAGTAAGATTTTTTTGGATGCGACATTAATTTGGTACTTCCATTTGTCTCGCATGCGATCCGGCTCTGCGCTCCCTCCTTCAACCATAGGAAGGCAAAAAAAAAAAGGAAAGTCAACCCACACAAGGCAACCAATGCACTTGATTTCTCCTTCCTTTCCTTTTCTACCATAAAATCATTCAATCAACTTAAAAATAGAAAGTAATGCATCATTCAATCAATTAAAATCAATTAAAAAAAAAAACACTCATCCACCCTACCATCACCCATGTTGCCCACGCCGCATGCGATCTCCTCCTATTCTCCTCCAATCATGCTCGAGATTTTGTAAGTGTGATAATTGTTATGTTTTATCGGTGTCAATATCACGCGGGTGATCTAATCTCTACAACATAAAAATGATGAAAATAATTTCTTTTATCATGCGGTAAAAAACTCTTATTTCGATCGCTCGCCCCCTGCGATCCAAGTCTTGTTCCGTCGCTCTACGCCCATGTGATCCTCCACTCCGTCCCCCCGGCAATTCCTCCGATCAGCCAACGAGCTCACGTCCCTAAGCCACGCCGGTGTCGATTGGCACCTTTACGCCCCAATGGCGATCACCGGTCCCTCCCTACCGCTGAACGAGGCGCTCCCTACCGCGGCGCACCCAATCTCCACTCTTTCCCAACCGCGGCAAGCGAGACGCGCCGCCGGTCTCTGTCGCCGCTCCTACATCTTGAGCACATCTACTTCTTGTTTTCCCAACTCGGTAGTGTTCTCCCACCCGTCCACGAAGCGCATACGCCGGGCAGCGCCGGCCGAGGAGTTCCCCGCCCTCGGGCGCCGGCGTCATCATCCGGTGCCCGACTCGGGCTTCTACGCCACGCCGGGTTCGCGCACGCCGTCCGGGGCTCGAGTTCAGCGGGGCCTCATGGATTGGCACTACAATAGCTACAACTTCATCCAGCCCGACGACACAGGCGATTCGAGACCTCGCCGTGAAGCCGAGCTCAGCCCCATGTGCGGTGTCATCACCGGCAAAGAGTGTTGTGGGCGTGGGCGACTTCGCTGGTGCGGCACTACCTCGAAAGCAAGATCGTGCGGCTGCTCCCGCGACACCGGGCCCGAGAGGTGCGAGTCACCCGATCGCGAGCCCGCCCGTGGTGGGCTCCTACCTTTCGGCATCGACACACCCAAGCGAGGACGAGCTCATCTCAAACCGAATGGACCTTGTATGGTGTGCGTCCGGGAGATTGGCATCGAGTCCCTCGCCTTCCTCTCGCTTGGGCATCTTACGCAATTTGAGTGAATCCTGCTTCTGTGCAGGTTCTTAAAGAAAGCTTCAAAATTTATTGGATATTGGATATTTCTTCTTGCTGATATAAAATATTATCTTAGATGCATCACTTATTGAGCGGTGGCGTTGGTTATTAATTTTATGAACTTTATGCTTCAATTAAATGTTAGTTTAATGTCGCTATTTCATTTAACAATATTTTTATCTTATCATGTGATCCATTAGTTTTTAGTAAAAAGAAATTAATTATCTCGTAGCATGGCACGAGCGATACTAGTCTTGCGGAAATAAAGAAAGAGTTTGGTTAGGATTATCTTAAGACTTTTTGGTGTGCAAGGGGATATTCCCATCTATAAGTAAGACCCTTACTAGGAAGTAAATAGGATTGCTTCTAAAAGGTATTCCAACTCTATAAGGAAACCTTTAGAGAGGTTGTTTTTAGTTTACAAGTCCCATTAGTCGAGTTATAAAAGTAAGGGGTCTGTAATCTCTTAGGTCAACAAGCAATAAAGAAAATCTATGTCATGTGTCGTCAAGAAGGGGCCCAAAAGGGCTGTCAAAGCCCTAAAAGGTCGGTCTAGCAGCCCAGGAGGAGGGAGGCCAGCCGTGCGCGTGCCCCGCCCACCGCCGCCCCACCACCTGCCTTCGTCGCGTCGTTTGCTTCCTCGTTAAGTAATCTTATTTAGGATAAGGTAGAAATAGATTAGGAAATAAAGAGAGATCTACTTCTCATGCAAGTCTTCCTAGGACTATAAATATAAAGGGAGATGTAATTAGTTGAATCTTAAGAAGAAAAATAAAGGGGTAACTCCCAACAGCTTTAGCTCTCCAGCCCTAGGTTCTCTCTTCCTCCTCCATGCGCGCACGTCTTGCCAGCCGGTCACGCCCTTCTTTGCCGTCGTTCGTCCTCGCCACCATTTCTCACTACGCCTTCCTTGTGCCGGTCACCATCTCCACCGCCTCCAACACCGGCCGCCTCTTTTCCCTTCCCGCACAAGTCGCCCTCTTCCTCGCGCACGCCGCGTGCCCTAGGGCTGCTTTCGTCGTCGCCGCCCCCTACCGTCGCCGCACTACCGCCCGTGGAGCCGCTGATCGTGTCACTTCCGGCCCAATCCGAACGGTTTGTGATACCGGTATCCGGAGACCTGCGATCCAACCACGCCGCCATTGTCAAGATTCGATGGCCGTCCCACCGTCGCCTTACCCGAAATGATCATGGAGGCTATATACACGCTTGGTCCGAGAAACGACACCGACAAAGCTCACGATCTCCAACTACATCAAAGATAAGTACGATTCTGACCTTCCTGGCCCATCACTACGCAATCATGTTAGGCCACCTCTCTCACATGAAGTCCATCGCTGAGCTCGACGACCTCCTCGATGCCGCCCCACCATGGGCGCCACCGATGACAATGGTGCTCCCATGGGCGCCGCCGACATCGTCCCATCTACGCTCACCGACGCCACAGTAATCCGGACACGTCTACCCCGAGGATGCCCCCCGCTATCATGGTCCGTTCAAATCGAGCGAGGCCACCACCACCGACGTCCACCGGTTTGCTTTCGACGAAAAGTCTACTCCACTAGGCCAACGTCAGGTGGCTCCATCAATTGCGCATATAAGTTTCCCCATTACCAGCAACGTCTTCCTTACACAGGGAAAGCCAGGAGCATCCACACAGCTACCATCAGCAGCAACTCAACAAAGTCGCTCGATGTCGAAGCCGGCGTCACCAACTTCAACCCCGACATCCTCGACATCGACAACGCCTACAAGGGCGCCCCCAACAACATCAATAACGACCATGACGTCACCAACCATAAAGTGCTCAGCATCAACGACACCGACAACATCTTCATCAACATGGGCAACACGACGACCTCCCCCCTGACATCGCCGACCTCAGCCTTGACACACCGGGCATCGCCAACACCATGCACACCATGGATAGCAACAACGCCGCTCCCCGCCTACATCACCATCACCAATGATTCTGCCCAAGAGGAACGCCAAAGAACGACGACAAAGAACTCGACATCCTCGACGTCACCATCGATGTCAATAACCACGACATTCCTCCCTTGGGTGCCGCTACGAATGAGAACACCACCGCTCCCCAGGCACAACCGACGAGATGGTCGTTCACTCGCCGAACTTCAATGACAAGATCAATCCACCAAACCTACTCCGGACATGCGGACATCCACAATGGCGCAGAACACAATCGGAAAGTCGTGGTATCGTTGACGTTTTCTTAACGCCGCAAAAAGAATCCGCAAGCGTCACAGAATTGTCGTTGTAGCTTTCACCGAAATATTCAGGTATCGTATTTTCCACTGGGATGGCTGTGCGGAGGGCCTTTGGATCTGTGTCTACCCTAGGCAAGGTTAAGCTTCTAAGAGGAATGAGGTATCTTTATGGGTTGACACTCTCAAGCAGGGATCACTCGTCTGTTATCTCCTCACTTTGGGCAATGGCCCACGCCCAAAGGACAGTGTCCGGCAATTGCACTGCGCCTACCCCCTCAACCGTGGGATGCGCCACAAAAAAGATAGGAAACCACTAGTCCAAACACCATGTTTGCACCGATGATTACTACTTTCGAGTGTGATATCAAGGCTTACCCGCCCCCGGGGTCCTTCACTAGAGTACCGCCCCGAAGGAACGACTATCAATCCCGTAAGAATAAAACGGCTAAGATAATATGCTTGAAAGTAATAACTGAAAGAGGAACACAATCTGTCTTACCAAAGCGTAAGTAGATTGTAGAGGCATAAGCGAGGCGGGTACCGACAAATCCGCACTCCGACCTCCTAGGAACCGCTGAACAGGGGCACTCCGACAACTCGGGTAGAAGGAGCCAAGTCTCCTTCTAGCTCTTCCTCTCTCACTCTCTAGAATTAGAATGGGGATAGAGGTAGAAAAAGCTCTCTCTCTTTGCTTCTCTTGTGCCGACACGATCGGTGATGCGGGGGCCCGCCCAAGCGGCGGCTGCTTTGTTGTGGTTATCTTCGCCACATGTCGAGCTTTAATAGGCCACACATGGAACTGTTTTACGTAGACGTGTTGGACCTCTCATTCCATGTGGATTTTTATTTATCTCATATCTTTTCCATCCGAGCCCAAATATATCAAGTAATATATCCATTTTCATCGGTAGACGACGAGCTCTCCATGATGGTGTACTTCGTTTTACCATATAAGATACTTTTTCTTTATGATAAATTAGGAATTCCTGCAAAACACTTGGAGCACCAAAACTCGTGGAACTTGTTATATAAATAATATTTTAATATAATAAGATATGGAATATTTGTCATTTAGAGTACTTTGGCGGTCAAAATATATGCAAAGAATGACCGTCAACAAACTCCCCAAGCTTACCCTTTGCGCGTCCTCGAGCAAAAGAGATAAGTAAATGGTTGTTGATCGGGAGTTGCTACTATGCCGATTACGTTTCACGAATGCCGGGGTTATAATAAGATGTTCTACTAGAGTTTGAATAAAATGACACATCTTTTCCCACCCTTTATTATCTTTCATCATAGCAAGGCTTTTTAGCTTTTCTCAAAGTCTTGTGCGGTTACCGGATAGAACGGTTATAACAGCAAATGCTTATCATTCATCCTTTTGATCAACTTTTTATCCAGGATTTTATTTATTTAGATATTATTATGTTTTTTGAGAAAACATGGGCTTTATTGCGACATATATTTTTTTTTTTTTGGAGAGGGGGCTCTACTCGCCCTAGACATTTGTCTTTTATTTCCTCTCTTTCTCTTCTTTTTTTAGAGATGTGGGCTCTACTCGCCCCTCGGACACTTGTCCATTTTTCATCTCATTTTTCTTCTTTCTTTTTTCTCTCTTCTTTTTTTTTTTAGCATAGCCCATATCATTCCTCTTTTCTTTAAAAGTAGATTCCTGGATGTCAAGTCTCTCTTTTTGGGACGAAATCATAGCAAATCTATTTGTACCATATCATATTTGGCAACAACTTAGACTAGATAGAGCCTATGCAACCCACATGAATCGGGTTTTTCAGGATGAGTTTTTAGACTTAGCCACTAAACCCAAACTTTAGAGAAATTTGAATTATAATGTAGCATAGGCGAAACATAAGACAGAGCAACTATTCATCATTTCAACAATGGAATAAATCTAAACATTTTTATAGCTCATATGTATAGACATGAAAGCACAGGGGAAGAGCTACTTATTCTTTTTTTTAGATGCAAGATTGTTGAAAATTAAACATGCTTGAAATAAAATAAAATTTGTTGAAAGCAAAGATGCAATGCAATGATACCTGTGGGGGTCCTCCCCATGCTATCCTGGAGGCCCGTGGGTGTCTTTATTTTTTTTTTTTTTTTATGCTTTGATAATTCATAGATTATTTTTGAAATAAAAGTCTATTCTATCAAGCTCTTGGTTGAGATCGGGCAATGGTTCAAAGAAAAGTTTGAGGCGTTGACCATTTACCTTGTGTGTATTTTACCCGCGCGTCTTGGATTGTGATTGCACCGTGTGGCGAGGTATTGTTGACGGTGTATGGTCCTTTCCACTTGCTCCTCAACTTTCCTTCACCAAATAGTTTCACCTCGGGAGTTGGATAAGAGTACCTTATCACCCCCGGTGAATTCTTTCTTCTTTATGCGCTGATCATGCCATCTCTTCATGCGCTCTTTGTAGAGCTTTGAACTATGGTACGCCTTCTCTCGCCATTCTTCAAGTTCAGAAATTTGCTTTTGTCGATTCTTTCCAGCGAGTTTGACGTCCATGTTCCATCTCTTGATGGCCCAGTGAGCTCGATGTTCCAACTCAACTCGTAAGTGGCGGCGTTTTTGCCATATACCGGTGATAAGGTGACATGCCGATGGGGGCTTTATATGTTGTCCGATAGGCCCACAGAGCATCGGATAGCTTATTTTTCCAGCTCTTCCCTATCTCGTTGACCGCCTTCTGCGGGATGTTCTTTATCTCGCTTATTTGACGTCTCGGCTTGCCCGCCGGTTTTGCGGATGATAAGGGGTAGCTATGTTGTGCTCGGCGCCAAGTTCTTTCGGGGAATGTTCTCAATGCCTTGTCCTTGAAGTGTGATCCTCCGTCACTTATTACCATGCGAGGCATTCTAAAACGGGGAAAAATCACTTCATGGAACATCTTCCGAGCATGTTTGGCGTCGGCAGATTCGCATGGTAATGCTTCTACCCACCGACACGTAATCCATCGCCACCAAGATGTACTCGCAATCGCCGGACTTTGGGAACGGTCCCATGTAGTCAACGCCCCACACATCAAATATTTCTATTTGAAGGTTGTAGTGTAGGGCCATTGCATCGCGAGTTGTTATACCTCCAGTCTTCTGGCAGCTATAGCATCTTCTGATGAACTCCTTCGTGTCGACGTACATTGTTGGCCAGAAGAACCCGCACTACCAGATTTTGGCTTGAGTGCGGAATACTCCGAGGTGGCCGGCATAAGGTGATGCATGGCATTTTTCTATGATTTGCATCCCTTCTGCCCTTGGTACGCATCTTCTTAGCAAGCCATCTCGTGCACACCCCGTATAGATACGGGTTGTCCCAAAGGTGACGTCCGCTCTCTACTTGGAGCTTCCGCCGGTCCTCCCCAGGGGGTACATAACCTGTAACCATGAAGTTGACAATGTTTGCGTACCATGGGTTGGTGTCCGTCACCTTTAGTAGCATGTCGTCGCGCAGGTAATCATTGATTGGTAGTTCCTGCATGTTAGTTACCTGCATACGCGACAAATGATCTGCAACGGTATTCTCTACTCCCTTTTTATCTATTATTTCTAGATCGAATTCTTGGAGCGCGAAGAATCCAGGGATCAAACGAGGTTTCACGTCTTTCTTAGTGAGAAGAAATTTAAGGGCAGCGTGGTCGGTGTAAACGATTATCTTTGCACCCACTAAGTAAGACCGAAACTTCTCTATAGCAAAGACTACCGCGAGGAGCTCTTTTTCTGTGGTAGCGTAGTTCAACTGGGCTCCTGTTAGAGTCTTGCTAGCATATGCGATTGCATGCTGCTTCTTATCCTTGGTTTGGCCTAAGACCGCACCAACGGCATAGTCGCTAGCATCGCACATGATTTCAAACGGCAACGACCAATCCGGGGGTTGGATGATCGGAGCCGAGATGAGTGCTTTCTTAAGGGTTTCGAAAGCGTGCATGCACTCATCTGTGAAGTCGAAAGGTGCATCCTTAGCTAGCAGGTTCGTGAGGGGTCTAGAGATTTGTGAAAAAACTTTTATGAACCTCCTGTAAAACCCCGCATGACCTAGGAAGCTGCAGATCGCTTTGACGTTCACTGGGGGAGGTACTTTTCGATAACATCTATCTTAGATCTGTCTACCTCAATCCCCCTCTCGGACACTAAGTGTCCAATAACGATGCCTTCATGGACCATGAAATGGCACTTTTCCCAGTTAAGCACCAGGTCCTTTTCTTGGCATCGTTCCAAGACCCTGTCTATATTCTTCAGACAACTGTCGAAAGTCTTACCATAGACAAAGAAATCGTCCATGAAGACTTCCATGATCTTTTCAATCATGTCTGAGAAGATAGACATCATACACCGCTGGAAAGAAGCAGGTGCATTACACGGCCCAAATGACATTCTACGATACATAAGTTACTGTATGGGCATGTGAATGTGGTCTTGCTTTGGTCATCTAGGTGGATCGGGATCTGGTGATAGCCAGAATACCCGTCAAGGAAACAAAAGAAAGAATGTTTAAGCTAACCGTTCCAACATCTCATCAATGAATGGAAGCGGAAAGTGATCTTTCTTAGTTGCCTTGTTAAGTTTTCTATAGTCGATGCACATTCTCCACCCTCGTGACTTGTCTTTGTGGAATGAGCTCGTTCTTTGAGTTCTCAACGACCGTCATTCCTCCCTTTTTAGGGACCACTTGAACCGGCTAACCTAGTCGCTATGTGGTACGGGATAAATTATCCCGGCGTGAAGAAGTTTGAGAACTTCCTTCTTCGACTTCACGCATCGCGTTATTGTTGAGCCTTCTGGGGTTCGCATGATGGGGTACTGGAGGGCTCAATAGGTATGCGATGTGTGCAAAGTGTTGGGCTTACCCCTTTTAGGTCTTGCAGGGAATACCCGAAGACCGATCTGTGTTTCTCTAAGACGGCTATTAGCTGGTGTTGGCATTTGTTAAGTGCTAAAAGAATATGAAGGATTCTCGCAGCGCCTGACGTAACACCTACCATTGTAGCTTTTCCCTAGGATGAGTATTCTAGAGTATCGTATCCACGAGAAGCTTTGGCTAAAGAATGCTAATAAGTCACAATCATGTATCCACTAACTTAGCAAACCACTAGACTATAGTGAGGGGGTAAATGGTTAAGAGTAAATAAATAACAAAGCATAACCTACCTAAGATTATAAATGAATAACTAAACTAATCAAGAGGTTAAAGAGAGAAATCAAGGTTCCTGGGTACTTCTCTAATACTTAGGTTCTATGATAGTAATCATACCATAACACTTCGGGACACCAAAGCACTAGCCACGGAAAGGGATGAGAAGGGGGGCTAGGAAGGTTTGGCAAGGTCCTACAAACACCAACCCGAACGTGGTGGAATACATCGCCATCGTGGCATGCCACCACACAGGGGCTACCACAAACTATCCGTGGGGTTGGGTGCAATCTCGGGTAACTTATAGCCTAGACACCAAGTCTACACTATAAATTACTACTCTAGCTACCTAGAATAACTAGAGCCCTCAATACGAGCGGAGATCCCATGCAATAATATAACAACTATACTAACCATATATGAAAAGCATAAAGTAGTAGAGAAGATAAATATATAAATCACAAGTCATCCAAAGATAAGATATGAAACATACCAAACTCTGTAGACATCTCCAGAACCAAAGTATAGTTCAACTCTCCTTTAGTCTTGATTAGATCTAAGTTAGATCTAATCTACTTCTAATTACATGGCTAATCTACTACTAATTACATTACTAATCTTCTTCTAATCTACATCTAATTCACTAATCCCAGAGAGAGGTTATCCTTACATTGGGACACCTCTACAACTGAAGGACTAATGATTAGAATGAGAATAGAATGAATTAGGGTTTCACCCTGGGGTCAGGGGGTATTCTTATATAGGCCTTGGCGATGAACGTGAGCCCTTGGATCAAACCGACCTTGGCAACGGTGTAGATACAACCTCAAAGTCGGTTACAAACCGACATAAAAAGATGAGCTGGATTAGGCATAATTGCCTGGCGGCCGGCCCATAATTGCCTGGCGGCCGCCAGGTCACCTTCTCCTCTCTGGTTCTCGTTTGTTCTGGTGTCCTCTGGTACCTTCTAGAGTGTTTTAGCCCACTTTTTGGGTCTGTTGACACATATTAACGTATACTTTTAATTGTCAACTAAACATGGAAAAGGACTAAGACATAATTAGATATCCTTATTAGGGGTTTATACTAATGATTTCCATGAGTTTTGGTAAAGTTGTGATTTGCAGGGACTTAACAGGAAAACGGTAGAATTCGTAACGCAATCCAACTCAAACAAGTCTAGAAGGCTCCGGATTACACCCGACGTGAACGAAACTTAACACCCAAGAAAACATCATCTAGAAGACTCCAGAAGCCACGACGCACCGCGGGACCCAGGGTGGGACACCCTCTCGGGCCGATCGGCCCGCCCCTCGCGCCAAGCAAGCCCCGCTTCCGAAGCTTCCCCCACCGCCTCTAAGACGCAATCTAAACCGGTCGTATAATGTCGGTTTGATCCAATGGTCATCGCTTCATTGTCAAGGCCCATGAAGATTAGTACCATATTGCTTGGCCGGCCGAAGAGACATAAGAAGACCCATATATATAGACCCCTAGGCCCCTCGGGCTTCAAGCATCTCGAGCATCTCATACATATCTCATCGATGGAGGCACGGCGCTGGAGAATTAGATTAGACAACTACAATGTAATAGAATAGATCTAGTAGAGAGTTAGGGAGAGCGGAACTGCGTTCCGGTTCGGAGAAGTCTTCGGCTTACGGTATATCTTTGTATCTCAACTCTATTAGACTTTATGCCATAATTATATTTATCTTCTCTAGTTACTTTTATGCCTTTCATTTATTGATTAGAATATAGTTGTTATATAATTGCATGGGATCTTCGCTCGTATTGAGTGCTCGGTTATTCATGATGATTAGAGTAGTAATTAATAGTGTGGACATGGTGTCTAGACTAGAGGTTACCTTAGATTGCGCCCTAATCCCACGGTTAGTTATGGTAGCCCGGGGGTGACGACCTGTCAGTCTTTGTATTCCACCACGTTGGGGTGGTGATTAGTAGAGCTTTTTGGCGGCCTTCCCCGATCACCCCTTCCCGTCTTTTTCGAGGATCGGGGCGGTACCGCTGCTCCAAAGTGTTCTTATATGATCACTATACCTTTTCATGCCTTAGTTACTCAAAAGAACCAAAGTACTAGAGAAGTATTCGAGGAACCTAGATCTCTCCCGTTGTCCTCCTCGACCTAGCTATCTATTCTATATTATAATATTCTCCCGGTTAAATGCTATTAATTATCATATACATTATTTACCCCCTTACTTTAGTTTAGTTGGTATATTAAGTTAGTAGATACATGATTTTGATTTATCATAATCTTTACCATTGCTTCCTCGTGGAAAATATAAATAACGATACTGAATACTACTACGGTAAAAGCTACAATGGTATATATATTCTGTGCGCCTGCGGAACCCTTTATATTCTTCTTGCACTTAATAAATACCAACAAGCTTTTTGGCGCCGTTGCCGGGGAAGCAATTGGCATAAAGATTTTGATAATGATCTTGATATTTGCTAATTTAGTATATTAACTAGCTTTAGTAGGATTACCCTTGTTCTGTTGAGTGTGGAATAGACAGGACATTTGATGCCGTCATGATCGTTGACACAAAAATCTGCTCCCGTGTCGCACACACCGACAAGCCGAAAAACGAAAGCCGGCTTCAAACGGAGCCCTGGCGTTGAATCCGGGGCGTGCCGCCAGTTTGTCCCGAAACCGACAAGGGATGAAAATTGTTAGATCAAAAGGTGGAACATGCCGGGTGAGACCGGACAGGTTCCATATATGCGGCCTTAAAGCCATTCACAATGACATATAGCTATGAAAAGCCATCTGTCAGCAGCTTTATAGGGCATTCGGTAAATGTATAGTATAAAGCAAGTACCAATATGGTTACCGAATGACAGAGAAAGAGACATGTTTGAACAAGTCAAAAACATGCATAGATCTAATTGATCGACAAAATGATACATAAACAGGTAAATCGTAAATATAAATTTAATCCAAATAACACGTGCATAGATTTCATCCAACTAGTCTCGCCGCGCGTCTAGTTTTCCTAAACCCGTCTAGCTTAAGCCTTTGCAAGCTAATCCACCGCATGATACGACTTGCAATAGATCTAAACCACTTATTATAATTAGATTAATCCACCGCATGATACAATCTAATCATGACAAGCTAAAAAGCACGTATACATCTAGATAAATCTATAAGAACTCATTACTCATTAAAGCATGACCGTGATTCGGTAAGGTTACCGATTCGAGATCCATGAAGAAGGAACAAGCACGTAAATCTAAATAAAACCTATCAGATTAAACTGAATTCTAGTCCACCGGATGACTAGCTCTAGAATAACCCAAAGACCTGCATCTGCCGCACGGTACCCGATCCTGTCAAGGCCTATCTTTATCTAACGTTTTGAACCCGCCAACATGTGACAATCTAGATTGATATAAAATTCGCTATCATGGATATATGATTTAAACATAAGATCTAAACATCATTACAGGATAAAGCATTGAAAACATAGGATAGATCTATGATAACGTGAAGCCGAGCCAAAATCAATCTAGATTGAGCAATAAAGGTGTTGCAATAAATAAATAAATATATAATAATCATGCAAGCACGTGGTAACTTAATGAATCTATTAGATCTTGCCAAAATCTAATAGAGCCGATAACTATCTTGTTCATGCAAAGCCATCAAGCAAGCACCAGCCGCACGGTTACTCCGTCGAGACAACTAAAACATAAACGAAGACTTCCCGTCATCAAGTAGACGCCAGCCGCACGGCCATCCCATCGAGATGAACGAGACTACCCGATTACTAAGCAAACGCCAGCCGCACGGCCATTCCGTCGAAGTAAACGAGGTTGTCGGTACTTCACGGAGGTCGACGGATCGATGATTCCTCTCGGCAACAACTTCGGCGACACGACAAAGGACTTCGAAGTTGGCACGGGGCGGTTTGATTGTATTGATTGATCATATCTTTACAATGTACGCACACCCTTTATATTTATAGGGCTGCTGGATACAGGACCCGGCGTGCAACTCACGCATAGGAAAGCTAAACCGGATACAATTTGACTACTTAAATTAATATCTAATAAAGAAATATCTAAGACACGGACTCCAATTTCCTTGTTTAAAGTCCTTGCTAACCAAGTCTTCTCGACCGACGCCATGTGCCGTATCTTTTGGATCACCATATATGCGTATATGCACTGCATGGCTGCCGATCTCTTTTTGCATCAAGTAACCGTATCGTAACAAGCATGGATTTGTCTTGATGGCTCTCACCCGTGGCCGAATAAAATACTCTTTTCCTTTTTGCACAACCGGCCAAATAATCCAAGATTATGCATATATACGTGTACGGCTTTCCTCTGGCTTTTTCCTCTTTAACCGTGCACGATCGACCAGTACAGACCAAGCTTCCTTGTGGATGGATTCCGGTGATGTGTGTCCATATACCAAATATAATTGGTCATCGCACATTATTGCCAACACCCATGTTCACCTGTCTTGCTCTTGTTTTCTTTAACTCGATCGGCTGATATGCAATTATCCTGGACTTTGCGTCTGTGTCGATCGCTCTGCCAAATGCTTTGTCGAATGGTTGACGTCAGCTCTGCCGAATGCTCGATGTCAGCTTTGCCGAATCCTCGCCTTACCGAATATTCTTTTCCTTCCCGAACTTGATCACCTTATTTGCACGCAATTTTGGGCCGAATCTCCATTGACCAAAATCTGGTGTTAACATAGGCCCCCCAAGTTCGGAGTATGAATTTTCATGCTTCGAACTTGCTTCGATCAGCCGTCTTCCCTTGATGCACTATCGTTGTCGGTGAATCTCTTGTTCCCTTGAAATATGCTCACTTGGAAAGTCAGCCTCCACCATATTCCCACACTCCTGTACGCAAGTCCTGTAAAAAACAATAACTCTCCCATACATGTGGAAATAGGTTAGTAGCAAATGCATGTGTATAAATGTCATAATCTTCCCCATCTTAGTTGATCAAGAGACGCTGCAATGCCGATTACATTTCAAGGGTATCATGTTTATAACTTAAATCTCTTTTAAATTTGAATAAAATGGTACTCTACTCATCCATCTATCTCTTCGACCATGGGGCTTTTAGTTCCTGCTAAATCTTCAAGCAACTACAAAACAGAACAGCTACAGAATTGCTTATCTTTCATCCTTTGATCACTTTCCTTCCGGAGTTTTTCTTTCTTTATTTTTTTTTTTGATTAAAACTTTATCACATAATATTGCAAAGTCAAAAACTGAACCATAAGGAGATACAAGTCATAAACTTAGACCAAGAAGTGCAAGTGAATATTTTTTTGTATTTTTATTTCCTTGTACATTACCTTCTCTCTAATCATGTTAAAACCATGAGGCTATTGGGCCTTCGGCCATCTTTTATTTTATTTGGCGATCACATGACCGTCATTTTTCTTAGGGCGAGCATCGAAGTACTCATTGTTTTAATTTTGGCGAACACATGTCCGTCGTTTTTTCTTGTATAATATTTTTAGAATAGCCTCATATCTTATTTTTAATCAAAAAGAGAATGGCCATGTATTACCAAGGAATTTATTAACTTATAACGTGTACGTGAATCTTGATCTTGGGAATATGACTATAATCTCACTAGTGGTCAAAACAGCTTGACAAAGCTCAATGCAATATCAAATAAATTTTGTTTGTTTTTTTTTTATTTTATAAAATTCTCCGGATTTCAAGTATCTCTCAGAATAATATCATAGCAAGTTCTATCTCCATTCAGATTTCATGATCACTTCAGACAAAGCTCAAACTTTATGCAACCCACAAAACTTCAAAGATTTTAGGACAGATATTATAGCCACTAAACCCAAATCTTAAAGAGGTCAAAGTTATAAACTAGACACGGGTGAAACATAAAACAGAGCATCTATTTATCATTTCAACAATGGATGAACCAAAACACTTATATCACATATATAGTGGAATTACTCTAAAGATTTAATTTCATTCAATAGTTATGCATTCTTAATATTTTTATTTCAAACCTTAAAAAACTATTGGACAAATAAGGGTAGAGTTGCACATACCACCGTTGAAGATGAAGGAGGTAGAAGAAGCCATTCATCTCATCTCTCTTCATGGTGGATCGCTCGATGTCGCACAACATGCGTGCGTGCGAGTCCAGGCCCCCGAGGCACAGCTGATATATGATCTTGAGACGCCGAGCGTGTTTACCGCGAGAATTTTCTTTGCCATCGGTTCTTGTTTGCATCTTTATTCTAGGCCGATGAAGATTTTGATGACTTGAAATCGGCCGTTGCATTGTGAGATTTGGACCGTATGTAACTTGATATCAGTGACCCCTTCCTTTTGAATCTCGCCCTGACATTTATGCTTTTGATCTTCTCATTGCTGCTCGTATTCTTCTAATATTTTAACTGATGGCCTCCTATCGGCTGTCAGATTACAGAACCCTTTTGATGCTTTCCGATGCAACCTTGTTCATCGATGAAGTCAGAAGTTGACATTTAACAACTCCAGCTCATGCACACGAACTTTCCAAAAGCAAACCCCCTCATCTTTATTCTGTTAGCTCTTGGTTTCGCCTCTGCTGCAATTCTCTCAATGTACATGTGTCTGATGGATTTGCTTGTCTTTAAGGTTCCTCACAAATCCAAGCCGAGTCACCTTTGAACATGCGTAGCTTTCTAAGCTCAATTACCTCGACCAGCACAGGATCAGCGTTAATTTGGAGGTTCTGAAGCATCTTCCATGCTGTAGCCCACCTTGCTTCTTATTCATGCTTTCATGCTATATTTGTCATGTTGCCTACTGTCGCTGCTTCCTATTTATTTCGCCTTCGGTTTTCTCTTTGGGAGACCTGAGGTGAGCACACCATCGGACAACTCACAGGTAGCTCTAAAGAATGTGAGGGCGATGAAGATTTCAGCGGCATGTAGACGTGTGCGCCGTAAGTACAGGTCCCCAGGCTGAACGCAGCCGTTGAGATGCCAAACTTATTCATCAATCCTGGCTTTAGTGACGAGTCGATAGCATCGTCAGTGGCCGTCAGGCTTGGCTAAGTTGTTGGAGAAATCATCAACGACGGTCAATTCCATCTTGCATGGGATTTGTTCGAGTTGACAATCTTCTCTCTGATTGGTTGATCCTGCCAATGCTTCCATTGTGATATACCTTATTGGCATCTTATTGATAATATTTTTCGTATCAGCCGATACACCTTTCTATGAGTGGTTTCGGCTGCCTGCATCAATCCATGCACACGTTGAACGGACACAATTCTTTCTTCCTCTCACACATGCAGCCAACCATCTTGTTCTTTCTCATATGGACTTTAGCTGGCCTGATTGGGGGAACATGTAGCGCTTTTGATCTGCTTAATTTTATCTTATGCATGATCCCAAATAGGCACCATATCCGTGAAGAGCTGGAGACCGTTCTGTGCTGCACACGATCCTCTGCTTTGCTGACTTTGACGTGCCTCTCTTGAATCATACCAATTTTAGTCCAATAGCTGATTATATTCTGTGTTAGTCGATCTATGTAGATCAGTAGCTCTGGCATTTGTTTGCTTTGATCGGGAAGTAGACACCTCTGGATTGAAGATTGAACAGCAGATGAACACCAATGAATTCCGCAGCACCAATCTAGGTATGTAGGTGTGGCTCTGGTGATCCACTTTGCCGAGTACCGTAGCTGCGCCGGCTGGTAAATCTTTTTGTGCTATAACCAGGACAGCCATCGCCGTCATCGGCTAACCGTACTCAAACTGCTATTTGCCTGGAGCTTCCATTCAATAAAATATTTCCATCGGTGAAATGCTTCATCGGATAATCTCCTCTCGCTGATACTCCAGAGTAATCAGACTTCATATGTTTGCCCTGACTTGCCGATCCAAATACAATATTTTGTTTTTCACTCCAATGTAGTCCAAGCACGTGATGTATTCTGAATATGCTTGCTTCCATGTTCAAAATTATTTCCTTTTCTTCGTCGTGCAAGACTCCTGCTGTATTGCACCTCGTTGACAGCCTGATGACAATTTTATTAGCCGATGCATTTCTTCATTAATGGTATCAGCTGTCTGCACGCATTGAACGAACATAGCTCCTCTTTCTTTTGTCACCTGACTATCTCAGATAAGATCGTGTTGTTCTCTAACCAAGGAGCAGATGAATCTACTTAACCGTCTCTGGTAACTGCCATGGGAAGAGGAGACTTGTGCCAGAGCGATGAGCTTCTGCAAGAGTAAGCAAAATAATCGGAGCCAATATTCTTTTGGCTATCAGCCGTCGGTTGCCGAATGATGTACAGTGCATCATATATAAACTATCTTCAGTTGCCGAATGATGTACAGAGCAAGTCATTCGGCAAACCATAGTGTCATTCGGCAAGCCATAGGCTTTGTGCTTTTCCTGATCTGTCATCAACCTGTGACTTAGCCGGTCATGTTAATCTCTTGAATCTTTTGTTAGCTTCTTCTCTTGTCCAGGAACTGGAACGCCTAAGTGAGCATGTCATCAGGTAATTGCTCCATTGTTCCCGAGCTTCTCTTTGTTGCCAACAATTGGGTTACCCATTAAAAATCGCTATAAGAGCCGACTGATTGGATCGGCCGTTGATCCTGGTAGTAAGTATTAACAAGACCTTCTCTTCATCCCTTTCCTGAGAAGTACATCCACGCCGTCATATTCCCAGAAAGATGGTTCGGTGGCAGCGATACTCACTGAGTCATCGGCTTGAATTTATCTCGACGTCATTACCGTTCCATTGGATGAGGACTTGATGCATGGTGGATGGAACGCAACAGTTAGCATGGATCCAATCCCTTCCAAGAAGTAAGCTGTAGGACCCCTTACTATCAACCACAAAGAAAGTAGTGATCAAAGTCTTTGAGCCGATCATCAACTCAACGTGAATGGCTCCATGGGTATCTGAAGGATTGCCAGCAAAGTCTCTGAGCACAATGTCTATCTTTAGCAAATCCTCTTTGGTCATCCCCAGCTTCCTAAAAGTTGTGTATGGCATGATATTAATTGCAGCTCCTCCATCGGCGAACATATGGGTCAGAGGTTTTCCATTAACAAATCCCTTCAGGTAAAGAGGTTTTAGATGGTTATGCTTCCTAGGCCAGTCGAAAACAGCTTGTCTTGAGAGTGCCAACTGTCCTAGGAGGTCAATCATCTCTTTATTATCAAAATCAGAGTAAACCTCTTCATCCGAGTAAGCATCTTCTTCCTCGAGATCCACAGTGGCTTGTTCTGTAGGAGCTGCAAACTCTATTGGGATGTAGAAGACCATGCTAACATCCGCTGAACGCCCATTTGCCGAAATACTCTTCTGCCGAATGACTAGCTTCCTGAGTTTTCTTCTTTGGGAACCACACCTGTTTGCGTTCGGCTACTGCTTCCTTGAGCTTCCTATTTCTGAGGCGCTAAACTCTTCTCTTCTGACTCTTCCTCAAACCAGGAGGGCACCACTGTCCCTTTTGCCACACATATTCCTGAGGAGAATCCAAATCATCTTGGCCTTCATAATCTTCACAGTCGACCCACGCCTGGTTGGCAACTCTTTTGCTGCTAAGTTAAAGTCATGATGGCGAAGCAGGCGTGAATGCACTGTAGATGCCGAAGATACATTCGGCAGCATACAGATACGTGTGCGACGGGCTCAGGCCCCCGAGCGTAATCGATGTAGGACACGCCGAGAGTACTTATCTTCTGGATGTGCATAACTCCTGCGATGACCTGATGATGGTGATCAGTACTTTCTGCATCTTTAACTCAGCTGAACGGGTACCTGTGCATCAGCATGCATGTGAACCAATGCGCCGGTCATATATTTACGTATGCATGGTATATGTTTATCTTGTCCTAATCTTCCAGCTTCTTGCTTCACGTGATTAGTTTTAATGGATCTCACATATTGCCGAAGATAGTTTGCGTTGCACCTGTTCAGTTCTCCTTTCATTCGGCAACAGAGATAACCATTCGGCACTTGTATTCGGCAAACAGAGATGACTATTCAGCGTTTGCATTCGGCAATAGAAATTGATCGGGTCAACTCTGGTATACGACAGCCGTTGATAACCACATGCTTGGAGAAGTGCGCATGATCTGATTAACTCAACTTAGTAACATATATTCCAGCCGAATTCTTCTCTGTCGTTCCAGGGCTATACGCCGAGCTTTCAGCTGATTCCGCCTCCTTTGCCGATTAGTCGCTTACCGAATGTGCTGATGTCACTCTTGCCGATTATTCTCTTCTTCTTCAGTCATATTTTATAGGCTAGGCTTGGCGCCTGTTTGCTCTGACCACCTTGACTCCTCATGTGTTTTTCCTGTTCGGTACTCAAGGAACAAAAACTCTCAGCCGATCTTGGAAGAATCAATCGTCATGCACATGGAACTAATTTGCTGATCGGCACATGTATGTCAGCCGCTTGCACATATATATATCTTTTGTAAGCCAACTTTGATCCTGGCGTCTGGCTGGCTTTCTTTTCTTTTTGTTTCTTCGAGATGCACATCACTTGGTTTCTTCACTGCTTGCTGTTCCTTATATTGGAATTGCAAGTTCCAAAATATGGCCGACTCATTTTGATTTCCTTCACTTGGCGTAAATTAGTCGGCCATGTAGCATGTCCAGCAATACATCTTTACTTTTCTTTTAACACCAGGAACCAAGTTTCTGCGTGTTAATAAAAATTCTCAGCCAATGGTCTCCTATCGGCTAAGGTTGCCAACGTCTTTCCAGTCCTTGATGCAAGCTCTTATGACAATTATGTCGTTCCCCATGTGGAATAAGCTTTTCAAATCTATCATTTTTCATTTTCATCGTCAGCTTGAGGCTTGTATCCTGCAGGAAGAGACAGTCATACTAACAGGAATCGATGGACTGGTCTTCATCGGCTTTCTGCTCAATCCATCTTCGCTTTACTTCTTGTTGAGGATCTGGAACGCCCAAGTTAACGCGCTGTCAAGTAGCTTACAAGTATCTCCGAAGAATGTCACAGTGGCGGGACTGAGTGCGTCGTAGAACATGATGATGAACTCAACAGCGTGCGGGCGCATATATATATAATGGGTTTAGGCTCCCCAGCGCGTAGCTGATGCATGAGTTCCAGATGCTAAGTATGTAATGAACGACTTGGTTGTGATGCTGGAGATAAATCATCAATAGTAGCCGCCTCACCAGCTTCATGATAATAGGCCTGTCATTGGATCAACATCACCTTTATCTCACATCTACAACCATCAGGCTGATGATCCCTTGACTTGTTGACCTTGCCAATGCCTTCACAACTATACGCCTTGTTGGCAGCTTTCTAATAGCTCGATATACTGACTCGGCTGTCTGCTTGTCTGCTTGTCTTCTGATAGTCGATTGCATAAGCCTGATGCCATAGGTGCATGTACGTCTTCTTTCGTTTACTCTTCTATGGCTTCTTGACATGGCAAGCCGAATCGTGCAACATCCTTGCCGATTCAGTTCCTTCCAGACTTTACCGAATGGTTGTCACTTTACCGATTCTAGATGACGTCATCTCTGCCGAACGCTCACTTCCTTGCCGAACACGCACACAAACGCGATACACGTCTGGCTCTGTTTCCTGCCTTGTGTTCTTCACGTCGTATATGGATCGGAGTCTGTTGCTTGCCTTCCGTGGACGAGATCACCAAGGCCTGTACCTGAGCTTTATCTTCAAGTATTAAATAATAATCTCCATGTGTGCTTGTCCAGCATATGTCCATATGTATGGCCAAATACACTATATTTCCTTTTTAGCAAGATACGTGAGCCTGGTATAGTTGTATATGCACGTATCACCTTG
The DNA here is from genome assembly GCA_015847255.1 of Hyparrhenia diplandra. Classification (NCBI taxonomy): domain Eukaryota; kingdom Viridiplantae; phylum Streptophyta; class Magnoliopsida; order Poales; family Poaceae; genus Hyparrhenia; species Hyparrhenia diplandra. The sequence continues at coordinate 191,167 of JADLZK010009251.1, read as the reverse complement.
CTCTATTTCACCACATATCCTGATGTCGCCAAACTTATATGTTATTCGGCTATACACGATTTGAGCACATCACAGCCGAATATACAAATCCTGGTAACCACGTATATTTGTATATCTTCTTTTGTTTTGCCTCACCAATCCTTCTCGGCTTCCATCTTGGACGTGAGGTAGACCTTGCCGAATGGAAACATGACACCTAATCAGCCTTGCATGATTTTTTTTTTTAGATAATGGATAAAACAATCCGGCCTCTACATCCAGGGATGTACGATATATCTTCTTGCTTCTCGTTGTGTTCATGCACCGGCCTTGCATACACACATACATGATATATGACTTCTCCTCGCTTTTCTCCCACGTGAAGAATTCCTGGATATCATGCTTCTCAAGATATATGAATATTATTTCCTGGTTCCGAACGTAGTCATTCTACAGCTGACTGCCGAATGGCCAAATAGCGCGCAGGTTGCCGAATGCCACAAACACCCAACTGCTTGCCGAATGCTTAACATTAGCTTTACCGAATGCTTGACGTCAGCATTGCCGAATGATTGACGCTAGCTTTGCCGAATGCTCTTTCCTTCAAGCCAATCAACAATCTCTGTTCGCCATGATTTTTGGGCTGAATCTGCTAGCTGTACTCAGATCAAATTCAGCTATTTACTATAATACCCGAATGTACGCCTTGACTGCCCGCTTTTTGCAACTCAGCAGCTAACTCTTCCATTATCTTGGAACCATGCTAACCTTTGAAGTACGCAAATTTGTATCCAATACGATGCCCATAAACTTGTTGCACAAGGAAAGCCAACCGACGGTCTTCCTCTCCTTCAGGTTTTCGAAAACCAGGAATTCTCTCACTCATGCATAACCTGACGTGGTCCGATAGATAGCTAAGACGAATTAATCAAAAATCATTTGGATCCATCGGCCTTTTATTTGACAATAAAATTCCTCCATACATCAGACAACTCCTTTCACAACTTGAGTGCTGACAATCTCCATGAAGAATACATCAGTTATGTCAGCTTTGGCTTTGCTTTATGTCCACTTCTGCTAGTCCGACCGATTTCTTCCCGTTTTATTTGCTCCGGTCGCTGCCCACAATGCATCTGACTCGGCTGGTCAATAAAGACACACCATGCGCATAATTTCTTCCTAGCGTGTGGCCTCCCAGCCGAATAGAACATTGGCTTAGTCACGAGTTATCTTCTGATCAGCTGACTCTCGCAAACGCAGATTTGTTATGGTCATCAGTCACTATTGTGCCCCTTTTAGACATCTGAAAATTGGCTGTCACAAGCCAATGCCTTCTCAAGGGTTCATCTAGGGCCCCCAGTCCGGACTTCGAAATCTTCTGTTTTCAAGATTATCTTGTGCCTGACGCATCAACTGGACTGTGAACTGAGCTAATACTGGCCCCCAGCTAATCTCTATGTATTCAGTTCTGGCCAAACAGCTCTATGTTTGATCACGGCTTTGTATACCCCACGGACTGCCTGCCAGACCTTCTCGTCCATGGTAACAAGATTTGCAATTCCTTTCTGAGTGGCAAACATTTTATTGTTTCCAGAGTATCAACTCGTTGCTATATGCCACAACCATGGATAGCATATAAAATACAGCCGGATCGATCTCTTATTATGTCAGCCTTGATTTCTTCCTTTGTCTGGCTGACCTTGTCCGAGACACTTGCTATATTTTGCGGATTTATGTTATCTCGGACGAATATAGCCAAATCAGATTGCTCGCCTATAAAACATATTTAGCTAGCAGATCCCATTGGCTTCAACTACCATTATTGCTATCCGGTAATGCTTCGATTATTTCTTCAAAACTCATGGCTTGACGTCTTGCTTGAGTTGTAACCGAGCAATGCTAATGTGACACTCTAGCAATCCTTCAAGAGACTGATCTTTTATCTTGCTGCTTCAGTATGTCTTAATAATGATATCATAATTCCTTGAACGGCTGGGTGTAGCAGCCTTCGATCTTCTTAAATTTTATCATCCGGACTGCAAACATGTTTTCGCGAGCAATATTGTGCAGCAAACTTGGCGTCGTTGCAGTCTCTGATGCTCTCTGAGTTTAAAAATTCAGCTTTGGCAATGGTGCTTTCTGAATGACTCTCTTATATATCTTGCCAAAGAATAATTGACACTCATCCTTGAACTCCTCCAACTTGTGCTTGCCACACTTATCCGTTGAAAAGTCATCAGCCATCTATAGAAAAATATTTATTTACCTTCTCTTGGCCGAACCTTGCTGATAAAGCATAAGCTGAACCACACTTCATCGTGATCTGGAAAGTAATGAGTGTTTGGAGAGGATCTGACTTCCGATCAAAACGATTGTGTCCCACCGGGCGTGCCAAAAAGTGTGTTGACACAAATCTGCTCCTGTGTCACACACACCGACAAGCCGAAAACGAAAGCTGGCTTCAAACGGAGCCCGGGCGTTGAATCCGGAGGCGTGCCAGTCAGTTTGTCCTGAAACTGACAAGGGATGAAAAGTGTTAGATCCAAAAGGTGGAACATGCCAGGTGAGACCGGACAGTTCCATATATGCGGCCTTAAAGCCATTCACAATGACATATAGCTATGAAAAGCCATCTGTCAGCAGTTTTATAGGGCATTCGGTAAATGTATAGTATAAAGCAAGTACCAATATGGTTACCGAATGACAGAGAAAGAGACATGTTTGAACAAGTCAAAAACATGCATAGATCTAATTGACTGACAAAATGATACATAAACAGGTAAATCGTAAATATAAATTTAATCCAAATAACACGTGCATAGATTTCATCCAACTAGTCTCGCCGCACGCGCTAGTTTTCCTAAACCCGTCTAGCTTAAGCCTTTGCAAGCTAATCCACCGCATGATACGACTTGCAATAGATCTAAACCACTTATTATTATAATTAGATTAATCCACCGCATGATACAATCTAATCATGACAAGCTAAAAGCACGTATACATCTAGATAAATCTATAAGAACTCATTACTCATTAAAGCATGACCGTGATTCGGTAAGGTTACCGATTCGAGATCCATGAAGAAGGAACAAGCACGTAAATCTAAATAAAACCTATCAGATTAAACTGAATTCTAGTCCACCGGATGACTAGCTCTAGAATAACCCAAAGACCTGCATCGCCGCGCGACGGTACCCGATCCTGTCAAGGCCTATCTTTATCTAACGTACTTGAACCATAACATGTGACAATCTAGATTGATATAAAATTCGGCTATCATGGATATATGATTTAAACATAAGATCTAAACATCATTACAGGATAAAGCATTGAAAACATAGGATAGATCTATGATAACGTGAAGCCGAGCCAAAATCAATCTAGATTGAGCAATAAAGGTGTTGCAATAAATAAATAAATATATAATAATCATGCAAGCACGTGGTAACTTAATGAATCTATTAGATCTTGCCAAAATCTAATAGAGCCGATAACTATCTTGTTCATGCAAAGCCATCAAGCAAGCACCAGCCGCACGGTTACTCCGTCGAGACAACTAAAACATAAACGAAGACTTCCCGTCATCAAGTAGACGCCAGCCGCATGGCCATCCCATCGAGATGAACGAGACTACCCGATTACTAAGCAAACGCCAGCCGCACGGCCATTCCGTCGAAGTAAACGAGGTTGTCGGTACTTACGGAGGTCGACGGATCGATGATTCCTCTCGAAGCAACTCGACGACACGACAAAGGACTCGAAGTTGGCACGGGGCCGGTTTGATTGTATTGATTGGATCATATCTTTACAATGTACGCACACCCTTTATATTTATAGGGCTGCTGGATACAGGACCCGGCGTGCAACTCACGCATAGGAAAGCTAAACCGGATACAATTTGACTACTTAAATTAATATCTAATAAAGAAATATCTAAGACACGGACTCCAATTTCCTTGTTTAAAGTCCTTGCTAACCAAGTCTTCTCGACCGACGCCATGTGCCGTATCTTTTGGATCACCATATATGCGTATATGCACTGCATGGCTGCCGATCTCTTTTTGCATCAAGTAACCGTATCGTAACAAGCATGGATTTGTCTTGATGGCTCTCACCCGTGGCCGAATAAAATACTCTTTTCCTTTTTTGCACAACCGGCCAAATAATCCAAGATTATGCATATATACGTGTACGGCTTTCCTCTGGCTTTTTCCTCTTTAACCGTGCACGATCGACCAGTACAGACCAAGCTTCCTTGTGGATGGATTCCGGTGATGTGTGTCCATATACCAAATATAATTGGTCATCGCACATTATTGCCAACACCCATGTTCACCTGTCTTGCTCTTGTTTTCTTTAACTCGATCGGCTGATATGCAATTATCCTGGACTTTGCGTCTGTGTCGATCGCTCTGCCAAATGCTTTGTCGAATGGTTGACGTCAGCTTTGCCGAATGCTCGATGTCAGCTTTGCCGAATCCTCGCCTTACCGAATATTCTTTTCCTTCCCGAACTTGATCACCTTATTTGCACGCAATTTTGGGCGAATCTCCATTGACCAAAATCTGGTGTTAACAGCGACCTTCCGGCAAGCTTCCTCAAGGAGAAACCAGGGTGTTTTTGAACATCAAGATCCATCAACACTGGAGCCCTGCCATCTCTTAGGTACATTTATATATATTATTCTAACCATGTGTAGATTGAAGAAAAGGTCGTCGTCACAAGAATTCAAAACACATCTCAAGTGACGAAAATAGAAGCTGCACAACTCACAAGCTCCATTAGTGAGTCATGGTAAGTATGATCAAAGGTGAGAAAGTCTTGCTCATGGACTTTAATTTATGAGTAGTTATCTTTTCAATTGTTGCATTGCATTGCATGTTTACTTTGAATAATCCATGCATTCACTCCACTTAGTTTATATTTTCTCATAGTAAGTCCATTGCATGTTTAACTCCTTGCAATCACCCAATCATGTCGTTGCATATAAAATAAAAAAAAAAAAATATAATAAATATTATCCTCACCATGATCATGCTCTTTCATCTCTATTTAAGTAAATCTCTATGATGCTTTCATGCCACCGTTGTCCGCTATAGTATGCTCTAGTTTGAAGTATTTTTCATACATCTCTTAAATGAAGCATGGTGCCTAGTTTAGGAGTGTTGATCGTGCTTTCAAAGGCTTTTTAATACTAGTTAAATTGCTTTCCTAAATCAAATTAGACGTGGTGTTTAGGTTGATTTTTGAACCAAGAGTATGCTCTAGTAGATAGTATTATTTTGACTAACCCTTGCGTAAAAACTATCATATTCAATGCGGGTAAGTCAAGAGATGAACTCACAATAGAGGTGAGGCAAGGCGTATGATGAACTCCAACAACTCTGCTTGCAAGAAGGAAGACCCGGATCATTCCTCATAGAAGAAAGATCTAAAGAATCATCGGTGTGCACGGTTTAGCATGAACCTACCACACCACCACAGTCTAGCTCGCGTCTACATCTCTAAAAGACTGTCAAGATCTAGCTTGGGGGAGTGCAACCCCCATTATCCAGGTAAGTACTCTTATCCTTTACCTTATTTACTACTAGTTTGGTATGTTTTGTTAAAAAAAAATATAAAAAGATGCATAACTATAGAAAACTAAATAAAAAGTTTAAGTTATATATATAGTTTGATCTTTATGTTTGCTATAAATAAATAAATAGATAGTGTGCTTAGGATTGCTAGAATAAAATTAACGCTGAAGATGATCCCTATGTATGGAAATGATGAATAGTTGCTCCGCCTTAATCCCTCTTAAAAGTACTTACACTTTGGACTTAGATTCTCCCAAAGCTTTAAATGCTTAATTTGCTCTAAACCCAAACACCTGTGGGAAGCACATGTTTAATCTCGAGTCTTAGCATTAAAAGATAAAGATACATGAAAAGTTGAGCTGCTGTTTATCATCTTCCTAGAGATACCCGATTCCCGGTTTTTGAAAATTATAAAACATTACATGATGAGTTCCTTAGCTATGACCCTTAAGAGTTTATCATTCGCATCAAGATCATCCCACTCCACTAAATACGCCGCTTCTAACCCTAAGTACGCATCCCCATACTCCATCAAGCCGCTAGCCATAATTATAAAAATAAACTCTTTGGATATGTCTCTCTCAGTGTTTTTATGCCAAATAGAGGCTGGGCTACATTCGGAAAAAAAAAAAGAGAAAAAGAGAGGAAAGAAAAATAAATATTTAGAGAAAAAGTGAGACGAGAGAGGGAGAGTAACGGACAAAAGTCATACTAGGCGAGAAGGGCCTACCTCCCTAATAAAAAAATATATATTTAGAGATGAATAATGGACACGTGTCCGAGGGTGAGTAGGGCCCACATCTCTAGGGAGAGAGAAAAATGGACAAAAGTCCGGGGCAAAGCCCACCTCTCCAAGAATGGGCAGCCCAGGTCCTAGCAATTTCTAGAAAGAGAGATATAGTCCAAGGTGCTTGAGAAGAAAAATGCTAGAAAAAGGCTAAGGGCTATTTACTACCTTTCATCCTCATCCACTTCACCACTATCATCCCACTATGTATGTCCTACCACATGTGTAACTCCACTACCACCATCTACTTAAGAGGGTCATACATAGGATCTCTCGAGTTTCTTTAAAAAAAAAAAAAATATTGAAAAACCCGGGATGATAGTTGATCGAAGAACTTGAGACATGGTACTTAACTTGATTGTTTATCTTGCTTATGATTCATGAAAAGGCTACACCCCATGGTAAACAATTGTATGAGCAATCGGTTAAGAGGAGAATTTATTTCGATAAACACAAGATTTACGAGGTATGAAAGCATAGTAGCAACTCCCGATCCTAATATAGCATATAGCTTTGCTAGGGACTAGCAAAGGGTAAGCTTGGGGAGTTTGTTGACACATGTTAACGTATACTTTTTAATTGTCAACTAAACATGGAAAAGGACTAAGACATAATTAGATATCCTTATTAGGGGTTTATACTAATGATTTCCATGAGTTTTGGTAAAGTTGTGATTTGCGAGGGACTTAACAGAAAACGGTAGAATTCGTAACGCAATCCAACTCCAAAACAAGTCTAGAAGGCTCGGATTACACCCGACGTGAACGAAACTTAACACCCAAGAAAACATCATCTAGAAGACTCCGAAAGCCACGACGCGCACCGCGGACCTGTGGGTGGGACACCCTCTGGGCCGATCGGCCCAATAATCGTGCCCGATCGGCCTGCCCCCCGCGCCAAGCAAGCCCCGCTTCCGAAGCTTCCTCCACCGCCTCTAAGACGCAATCTAAACCCGGTCCGTATAATGTCGGTTTGATCCAATGGTCATCGTTCATTGTCAAGGCCCATGAAGATTAGTACCATATTGCTTCTTTGAAGCCGAAGAGAGACATAAGAAGACCCATATATATAGACCCCTAGGCCCCTCGGCTTCAAGCATCTCGAGCATCTCATACATATCTCATCGGATGGAGGCACGGCGCTGGAGAATTAGATTAGACGGCTACAATGTAATAGAATAGATCTAGTAGAGAGTTAGGGAGAGCGGAACTCAAGCGTTCCGGTTCGGAGAAGTCTTCATCGTTCGTATATATCTTTGTATCTCAACTCTATTAGACTTTATGCCATAATTATATTTATCTTCTCTAGTTACTTTTATGCCTTTCATTTATTGATTAGAATATAGTTGTTATATAATTGCATGGGATCTTCGCCGTATTGAGTGCTCGTTATTATTCATGATGATTAGAGTAGTAATTAATAGTGTGGACATGGTGTCTAGACTAGAGGTTACCTTAGATTGCGCCCAATCCCACGGTTAGTTGTGGTAGCCCTGGGGGTGACTTGACCTGTCGGTCTTTGTATTCCACCACGTTCGGGTTGGTGATTCGTAGAGCTTTTTGGCGGCCTTCCCCGATCACCCTTTCCCCGTCTTTTTCGAGGATCGGGGCGGTACCGCTGCTCCAAAGTGTTCTTATATCATCGCTATACCTTTTCATGCCTTAGTTACTCAAAGAACCAAAGTACTAGAGAAGTATTCGGGGAACCTAGATCTCTCCCGTTGTCCTCTCGACCTAGCTATCTATTCTATATTATAATATTCTCCTCGGTTAAATGCTATTAATTATCATATATATTATTTACCCCCTTACTTTAGTTTAGTTGGTATATTAAGTTAGTAGATACATGATTTTGATTTATCATAATCTTTACCATTGCTTCCACGTGGAAAATATAAATAACGATACTGGAATACTCCCGGGTAAAAGCTACAATGGTATATATATTACGTGCGCTTTGCGGAACCCTTTATATTCTTCTTGCACTTAATAAATACCAACGAGGGTCGAGTTGCTTCACGGTCAAGTTTGGTCTTCATATGCCTTGTATATTCGGAACCTTCTCCATTATTCTCTACAATTATCTATTAAGTCCCCTCGGAAAGTCATAAATCACCAAAGCTCATGGAATTATGTTAGTTAAACCCCTACTCTATGTTGATATTCAAATTATGCTCTTTTTCCATGTTAAGTTGACTAGTAATATTATGCTATAACAGGTGTCAACAGCTGGGTAGTTTCCTGGTCACTAAGCTTATCGCTTATGATGATAGGTGCTTGTGAATCGCCGTTTAGGAAGACATAGCGTAGGCCTGGGGGCAGGGGTTTAAGCTCAATGGAGGTCGAGTCAGCTCTTCCTCTAGAGGAAGTTCTATGGTTTCCCCTGAGTCGTCCTCTTCTTCTATGAAGAATTGGGCATCAAGTTCTAGGTCTGTCTCAGGGTTATCATAGAGCATGACTCCCATGACCTCCTCGGGCGTGTCATAATCGTGGAGAGAGGCCGTCACCGAAGTTTTTAGCTCGTGTGACGGAATCGAGAATGAATTTCTCCCCAACTTGACATCTAAATCCCCAGATTTTGATAGATCAAGGATCTTTTCCAAGGGATGCCCAATTAGGATGTCAAAATCTTGGAGATCAAAAATATGAAAGTCCAGAGAAAATTTGACATCCTTATGTTGAAGAATTTGGTCATGTATTATTTCTCGGCACTCAAGTGTGGTTCGTGGTGCTATGCGCAAGGTCCGAGCTATGTGGGTTATGTAAGTTTCTTCCGCACAAGTTTGTGCGAAAGATTTGGACATAATATTTATGCCCACAGCCGGGGTTATACATGACCTCCACCTTTTCCCCTCGATATCCGCAATAGAGAGGTGTAGAGGGACAAGTTATCCGAATTTCTTGCACGATCCTTCCCCCTCTTGCAACCACTCAGTGCTCATGATGGCCGTCAATTCCTTAATGGATTCCTTGAGAAAAAGTTCATCAAGGGGTTCCTTAGGATAAAACCGGGGCTGGTGGTTTCCTCCGGCATTCGTAATTCGAGGCTTTGCCAAATTCTTCTGTAAGATCGGCCTCGAAAAACGAGAGATCTGAACATGTGGTCTCTTCTTTCTTTTGTTTTGGTTCGGGCGAGGGTTTCTCTAGAGGTGTGACGGGTTCGACTTTTGGCCGAAGAGACCTCCTCTAGGATCTCGCTTGGGTTCTACACTGGATGGGTTCTAGCGGGGGAGTATTCTCAAGAATACGGTTTAGAGAGCTTCTCCTTCCGTTGGGGTTTTATGTGAAAATGACCCTCCTAGCCGGTTGTGTCAAGCAAGAGGGCGTCGCTCTATCCAAGCCTAGCCAAAAATGCTTTGTAAAAGCACATGGTTTGGGATGGACAGATCTGGGCGGATCCGGTAAGAGCGGAAAAACGGTCCCGTGTTGCACTTATGGTTTCACCCTCTAATTGTCGGAAGTTGAGTACCTCTTGTCGCAGGGGGCGCGATTCTAGATAAAGGATAGAACGCGAGACATAATCTATTCTGCAGTTCTTCCCATTCTCTTTTTACCAACCCTACGTTGTGGGCGTACCATTGTTTCGCTCTCTCAGTGAGAGAGAATGGAAACAGTTTCCACCGCAATGTATCGTGTGTCATGCCCGCAATTGTCAGCCATGCACGAGCTGCTCAAACTCCCTTAGGTGATGGTATGGGTTTTCATATTCCAAACCTGTAAAAGGCTTGGGCCTGAACCATGGCTATAAAGCCGTAGGCGGAGCTCATAATCTGGAAGTTGTGATCGGCTTCGAGGATTGGCATGGTTCTAAGAGCTCGCCCTTAGGAGCGAAAAGGTTTTGTAGGGTAGGTTGCTCCATGGGTAAAAAGAAAATGTTTTTGTATTTTTCTTGGAGGCTACAAGGCACACGGGTCGACTAGGTCCGTAATACAACTACGACAACCGTCCCCGCAACGGCGCCGCCTTGAGCTTGTTGACGTTTAACGTCATGAGAAGAACCCGCAAGCGCATGTATTGTCGTTGTAGCTTTCACCCTTAAATATTCGAGGTATCGTATTTTCCACGAGGGGCGGGCCGCGTAGGGGCCTTTGGATCTGTGTCTACCCTAGGCAAGGTTAAGCTTCTAAGAGGAATGAGGTATCTTTATGGGTTGACACTCTCGAGCAGGGATCACTCGTGCATTATCTCCTCACTTCGGGCACCGCCCACGCCCAAAGGACAATGTCCGAGCAATTGCACCGCGCCACACCCGAACGTGGGGGATTACAAGGGAGACGGACAAGATCATCATAAACCCAGCCGCCTACCCCTCAACCGTGGGATGCGCCACAAAAGATAGGAAACCACTAGTCCAAACACCACGTTTGCACCGATGATTGCTACTCGAGTGTGATATCAAGGCTTACCCGCCCCCGGGGTCCTTCACTAGAGTACCGCCACGAAGGAACGACTATCAATCCCGTAAGAATAAAACGGCTAAGATAATATGCTTGAAAGTAATAACCGAAAGAGGAACACAATCTGTCTTACCAAAGCATAAGTAGATTGTAGAGGTACAAGCGAGGCGGGTACGACAAATCCGCACTCAGACCTCCTATGAACCGCGGAACACCGGGGCACTCCGACAACCGGGTAGAAGGAGCCAAGTCTCCTTCTAGCTCTTCCTCTCTCACTCTCTAGAATTAGAAAGGGGATAGAGGTAGAAAAACTCTCTCTCTCTCTCTCTCTTGCTTCTCTTGTGCTTGTAGCTCCTTGAGGTGTGTATATGAATCTTTATTGAGTAGAATGTGTTTTACAATGAAGAAATGGCATCTATTTATAGGAGAGAGGGAAGAGAGGCTAGGCTAATACAAGGAAACATTTCCTGCCGCCTCCTAGCCATGCAAACCGACCTCACTATGACGGTAACAAAGTTTCCTTGTGAGCTGCGTCGAAAAACCGGCGAAGAACCGCCGGAAAGGCTCGAACCGAGCTAAACCGGCGGATCGGGTGGTTGTTTTACGTTTCCGAAAGGTAAATCACGCGGTCGGTGGGCCAAAACCGCCGCTTCGACCGACCCAATCGTCCCGCCCAGGCAGTGAACCGCGCACCGCCTCGGGGCGTCCATCGGCATCGCGCCACGCGGCCACGCCGGCGCGGCCGGACGATCGCGCCTCAGCGTCGTTCTGCGTGTGACGGACCGCAAAATTATAAGAGCACAAGTCCGAAAAATCGATCGAAATACGACCAACTTTCCAAACTTGAGGTCATATAATAGCGCGACCATCCGAAATCTCGAAGGATTTCAAACCATCATCGCAACATACAAGATCGTAATCATCGATTGTATCACATCGTTTGCCATCACAGATTACAACATGGAGATTCACTTACCATACATCAGAGTTTCATTTATTATTACAAACCAAGTTCGAAATAGCGAGAAGCAAGTTTAGTTTGAAACAAAGTACAAACACAAATATATTACAGTGCCATAGTCTTTATCATGTCCCACAAAAGCATGAGAAGAGTGATATGGAGACCATGCCCAATGGTCTAGTCCTCATCTCCCGCCGGAGGAGGCAAGACACGCAACAACCCCGATAATAGCGGTCATCCGCAGCAATTGGGAATAAACCCCGAGTGCGAGGATGTACTCGACTAGACTTACCCGACATATAACTCAATAAAAAGACACCAAGGATCATGCAAGGCTTTATGGTGGAGCTAGCTTGACTCAATTGCATAAAGGCATAATTACTATCTCAATTTAACTTGCATCATTTTAACTCCATAGCTTAAAGATTTAATTTGCAACTATTTCTCAAACAAGTAATAAGATGAAACAATCAACCTATACTAATGGAACAAGTCCAAACATCACCGTCGTGGTGATCAATACCATCATCATCATAATCATCACCACTTATCCATCATCATTAGTTATTTATTTGTGTGCTAAATTGGAACCGTTACGTCAAGTGCTCACTATCCAGGGAGCGATGGCGACTTCGAATCGATTACTACCCAAATGGGAAATATTCCTAACACTCACCCTAGCATACCCGGCCAAAGGTAGCTATAGGTCACCTTTACGCTTCACTCAAGAATAACGGTCCCGCCAAGCGCCGTACTCTCGGGGATATCACCTCGCCTCGAACAGCGAAGGACTTTTAAACACCTTGCCCATCGACTAACTCGATGACTCCCCTCCGAGACGCACTTTATACTCCTCGGGTTTTCCGGCTTGAATAGAGTTATCGGGCTTCGTGGTCGACAACCTCCGGGCCGGCCAACTAAGTGATAGGCTGCGTTCAACATGATTAGGAAGTCCTCCAAGCTCAAGTCCTTAATCGACACGAGACGGGACTACCGACTCCCGGGACCTCCATGTCCTGTAGCCTCCATTTTCCCGCCCGGTCTCCCTAATTTTGTTTTACAAAAATAGCGGATACATCCATGATACACCATAGTTCATTTTAACAGGTTTCCACCTATCTCTCGCAGGTGAAAACATCACCTGACTTCTACCGTTTAGTTTTCAGCTTAACTAAGCAACTATTCGATCCTATACTTAAATCGGGTAACAAGTATGAAAGGTGGGCAAGGAAGGTAATATGCAACAAAGGTTTTCATCCAACTCCTATTACTTAATGCATCACACATAAAACAATACCATTTATAAATGACATTTATCAAATATAGGAAGTGAAAATGCACCGGGGCTTGCCTTTAACAAAGTTTGCCGGCTCGTGCACCGGGCACTCAACCACTAGCTCCTCCTCGGCTTCTGGTTCTGCTTGCTGGACCTCCAACTCCTGAAGAATTCCCTGGATCTCTGGAGGTGCTTCCTTGGCTCCCACTAACGTGATCCCGTCCGGAACACCTATTGCATGCATATGCAATATGATCAATAATATATGAATGCATAAAGATAAATATAGTGATGACATGAATGCTTAAAAGATAAACATGTGAATGTTATGGATGCTCAAACATATTTAATTTCAGCTCTACTCTAATCACTATAAAACATTTTATCAATTAAGAAGCATAAACCAACACTACTCACTCACACTTCACAATCTGTCCTTTGCCAAGCTATTCACAAGAAAAATCATAAATGGAGTTGCAGATCTCCTAAAATAACAAACTTATACTCTATGGAAAGCTTATGAAATTCTCTACAAATCATGTTCAAAAATCACAGCAAGACTCCGACCATAAAATGGTCGAAATGGCCTTCGAACAGAAACTGTTTTGACCAAACAGAAAATTACAGATTTCAGGTTCTAACTTCTATCCACCACAACTCTCAAACTACTTATGCAAAATATACCAAATTTTAACAGGAGCTAGATACACAAATTATCTAACTTTCATGTACACAAGTTTTCTCCATAAGACTCCATTTTGACCATGTGTAAAAATATCAAACTTCAAATCTATACATGCATGTCTAAAATCTTTTCAAAAACAAGAGAAGCATACACATGCACAAACTTTTACCAACTCATCTAGGACCAACTCCACTCACTTAAACACATCCAAAGCAACATTTCAAGCCTAGAAATACAAAGTTCATGCATGTCATGATAAACTTCATGACTTTATCTAAAAAAGCATTTTCAACCCTAAAAGGGACTATATAGCAAAAGGAAACCTAAAAATCTAAGAAAATTACAGTGGCCATATTCCAACACATCATGGCCACCATAAAAAAAATTTCAACCCAAAATACCAAGTGTAACTTCCTACCCAAAATTACCAAATCTATGCATGAACATGAGGGAAAACACTTTATACTACAAAAAGTGTGAACCATCAAAGATGGTACTTTCCCCACTCACTCTACCACTCAAGAAACACTCATAAAAATTATCAATACCACACTCCCTATATTTTGTTCATGGCAAAAATAACAAAAACCATCATAAAAGAACCCTAAAATAGAAAACCATTTTTCCATCATAAAACCTAGACCATATATCATGATGCATGTGTAGATCTACTCAAAAGAAGGCCAACAAAAGTGGTTTTCACAATTTTCTGAGTTTCCAAGAATTTATTATGCATTTTCAAAGTTTCTTTGAAAAAAAAACAAAGGCAAAATAAAGTTGTATATAAAAGTATCTCAAAACTGATGTTTCAAAACTTTTATCTTGTAGATCTCATCACAAGGATCATGATTTGGACCAAAAATGAGGAAGATATGATTTTTACAAGATTTAAATAGAAACCTGAATCAGTTTCGAAAAAAAAAAAATAGCAAAACACATTTACATCGGGGCCCCTAAACTTCTTAGAAAACAACAAAGGCTAGATATAAAATTCTCTCTCTTGCACATAAGCATCGGGAATCCTAGAAACATTACTAATATAAACCGGGTCCTTCTCTCACCAAACTACGAGCGAGGGCGGAACAATGCCGTTGACGCCGGCGTGCTCGTCGTCGGCGAGGTCTTGGCGGCCGAAGTGGTACCCTCGGCTTCCTCGCGACGAGACGAACCCGTCGTGTGCTTGAATCGGGCGGGGACGGCGACACGGCCGGCGCCGCGGCACGGCGGCGGACGGGCGGACGGGCGCGCGGCGGCGCCGTCGCGAGCTCGCCGGAGCTTCGGTCGACCGGGTGCGGCGTGACGAGGATTGCTTCGAACATATGAAATGTGGAGAATAACATTCTACACATTTCATATAAAAGGTTCACGTTCCAAAAGGGCCTAGATTCTGAGTTCTAAATTTAATTCGAAAACAAGCATGAAATGATCAAAGCAAAGCATTCCATTTAGGCACCACCAAACCTAATGGCCTTAATGAACATCGTTCCAAATCATGAAATAATTATGACTAAACCACTTTAGAGCTCAACATGCCTCTATCCTACATCATCCTGCATGACCATGAGCAACCATTTAAAAGAGACATTTAAATTTAAATTCACACATGAAATGAGATGCATTATGAACATTCATGCATAAATGATGCTTATGCTCATGAGATGCGGTGCAAATGTGAGCCAAACACACAGGGTGTTACACCGCGTTTCATACGGCGTGTCGCGGCGCGATGCCGACAAGGCGGCCCCACCAGCGATCTGATGAAGTCGGGAGCGGGCGCGCCCATCCGCGTCCGCTTGGGGACAAGCCCGCCACGTGGCCCCTCCCGGTTGGCGGACCCGGTCCGCCCGCGCCCCGTGGGGGGGAGCTCTGCGATTGGGGCCAGCGTGTGTGGGGGGCTGTCGCCCGTAGTGCCGACACGACCGTGATGCGGGGCCCGCCCGTGGCGCCGCTGCTGTGGTTATCTTACGCCACGTGTCGAGCTTTAATAGGCCACGCATGGAACTGTTTTTACGTAGGCGTGTTGGACCTCTCATTCCATGTGGATTTTTATTTATCTCATATCTTTTCCATCCGAGCCCAAATATATCAAGTAATATATCCATTTTCATCAAGACGACGAGCTCTTCGTGATGGTGTACTTCGTTTTACCATATAAGATACTTTTTCTTTATGATAAATTAGAAATTCCTGCAAAACACTTGGAGCACCAAAACTCGTGGAACTTGTTATATAAATAATATTTTATTATAATAAGATATGGAATATTTGTCATTTAGAGTACTTTTGGCGGTCAAAATATATGCAATAACGACCGTCAACATGTACCTGTTCCCCGCTTCAACACTTGCAAGTGCATTGTGGGCACCCTCACTCCTAGCAATCGGACTCCTGATGACACCGATGCCAGCTCCGGCACAGAAGGCGCCCCCATCAGCACCACAACGGAACATCAACTCCACCAGAGACACGAGGTATGCCGCTATCCACCTGATCATAGCGATACTTCTCTGGTTCATCTGCATGCCAAACAAGGTGCCACTTGAGGACGAAAACGCCTACACACGATGTCTTCCTTGCCACCTCAAGTTGCCAAGCTATGACAACACTACCAGCAACCGCGGGCAACCTCGACAGGGTGACGACATGATCAGCTTCATCTACGCCCACGACATGGGACAAGCCACGTACGACTACATCAGCACCTCTGCGTTCGCCAACGGGATTCATGCCATGCAACGGGACGCACCACAATGGGAGGCGCCCTGCACATGGGACGACACGATTCAACTCGCTCGTCTCTTCGACGCTCCTGCCTAATATGTGGTCTTCAGCATGCTTCGACTTGCGAGCTTCACCGACGACGACATGAGGTACATGCCACCCACATCAATCTCCTACCTTATCGGCCTCGTCACGATCCCAGAGGCATTCATCCTTCCTCAACCGGCTACACCGACCAACGACAAGCTACATGGCATCGCCGGCACTAACACACTCCAGGCGAGAGCACCAGATTGGGCGCTGCATGACGTGATTGGCATCCATACCTCGACAACTGTTGGCGTTTCTTAACGCAAACAGAAAGAGTTCCGCAAGCGCATGGAAATACCACTGTAGCTTTCACCCGGAAGTATTCAGGGTATCATATTTCCACAAGGAAGGCATGGTGTAAAAATCTCTATTATGAACATGGACAAGATAACACGACTATGCAATAGACCACAATCCATACTAGGGATAAATCAAATGGTATGATAACTTGACACACACACTCGAACAAATCTCAAAGGATAAAAGAAAAACCTGCTAGGAGAAGGATATCCTAAATAGCTTTACTAAGATAGCAAATATACATGCATGCCTTATACCGTCAGAGATTCTAACTCGAGATAACCTCAATTACTATTGGTTTACTTCGGGGCACCGGATAACGCCTGGTCTGCCAAGCGATGTCGGCCAATAGCCCTACTTCGAAACACTGACGTGGGGGATTACAAGGGCCGGACAGGGCTATCACCACCTGCCGCCTAACCCTCATTCCGTGCGAGTTCGAGGCAAACGAAGGCAGCCTCTAACATAAACACCATGTTTACGCTATGACTACTACTCTAGCGTTGATCAGGGTGACCCGCTTGTGCGAGGCCCTCTACTGAGCATCCGCCACAAGGACGGACGACGAACCCGCAAACAGACAAGCAACCAAGAATTATCTTAAGGGAGAACTCATTATGATCTAATCATGTATGTATAATACATTTACACATAAAGTTCTATTTGACAAGATCATGACATGCAAACTATATACTAGTTCATATGTTAAGATCACATCGCATGAACTATGCTCTATTTAGCTATTGATAATAAGAACAAGAATAATGTGGAGAGCAAAGTATTGATCAACATAAGTAAAACTATATTGATCATACCAAGTACCTCCAAGAAGATCTTGATCTTTACATTGTGCCTAACTCCTAACTAACAAAAGGAAGAAGATAAAGTGAAGAGAGAAGCTCTTGTGTGTTGTGTGTTGTAAAGAGAGGGGTGGCCTTCTTTATATAGGGAAAGAGGAAGGAGAATGGAGGGTTGTGCTTGTTTGTAGACTAAAACCGACCTCCCTCTCATGCAACCGTCTTTAGTCTTGGCGCCAAATTAATTCTCATGGCATGCAACCAAGCATTCTTGGCGGGCGGGATTCCTTGGCGCCTTCCTGAAAAGCACCACATGCAACCGCCTCTGCTATTCCGGGACAGCTCACGAGACAAAGCGCGGCGGGATCGGGCGCTGTCTCGCGGCAGGCGCCGTGCCTACGGCGGCGTTGGTGTTGGTCCATGTGCATTTCCCTTGTCCAAACCGCAGTTCTCATGTGCGCTTTCTTTCTTTATTCGGCGTACTTTCACATGTTTCCATATTTGTGCCTGCAAAACATATTTTCTTCGTATACAAGTGGAACTAGGTGAGTAGTAACAGTTTATGTGACATAAGTTTGCCTGTTTCTTATGAATTGGATATAAGTTGGCGGTATTAATTACTTGATAATAACCGCCAACAACAACTAGGCCATCTGTGTGCCCATCCATTCAGCTACAAGTTCAACATCTACTTCGTCAACCTGAGTTTCGACATCGGCTTTAACGACGACGCCGGCCGTCCAACAACTTCAACACGAAGATGGGCAAACTCCAGCAACGCTATGGCCCAACTGACACGTCCTCCCATCTCGGCATCGCCTTCGCCCCTAGCGGGTGGATTGGCGACGTGTGGACCAGGGGCGGAGATGGGCCTAAGGCCACCTAGGCCATGGCCTTAGGCGTGGGCCAAAAAGCTTCTTATGCCCCTTGTATTCTTATCGGCCTAGGTTGTTTCGTGGCCCAATGAAGCACCTAGCCAAATAGCAGCAGCAGCCCAAGCGGCAACAGCCACGGCCCAAAGAGCCTTGGGCAAGCCCAACAAATAGTGCGACAAGCGGCATTGAGCGTTGTTGGTATAAATTAACGCGAACGAGAGAAATCCGCAGCGCACGGATACCGATGTAGCTTTCACCCGGGGAGTATTCCGAGTATCGATTTCCACGGGGAACGTGAAGTGTACTAGAAAGAGTAGGAACGTCGTCCGAAAAGAATAATGATGTGAGAAGAGAGTTTAGAATTTTCTAAGTATTCTAAGTTGATCTAAATAATCAAAGGCTTGCTTTACTTTACTTACGTCGGAGCAGCGGTAACTTCCCGACCCTCGAAAAAGACTGGAAAGGGTGATCGGGGAAGGCCGCCAAAAAGCTCTACGAATCAATTTGTTGACACTTGTTATCATATAAAATTATTAATCAATTAAACGTGAGAAAGGGGTATAAATAATAATAACAACCTAGAATAAGGGGTCACTAACATATTTCCATCAGTTTTGGTAATGTTGTGAATTGCGGGACTAAACGAAAAAAAGCAGAGTTCACGAGCCATGCGGCTACGCAACGCAACGCAATCCAACTCCGAGAAAGATTCTAGAAGGCTCGGATTAATCCCGACGTGGACCAAACTTGACACCGAAGAAAACATCATCTAGAAGACTCCGAAGCCACGACGCACCGACGGGACCCGGAGGGGACTCCCCCCAGGCCGATCGGCCCAATAATGGGGCCGATCGGCCCCCTTAACCGCCACGCAAGCCCGGTCTCCGGAACCTTCCTCCACCGCCTCTAAGACGCAATCTAAACCGGTTGTTTAATGTCGGTTTGATCCAATGGTCGCCGTACATCATCAAGGCCCATGAAGATTAGTACCACATTCTTTACGAAGGCGAAGGGACATAAGAAGACCCATATATATAGACCCCTAGACCCCCCTTTCCAGATCATCAAGTTCTCAATTCAGCAACAACGCTTCAAGATCCAAGTCATATCCCACGCTGTAGAAACATCGCTTTAGGAAGAGTAGCAATCAAGATTAGAACTAGTAGGAAGGGAGAAATCCGCTCCCGGATCGTCGGAGGCCGGCTCAAGATCGCCCTCGTTCTTGTAAGTTCTTCATTGTAAGTAGTCTTCAAGTTCCAGACACGTTCTTAATATGAATATCTTGATCATGTTTATATTCGAGATTATTTGTTCTAGTATTTACTTTGATTACACGTTTAGCATAGTTGAATTACTGTTATGTTCATACATGGATTCGTATAGCGCTCATCTATTGATATCATGGGTGAGTGGTAGAGATGATATAATCGTGGTGATTAGATCTTATTTACTTACTGCGTTTGCACCCTATGTGCCGGGGTCGTGTGGTAGATCGTGGTGGTGACAAAGACCATTGAGTCCTTTTGCAATCCATCCCCGTATGTAGGCCTAGCGGATGATATTATTCGGGTTGTTCTAAGTTTCGGCCTTAGTCTTCACGGATTACGTCCTCATGTCCGGATTTAATTAGTCTTTCTTCAATGATTGTTAGATGTATTGCACTAATCGAGTAGATCCTAACTTATAGTTTAGAGTTACATATTGGAGTTTCTAATGCTAGCTAGCCTATGAATTGCTATCGTCCACTTGTTTGACACTTTCTATTTTTTAAGCCCACTTAGATATGACTTTGGTTGAATCTATTTATCAAGAACTTTATCATTATCTTTATTGTGAACTTTGATCCTTGTTTAATTAATTGATAAGTTTAACACTTAAGCTTTGCACACGAGAGATGATTAAGATGTTTAGCACCTATGCATAGTTAATTCATGATAGAAGACTTCTTTCCCCGTGGTAGAATATAAATTCAACACCTGGTTCTTACTCGGTTAAAATGCTACAATGGTATATTCATATCCGTGCGCTGCGGATACCCGATTATAATTGTTTATTTACTTATTAAGAAGTTATCAAGGCATAGTACGAATATTTTATTCCTTGCATATTAGTAGTTTAACTATTGGGATGACAACCTTTTCAGATATGCTATGAACTGCAATGAATATTTCTTTTAGTTTTATACGAAGCAACATCGATATCTTGCTAAACGCCATTACTAGTTAGTGACGTTAGAAATACCAACAAGCATTTTTGGCGCCGTTGCCGGAAAGAAAGTCTTTAGCCCAAGAAAATATAAATATAAGAATAACTTGCATACATCTCTCTCACGCATTGTAAAGTATTAAATTTATCAATTGCTTAAACAGGTTTACCCTTGTTCTTTCCACTTTTGTCTATTTGAAATGCAGGATAATATATGAATAGGAATCTTCCCGGAAACTTCGTTTCGGACCCAAAAGAAAATTCTTGAAGCGGGCAAGATCCAAGTTGAAATCTCAGCCCGATCGCTGCCTTGGAAGACTCCTCCACTGTCGCGAAGCTTAACACCCGTGTTCGAGTAATGGCGAACAAGACCCTCCATGAGTACTACGCACCGACTACGGCCAACATCCGCATTGGGCCGGCGATCGATGTGGGAGACAAAGCTTTTGAGCTCAAGCACGCACTCATCAACATGGTACAAGCTAGCCAATTACGTGGAAAAGCCCATGAAGATGCCAATGCTCACCTACAACACTTCACGGAGATGCGTGGCACCTTCACCATCAAAGATGTCTCAAGTGATGCAATCCTACTTAAATCTGTTCCCATTCTCACTCTTGGGACGAGCGGCGGTGGTTTCTATGCCAACAAAGACAAACTCACTACTTGGACACTTGGCTCTACTTTGCCTTCCTGGCAAAATTCTTCCCTATAGGCAAAACCAACGCCTTCACGGGGAAAATCTCAAGTTTCCGGCAGAAGAACACGATGAATCCGTTCAGGCGTGGGAACGCTTCCAAGACTACATCAGCGAATGCCCACACCATGGAATGGAGAACGGCTACTCATGCGGACCTTACGCCCACGGGCTCAACAACAACACCCGTGAGACCATGGACGCCGCTTCTTTGGAGGTGCTTTCCTGTCCCTTACACTAAATCAAACTCTTGACCTTGTGGAGAAGATGGCATCAAACCAAGCTTGGAATGAGGACCGTCAACCCCGCAAGAAAGAAAGAAAGGAATGCACCAGCTGAAAGAGGTAGACATCTTTATGCGCCCAAAATGGATTTAATTATGAAGAAGCTTGAAGACAAAGCTCCCGAGAAAAAGGAAGTCATGCAACTCTTCGATTCCCGCATGACATGTGAAGAATGTGGCAACACTTGGACACTCGGGCAGCCAATGTCCCGAAATGGAAGAGGACGTGAACTACATCAACAACAACAACAACCAAGATCGTCCTCCGAATCAAGGATGGAATCAACAGAGACCCAACTACCAAGGTAACTACTCAGGTAACTATCAAGGTAATAACTCTTTTAATAATTTCCCACCTTTAAGAGAGTTAGTACAAAACCAAGGTAGACTTATGGATAATCTGTCTAAAAAGTTAGCTTCCAATGATAAAATGCTAGAAACTATTAGTACTAAAATGGAAAGCTTTTCTTCTGCAATAAAGAACCAAATATAGCTTCAATAAAATGATAGAATCTCGGTTATCTCGGTGGCTTTATATCGCTCCTATGCCTAACCGGGGAAAGATTCGGGCCAGGTAGGAAGAACTAGAATATGCAAATCTTGTCGATATTTACTATGCGGTATTCGGACTAAGGATGCACGAGAAGGATTGAATTGTCTTGGCCGGGTATGCCCACCAAGAAAGGAGATCCAGGGAGACCAGTCGTCACCATTGAAATCGGCACCCGCACCTACGATGCGCTTTGCGACTTTGGCTCAAGTGTCAACATTATGCCTAAGGTAAACCTTGAGCCAGGTTCAGATTTATTATACACAACCATGTGCCTACAACTTGCAGATCAGTCGCTATGCTACCCCGAGGGCATCCTGGAAGACGTTTGTCTTTACATCGGTAAGCTCTATGTGGCCACCGACTTCGTGGTCCTGGATACGGGCAAAGGTAAGAACGCCCGATCATTACGGGGCGCCCTTTCCTTGCCACCACCAAGGCCATCATCTACGCCGACACCGCGAAGATCGTCTTCACCGTCAACAAACAGAGGGAGAGATTCAACTGCAAACACAAGACCCTAGCTCCCCCTGTTCCACCTGTACCACTACCGTACCCTGAAGTACACGCACCAGCTGTCGAGGAGAGGACAAAAAGAAGAAGCAAGAACAAGAAGAACCGTCAACCTCGACCACACGTGGAACGAGTCTTGATGATCAATCAAGTTGCAACAGAACGCAAGACTCGGCGCATTCCACCAC
Source organism: Hyparrhenia diplandra (assembly GCA_015847255.1). Taxonomy (NCBI): domain Eukaryota; kingdom Viridiplantae; phylum Streptophyta; class Magnoliopsida; order Poales; family Poaceae; genus Hyparrhenia; species Hyparrhenia diplandra. The sequence continues at coordinate 168,285 of JADLZK010009251.1, read as the reverse complement.
CATTAGAGAAGCTAGGCGACCACGAGTTCCGTCAATCCATTGCTCCATCAATCAATGGAACTTCCAGCAAGTTGTCTGCGACACGGGATCAGGCATCAACTTAATGTCAAGGGTAACGTATCAATTAATATATGGTAATCTGCCTTTGTGTTCCACCTATGTAATGTTGCAGATGGCGGATCAATCACACCGATTCCCGGAAGGTATTATACGAAACGTCCCCGTCAAGATTAAAGACTGCTATGTCCTCACTGACTTTTTAGTCATGGACATGGGAGAAGAAGAACAAGATCCTCCCATAGTACTTGGAAGACCGTTCTGAACACTACAAGAGCCATCATCTACATCGGGGCCGGGCGAGATCCACTTCCACTTCAAGGTAAAAAGATCTTGTTTTTCTTCAATACTTACACTAACAATGAACAGCCCGAAGAAGGACTAAGAGCGAAGCGTCTCCGAGACTACAAAAATTTGGACTCGAAGATGGAGCACATTGAGAGAATAGAGAAAGACATCAAGGAAAAATACACTCGGCTCCTACCCATATTGAACAGCTGCACCGGCTACACACGAGAGGTCTCCACCAAAGAAACAATCTTGGAAAAAGAAAGAAGCTGCGCCTGCTAAGAAGATCAACAAGAGTACACCTTCGGAGACCCGACCAGCGCCGGCATCAACAAATGGAAAATCGACTTCCTCGGCTACTTCGTCTACGCCACCCTTTGAGATCATTGAAGGACCCTTACCAGGTACAACATTTATACGAGGGCCCATAGACGACACCACGCCATGGGAGTAAGTGCTCTAAACTCTCGCCGAGAGGTAAATCGGTATTTACTTGCATATTTAATTTCCTGCAAAGCATATTTCAATTAGCATGTTTACTTTAGCATTTTTACTTTTTCTAAACCTGCACTTAGAAAATCTCAAAAATATGTTTGCTGCATTTGCATCAGTTTCCTAAAGCCCCATGCAAGCACTCCTTGCTGTGGCGGCATAAAAATAAAAATACAAAAATATTGCACTCATATGTTTTTGCATTAGCATCCCTATTGCATAGAAAAATTCTCAAAAAAATATGTGGGCACATGAAGGTCCACACCTTATAAATATAAAAATGAAAATCCAAAAAGACGTGAGCACATGAAGGCTCACAATAACATCCTAGAATTTGTTCCTTCGGGTATGTGCAAAACTAATATTAACAGGGAGAACATTAAAGGAGACCCCGAAAGAGGAGCAAGCTCCAAGGATAAACATAGGACTACTTCAAGATCAAGCTTGGGGAGAGCACCCCATTTATCACTATAAGTATCACTATCCTATGTCTTATTTATTAGCTAGTTATATTTGCTTAGAGTTAATGAGTCTTAGTTAATGAGTCTTAGCTAAAAAAGTCTTAGTGTTAAAGAGTCAAATAAATGCTAGAACTTGCTAGATTACTTTCTTCCTTTTTAATTATGATCTTGAGATGATGAATAGTTGCTCCGCCTTAATTCCTCTTAAAAGTACTTACACTTTGGACTTAGATTCTCCCAAAGCTTTAAATGCTTATTTTGCTCAAACCCAAACACACATGGGAAGCACATGCTTAATCTGAGTCTTCGCATTAAAAGATAAAAGTACATGAAAAGTTGAGCTGCTTTTTTATCATATTCTTAGAGATACTTGACTCCTGGTTTTTATCTTTAAAAATTATAAACTTACATGATGAGTTCCTTAGCTATGACCCTTAAGAGTTTATCATTCACATCAAGATCATCCCACTCCATTAAATACGCCGCTTCTAACTTCGGAAGTACGCCTCCCCATACTCCATCAAGCCGCTAGCCATAATTATAAAAAATAAACTCTTACAATCTTTGGATATATCTCTCTCGGTGTTCTTATAGAGGGCCGGGCTACATTCGAAAAAAAAAAAGAGAGAAAAAAAAAAATAAATATCTAGAGAAAAAGTGAGACGAGAGAGGAGAGTAATGGACAAAAAGTCATACTAGGCGAGAAGGGCCTACCTCCATAATAATAAAAAATATATTTAGAGATGAATAATGGACACGTGTCCGAGGGTGAGTAGGGCCCACATCTCTAAGGAGAGAGAAAAATGGACACAAGTCCGGGGCAAAGCCCACCTCTCCAAGAATGGACAGCCCAGGTCCTAGCAATTTTTAGAAAGAGAGGTATAGTCTAAGATGCTTGAGAAGAAAAATACTAGAAAAAGGCTAAGGCTATTTACTACCTTTCATCCTCACCCACTTCACCACTATCATCCCACTATGTATGTCCTACCATATGTGAAACTTCACTACCACCATCTACTTAAGAGGGTCATACATAGGATCTCTGAGTTTCTTTTTGAAAAATATTGCAAAACCCCAGGATGATAGTTGATCAAAGAACTTGAGACATGGTACTTAACTTGATTGTTTTATCTTGCTTATGATTCGTGAAAAGGCTACGCCTCATGGTAAAAAAGGTATATGAGAGAGCAATGCGGTTAAGAGGAGAATTTATTTCGAGTAATACAGTTACTTTTGAGGTATGAAAGCGTAGTAGCAACTCCTGATCCTACTATAGCATATAGCTTTGCTAGGGACTAGCAAAGGGTAAGCTTGGGGGAGTTTGTTGACACTTGTTATCATATAAAATTATTAATCAATTAAACGTGAGAAAGGGGTATAAATAATAATAACAACCTAGAATAAGGGGTCACTAACATATTTCCATCGGTTTTGGTAATGTTGTGAATTGCGGGGACTAAAACAGAAAAAACAGCGAGTTCGCGAGCCATGAAGCTACGCAACGCAAGCGCAATCCAACTCCGAGAAAGACTCTAGAAGGCTCCGGATTAATCCCGACGTGGACCAAACTTGACACCGAAGAAAACATCATCTAGAAGACTCCAGAAGCCACGACGCACGACGGGACCCAGAGGGGGACTCCCCCTGGGCCGATCGGCCCAATAATGGGGCCGATCGGCCCTGCTTGGCCGCCACGCAAGCCCGGTCTCCGGAACCTTCCTCCACCGCCTCTAAGACGCAATCTAAACCGGTTGTTTAATGTCGGTTTGATCCAATGGTCGCCGTACATCATCAAGGCCCATGAAGATTAGTACCACATTGTTTGCTGAAGCTGAAGGGACATAAGAAGACCCATATATATAGACCCCTAGACCCCCCTTTCCAGATCATCAAGTTCTCAATTCAGCAACAACGCTTCAAGATCCAAGTCATATCCCACGCTGTAGAAACATCGCTTTAGGAAGAGTAGCAATCAAGATTAGAACTAGTAGGAAGGGAGAAATCCGCTCCGGATCGTCGGAGGCCGGCTCAAGATCAGGCCTCGTTCTTGTAAGTTCTTCATTGTAAGTAGTCTTCAAGTTCCAGACACGTTCTTAATATGAATATCTTGATCATGTTTATATTCGAGATTATTTGTTCTAGTATTTACTTTGATTACACGTTTAGCATAGTTGAATTACTGTTATGTTCATACATGGATTCGTATAGCGCTCATCTATTGATATCATGGGTGAGTGGTAGAGATGATATAATCGTGGTGATTAGATCTTATTTACCTGCGTTTGCACCCTATGTGCCGGGTCGTCGTGTGGTAGATCGTGGTGGTGACAACACCATTGAGTCCTTTTGCAATCCATCCCCCGTATGTAGGCCTAGCGGATGATATTATTCGGGTTGTTCTAAGTTTCGGCCTTAGTCTTCACGGATTACGTCCTCATGTCCGGATTTAATTAGTCTTTCTTCAATGATTGTTAGATGTATTGCACTAATCGAGTAGATCCTAACTTATAGTTTAGAGTTACATATTGGAGTTTCTAATGCTAGCTAGCCTATGAATTGCTATCGTCCACTTTGACACTTTCTATTTTTCGCCCCACTTAGATATGACTTTGGTTGAATCTATTTATCAAGAACTTTATCATTATCTTTATTGTGAACTTTGATCCTTGTTTAATTAATTGATAAGTTTAACACTTAAGCTTTGCACACGAGAGATGATTAAGATGTTTAGCACCTATGCATAGTTAATTCATGATAGAAGACTTCTTTCCCGTGGTAGAATATAAATTCAACACCGGTTTCTTACTCCCTTTAAAATGCTACAATGGTATATTCATATCGTGCGGCGCTTGCGGATACCCGATTATAATTGTTTATTTACTTATTAAGAAGTTATCAAGGCATAGTACGAATATTTTATTCCTTACATATTAGTAGTTTAACTATAGGGATGACAACCTTTTCGGATATGCTATGAACTGCAATGAATATTTCTTTTAGTTTTATCTCGAAGCAACATCGATATCTTTCTAAACGCCATTACTAGTTAGTGACGTTAGAAATACCAACAATCACCAACCCGAACGTGGTGGATTACAAAGACCCGACAGGGTCACCCCGGGGCTACCACAACTAACCGGTGGGATTGGGCGCAAACTCGGGTAATCTCTAGCCTAGACACCACGCCTACACTATTAATTACTACTCTAATTTCACGTTAAAACTAGAGCACTCAATACGGCGAGAGATCCAAGAAATATTGTAAAGTAAGAACTGAAATTAATTGAATAGAATAAATAGAAATAATAAATGAAGAACACGGAGATTGCTGAAGACGAACTAGTTGTTTGTAGATGTACAATGTTGATGAAGATCCGACAGTCCGGATCTCCACTTTCTCCGCTCCTCTCTCCTTGATCTTACAACTAGATGAACTAGAAGAACTAGATCTAGAACTAGAACTAGATGAACTAGACAACTAGAGGGACCTCTCTCTCTTCTAATATGAAACCCTAGATTTTTCTCTGTTGATAGCTAATGAGGAGATGATGAGAGATGAGCCTTGGGGCTGAGCCTCGAGGCTGCTTATATAGTCCGGAGGAGGTGCCGGGTGTTGGACTTAGATACATCTCGTACTCCACCGTCGTCGTCGGATCAAACCGACGTTAAACATGTGGTTTAGATCGCGTGTCAAAGTCGGTTGAGGAAGCTTCGGAAGCGCGGCCGATGACGTGGAGGGGGAGGCCGGCCGGCCTTAATATTAGACCTGGGCTGAGCTTTTGTGGGTGCGTGCGTGTCGTCGTGCCGTTTCGAATTGTATTAATTCGCGTCAAACGGAGTCCGGATGAGGGAGTTATGCCCGTTTTACGAACCCCGCTCTGCGACCGATATCTTCGATTACGGACTCGAATATGGCAAATGATATATCCGTTTCGATCATCTCGACGAGCTCTTCGCAATGTTGTACTTTGATTCTTCATTTGAAGTACTTCTATGTTGCTCTTTTGTAGGAGTTGGATCGAGTACGATTGGGACACGTCTTGGAGTCGTATGTCTTCATAACTCTCGCTGTTTTCCCCGTTTAGTCCCCGAAAATCACAACTTCACCAAAACTCATGGAAATTGTCGGTGTAAGCCCTAATAAGGTGATCTAATTATATTTTAGTCCCTCTTCATATTCGGTTGACAAGTAAAAGTATACGTTAATATGTGTCAACAAGCAGCAGCTTGTGGCCCAAGCCTGGCAGCGAGGCCCGAAGAACGCATAGCGGCAGCGGGCCTCCTTTGCCTTCCGCGTCGCAAGCAGAGCCTCTTCTGCCACTGAGAACTAAATCTCAATCGCGGACCGTTTCCAACGCTTCGACACGGTCCACCACTGCGCACCGTGGACGCGCCTCCTCGTCGAATGGTGGGGAAATGTCATGTGTCATCAAGAAGTTGTCAAAGCCCTAAAAGGTCGGCCCAAGAGCCCAAGAGGAGGGAGGCCGGCCGCCAAGCGCCCGCCACCGCCGCCCGCCGCCACCTGCCTTCATCGCGTCGTTTGCTTCCTCGTTAAGTAATCTTATTTAGGGATAAGGTAGAAATAGTTTAGGAAATAAATAGAGATCTACTTCTCATGCAATCAAGTCTTTCCAGGACTATAAATATAAGGGAGATGTAATCAGTTGAATCTTAAGAAGAAAAATAAAGGGGTAACTTCAGCTCTCCGCCCTAGGCTCTCTCTTCCTCCTCCACGCGCACGTGCGCGCCGCCACCTCGCGCCACCGCCGTTGGTCACGCCGCCGCCATCTCCCCGCGTACACGGCGCGCTGCGCCACGCTGCCCCCTCGCTGTCGTCGTTCATCCCCACCATCGTCTCTACGCCCGCGGCTTCATCGTCGTCGGTCCACTTTGTCTCCACTTTGCCTCCAACACCGCCGCCGCCTCATGTCCCTTCCCGCACAAGCCGTCCTCTTCCTCGCGCACGCGCCTTTGCCCTAGGGCTACTATGCCCCCGGCACGCCGCCGCGCCGCCGCCGTGGCGCCTGCCGATCGTGTTCACTTCGGCTCAATCAAACTGGTTTGTGACAATCTATTTCCCTTCCTCCTCCCTCTTCACGCCCACCCCTACCCCTACGCGCGCCGCCACCCACCCTAACCTAGCACCGCCGCCGCCCTCCTAGCATCGCCACCGTGCCGCCCCCTACCCGGCGCGCCCCAGCCACGTGTCACCCTAGAATAGATCCGGTCTATGACAAATACCCTGCATAAAAGGATGCAATTGTATGGTAGGATGTCCGATGTCGATCAGCGAGAAATGCTAAATCTTGAGCTTCTTTTGCTAGCCAAAACACAAGGGAGGTTTAACAAATTGTATTGTATCCGCTTAAGTTGGATGCTTATGTGTCCAACGAAACAACGTCTCGATTTTTTTCTTACGTAATTTCAGCAAATGCTAAATCTTGAGCTTCTTTTGCTAGCCAAAACAAGGGAGGTTAAACAAATTGTATTGTATCCGCTTAAGTTGGATGCTTATGTGTCCAACGAAACAACATCTCGATTTTTTTCTTACGTAATTTCAGCAAACACGTGTTTTTAGATACAATTCCACTTAGCATGTATCCCTCCCTCAGATATGCGGTACATGTACAATCTTGCAGTTGCAGGGGCAAAGCTACATGCGCATTAGGGAGTGTAAATAAAAACAATGATTATGTTCAAAATTTCACTATATATGCATTCATAGAAGATGTTTACATACCCACAAGCTTAAATGCACCACCCCCAATTTCCTGTAGCTTGGCCACTACAACTTGTTACCAAACACACCCATGCATATAAATTTCCGTTTGGCCCGAGTCCGATGGGCGGTCCGAGCACGTCACTAGAAAGATCGGCCCAAGAACGGCCCGACTTGTACATTAACGTGCTCGTGCACGGCCCGGCCTAACACCATGCCCGTGCCTGGGCCAGCAATCTGACCCATAGTGTTGGCCCAAGCACGACACCGCTAAACAGGCCGGCTCGGCTAGGGCAGGATTCCTAGCCGTTCGATCGACCCCGCACCCCATCCAACCGTCCATCCCTGCAACGGTTCGATTTCGTCATATAAAACTAGTCGTGGCGCCAGGGGTTCCCCTCAAACCCTAACCTATTCCCTCTCCCCCCCGTAGGCGAGGGGCGGTGGCGGCTCCAACCTTAACACTAACCTTGATCTCAACTCTCCTCTCCAACCCCGGGGGCCGGCGGCGAGTGAGGATGGTGGCGAGATCCGGTGGCTCTGATGGCAACAACGTGAAGTGGACGCCAATGAGGAGCGACGATTGTGCAGGTTGGCCAGCGACGACGATGACGACCTGCGCGAGGACACCAAGGAGCTGCTCGGGCACTCGGATCAGGCTTCTATCGAGGTCAACAACGGTGACTATGAAGGAGTTGGCGGGAACGATGGCAAACCTCAAGACAGCGAGAACACTGCCAAGCGCTCACGTCCCTCAACCTTGCCCATGTGGCCTGATTTCAAGAAGATCTTAGGTCGTCAAAGGTAAGAAGATGAGGTATGCTTTGCTAAGTGCATCCATTTCTCTAAGCGACTCTCGCTCCCTCTAGCAATGGCATTGGCCACCTAAACCGTCATAGGGATAGATGTCCTAGGAGGCGTGAGAAAACACATCAGTCTCAGTCTTAGATTTTGTTTAATCCTGATGGTAGTATGCATAATTGGGTGTTGTCCTCTTCGTGCCCGTACCGAGCTTGTTAAGTTCCTTGCTAGGGTTGATGTTCCTATCAGTATGGGGTGAGGGTGATTCTTCTGAGATGTATATTAGAAATGCTCATAACCCTGCTTTTGTTCCTGTCTCTAGGCAAACCACCACTAGAGACATGGTTATGTATTTCATTGAGAAAAAGGCTAAGCTTATTGTCCTCTAATGGTGTGATATCTGGTCTGGAAACGCCAAATAGGACTACCTTAGTGTTGTTGCTCACTACATTAACTCTGATTGGCAACTAGAAAAGAGAGTGCTTGGTAGTCCCTGTTTCAACCATATCTTTAAAATCTACATTTAGTATGTCCGGTGGGATCATCGAGGAGCGGAGGAGGCTGACATCGAGAGATGGTCACCTCGCATCAAGAACTCGGAGATGGCGAAGTCAAGGCTGCAACATGATGTGGAGGACAAGGAGCTTGAAGAAGCTTTTGATGAACTTTGGCTTGATTAGTTTTGTTTCTGTTAGTTTCATTTATGCATTGGAACTGTAACTGTAAACTTGTATTGTGATGTGATGGAATGCAATGAACTTTTAATGGAATATAGGCTGTACTCTTTCCCTGGCGAGGGTTTTTTTTCACAAGGGTGAGCGTTTTACCTAGCCACGATTTTAATGAGGCAGCCATTGCACATGCCATAATTCTAATAATTTGTTTGTGTTCATGTTTAAATTATGATTGAAATGAATGTTGTCATGGTTTAGTGTCTGGGCCGGCCCTCACACAGTCGTGCTACTGGGCCAGTGGGCCCGGCCCGGCCCGGCTAAGACTCCATAGGGGCGTGTCTGGGCTTGTCTTTTGGCCCGGTGACCCGATAGGCATGGCCTGGTAGCACCACCAGGTCCTATAGGACCGTGCCTGATAGGGCCCGGGCCCGGGCCATGCCGGATGGCCCGTTTGGCCATCTATACCCTGGGTGGTGTATATGTGTGAGAGAGACACGTGCGTGCATACAGGCATAGTACAGAACACTCGTGTGTACTGTTATGGATCATGAAGGAGCAAGCAACGGGAAAATTCCACCTGCACAACCTGTGTTGACGAGGCAGCAGGCAGGACCAGAGGAGGTAGACGACTGCTGCTCCACTTTGCGCTGGTCAGGGTTTTTATACCGGTCGGTTTCCCGCGGAAACCGCGGTTTACTGAACTTACGGTCCGGCCCGTATCCGGACCGGCGGTATAAAAGATTTGAAATTCAAAATGTAAAATTTGAAAAAAAAATCAAAAAAAATTCTGTAAAATAGCTCATAATTTGTAGAATCCAATGGTGTAAAACTTTCTCAAATTTGAGTTCGTTTGGTATAAAAATTTCAAATCTAAGTTTGAAAAAAAAAAAAAAAAAAAAATACAAAAAATGCCCATTAAGGCCCATTAAATCATGAAGGTCGAAAAGATACTAAACACACTCAAATTTGAGTAATTTTGACATCATTGGATTCTACAAATCATGAAGTATTTTTTTAGGAATTTTTTAGCATTTTATAAAAAAATTAAATTTTGAATTTTGAAAAAAACCGTTCAAACCGCTCAAACCGCGCGGTAAACCGTTTATACCGCCGGTAAACCGCTCAAACCGACCGGTAAAAAGGTTTTTACCGATGAACTGGAAAATTTGAATTCAATTGAATTCAAAAACGTAATCGCCGGGTTCACGGTAACCGTCCGAAATCGAAACCGGACCCGGCGGTTTGGTTCAACCGGTCGGTAAAAAACCCTGGCGCTAGTGGCTGGCCTGGCCTCCCGTTCCCGTGTTCACCACTGCAACCGTGTCGATTCGCCGCTGTCACCTTCGCCATCGTAGTCCGTCGGTCGCAACCTCCCTCGCGACCGCGACGCCGTACGAACGGCGCCCCGCCCCGCCACGACACCATCCAACCAGCCCAACTCGCGCGCTCCCGTAGCCACACGCCGGCCGGCCGGCCTCGAAAAGATATGTCGCGTCGCGTGGCGTCGCCGTCGAGCGCGCGCTCCACCCGTCGAACAGCAACGGTCGGTCCCCTCCTCCTCGACCACAGGACGCCGCAGCCCTGGCGAGTGGCGACCCCCGGCGTGGTGCCGAGCTGGCCGCGGGAGAGGGGGGACCGGTGGCCCTCGCGTGGCCGCGGAAACAGGCAAGATGACCGTGAGTCCCTCACACGGGCCGGATTGCATTATCCGCTCGCTGCGCCTGCCCTGCGTCTCCCGCCATTCTTTCCTCTGCATTCTTGGTCGCCTACCTGCCCTCCACAGGGAGCGGACCGAAGCTAGTTCAATTTTGGTAGTTTAATTGTTGCTAAAGCCAAATTCGTTGCTAAATTTGTTGCTAAAGCCAAATTCGGTACTGTGCTCCGGATTTTTGTTGCTAAATTTGTTGCTTTTTTCGGCGCTCGATCTTGCCAGCATCACATGGTTGTTCTCCCGCACCTGCACCGCCGTTGATCGCGACAGTCTCCTAGTCTTGGCCCTTCCCGGCGTCCATGGCAGGGTCATCAAGAGAAGCGGCGTCCGAGAAGGTGGACAAGTGGATGGCGTTCCCCGACGCCGGCGGCAGCGGCAGCTTCACGTTCCCGCAGCCACTGTCGTCAGTGTCGTCGGGCGGGGGCAAGGAGATCGTGGAGGAGGAGGCGTCGTCGTCCTCCGCTGTCGTCCTCCACGGCAACAACAGGCAGGCGTCGTTCCAGCGCGGCCGCGACAGCGGCGGCACCCGGTCGTCGCGCGGGTCGGGCGACTCGCTGCCGCGGGTGTCGCAGGAGCTCAAGGACGCGCTGTCCAGCCTGCAGCAGACGTTCGTGGTCTCCGACGCCACACGCCCGGACTGCCCCATCATCTACGCCAGCGCCGGCTTCTACACCATGACCGGCTACGCACCCAAGGAGGTGGTCGGCCGCAACTGCCGCTTCCTGCAGGGCCCCGACACGGACATGGACGAGGTCGCCAAGATCCGGGACGCCGTCAAGACCGGCCGCAGCTTCTGCGGCCGCTTGCTCAACTACCGCAAGGACGGCACGCCCTTCTGGAACATGCTCACCGTCACCCCATCCGCGACGACGACGGCAAGGTCATCAAGTTCATCGGGTTGGTACTCTGCTCGACTGCTCTGCTCTCCTCAGTTCGTGCCCATGTCTGCAGACCTCAAGTGCTCTGTTTCGTGATTCATGGCGTGACTGACAGGATGCAAGTGGAGGTGAGCAAGTACACGGAGGGGCTCAGCGAGAAGCGGATGCGGCCAAACGAGATGCCAGTCTCCCTCATCCACTACGACGGTGAGCAAGTACAGGAATTATCCTGCCAGTCCGGCAGATAATTAAGCTTGTTGGCGCTGATCACGTTGGTCTCTGTTCTGTAGACCGGCAGAAGGAGACGGCCATGTCATCGATCACGGAGGTGGTGCAGACGGTGAAGCACCCGCGCGCGCGCTCGAGGGTGAACCGGAGCCCGTGGAGCCTGCACCGCCCGCTGCGGCGGCGCCGCCGTTGGTGGCCCCTGGAACGCCGCTCTGGGACGTGAAGAAGGAGGACTCGCGGATGAGCCAGAAGTTGAGCCGCCGCCGCTCCTCCCTCATTGGGTGGCCCATGGAACACTCAATGCATGCATGACTGACTTTAAACAAGCTTAGACTCAGGGCTCCGTGTCACTCACATGACAATGACATATAAGGATGGTTTCTTGGCAGGTTCAAGATGGGGAAGAGGAGCTCGATAGGAAGCAAGGAGGCGCCTCCAGCGGAGGTGGAGGCCCCGGCGCCGGCGGAGACAACGGCGACGGAGAAGGAGCGCAAGAACAGCTGGGAGAAAGAGGGAAGGGAGAGGGACATCAGGCAGGGGATCGATCTAGCCACCACGCTAGAGCGCATCGAGAAGAACTTCGTCATCACGGATCCCAGGCTCCCCGACAACCCCATTGTAAGCACGGCATCCGGCGCACCATAGCTGGTCGTTAGCTTCTTGCAGTTACTCAGCGTACAATGCTTGGGTTGTGCAGATCTTCGCGTCGGATAGCTTCTTGGAGCTGACGGAGTACACGCGGGAAGAGATCATCGGGAGGAATTGCAGGTGAGCAGCACCCATCCTGTCACTAAGATAACAATTTGGCAAATGTCTTTTCAAATTGCTTTGCCGTACCTTTGCTACCTGACAGTCTGACACATCCATTTGAATTGGCGCCATATTTGGATGGAAGAAGGGCCATTACTATTTATCTATTTTTTTAATAAAGTATATTTTTTTATAGTTGGCTGCCGCTCTGCCCTCTATGTCTGTGTGTGTCACTGACATGACGACCCCACAAGTCGTCTCCTTCCTCCTCCCCCTCTTCTTTGGATGACAATCCTCTTCCCTCCGATGATGAGGAGCGCAAGAGTCCCCTGCAAGTCTGCAAACGAGTTTGATCTTCTCCTGCGCCTATCCGCGATCGCTCGAAGAGCTTGATTCGAGAGCTGGGAATGCAGCATCAGATATCCATTCATTTCATCAGGAAGCTCGCCTATCTGTCCAAGAAAGTTAAGGTCATAGATTCATCCTGCCGTCCCGAGTTTCTCTGCTACTGTCCGGCGTTTCCGACATCCGACCTCGGGAGCGACATGGAGCGGCTCGTCACCTGCTGCCTGCGCCTTGGTGACCTGGCTGCTCCCGGCCAGGCAACCGGCATCACCGGCGTGGCCAACTCGGGCCTCACCGAGGGGGCGAGGGCGTGGAGCAAGGCCCTGTTGGACGCGGCTGTTCCCCAGCACGTTCCCGTAGGTGCGGAGACGGCTGCCCGGAGGCAGGACGATGACCTCCATTGCCGGATGGCTCAGAGCTTTCGAGAGGCAAGAGACTGACACAATCTGCGACCCCAGGCTGCAAAATCCCATAGAGAGAGAAATTCTGAGATGACTCCCACAATTAGAGAACCATGGAAATCAGAGACCCACAAATTATTTAATAGGGCCTCGTGACAGGACAGTCCTCCTGCTAGCTCTTAGTGATTTTTCTTTTCTATAAATGCATAATTGGTTCTCCTGTTTTTGCTTTGAATGGATTGTGGTATGTAGGTGACCTAGTCTAATTCTACTGGTGTTTGCAGATTTCTTCAAGGGCCAGAGACCGACATGTCCACAGTCGATAAGATCCGGGAGGCTATCCGGGAACAGAAAGAAATCACTGTCCAGCTAATCAACTACACCAAGAGTGGTAAATTTGCATTTCCTAATCAACTACCATAGAGTTTAGTCAACATATGTATGATTGATGTGGGTGCTATACTGGTATTTTTCTATGGTTGTTGTTCATTGATCAGGGAAGAAGTTCTGGAACTTGTTCCACCTGCAGCCAATGCGAGACCAGAAGGTACTCACTGCCTGTAGCTCTTCTCAACTTGCTTTGCACTTGTTCATGTGGTGCTGTGCATACTCATTCTATTATTTGGGTGTGTAGGGAGAGCTTCAGTACTTCATTGGTGTTCAATTGGATGGAAGCGACCATGTTGAACCCCTTAGGAATCGTCTCTCTGAGAACACTGAACTACAAAGTGCTAAATTGGTAGCTCAATTTATTCTTACTTTTCATTTTGATGGTTTAAACTAGATCTATAACTAGTACACAATAAGTCAACTTTAAATAAAAAGTAGAATAAAATGACGACTCGGTTATTTGGATTCTATTCTTGTTCTTATGGTCTGTAGCGATGAATTAAGTATCGACCTTCTTTTGTGTGAGTAACACTTATAAAAGAAACCTGTGGACATGGAAAATAAACAAGCAAAATGGGTATGTCATGACAAAATAAATATAGCTACTCCCTCCATTGCACATTGTTCGTGGTTTTAGGTTTCTTCTATGTCAAAATTCTCTAGCTTTGACCAAATTTATAGAAAAATCTACAAACATCTTCAACATAAAACTAGATTCATTAAATAGACCATGACATATATTTTAATAATGTTATTGTTTTATGTTGTAGATGTTAATATATTCTTTATAAACTTGGTCAAAGTTAACAAGTAAACTGACTAACAATTTGGAATGGAGTGAGTACTTGATACATAGGACTATAACATTATGTTGCTTTCAAATTTGAAGTGCACTAACTATTTATGTGATAAATTTTAAATAGGTCAAAGCTACGGCAGAGAATGTCGATGAAGCAGTCAGAGAGCTTCCTGATCCCAACCTGGTAAGGTACATCTAATTTTTGTTTCATTATTTTCCAAAAGCATTTGCTATTATTCTTCTTAATTCAAATACGCACACCCCTCTTGCATGTTAAAGAAAAAAAGTGTAGAAGATTAGAATTGGGGCAATTGGCCACACCTCAATAGGAGGGGGCGCCTTCTATTATATAGGGCCGGCTGGCCTGCTTTACAAGGCAAGGGTGATTCCCTTGATTTACATCTGCTAACTATAGCAACTAATCCCTGATTTACATGCAGGATATTCTATTGCCTAACATTTACATCTGCTAACTATAGCAACTAATCCTTGATTTACATGCGGCATATTCTATTGCCTAACACCCGCCCGCAGTCGCAGTGGGAGGCTCCCGGACGCAAAGACTGGATCGAAATTCTCGAAAAAGTGCTGTCGGAAGCCCTTTAGTCATGATGTCAGCAAACTGGTGAGAGGAGGGCACATGGAGAACCCGAATCTCACCAAGGGCCACCTTTTCGCGGACGAAGTGAATGTCAATCTCGATGTGCTTCGTGGCGCTTGTGATGGACGGGGTTGGCTGTCATGTAGACAGCGCGACATTGTCACGTAAGACAACAAGATAGCAGAGGGCAGCCGAATGTGGAGCTCCCCGGTAACCGCCGGCCAGCAACACTCGGCCACAACATGAGCCACGGCCCGATATTCGGCTTCAGCGCTGGAGCGGGACACCGTGGTCTGGCGCTTGGAGGACCAGGAAACCAGATTGTCGCCGAGATAGACACAGAAGCCGAGGTGGATCGCCGAGAGTCTGGACAGCCTGCCCAGCCGCCGTCCGAGTAGGCAGTCACCTTGTCAACAAAGCCGGTGCCGATGTGAAGACCCGAGGAGAGAGTCCCTGAACGAAGCGTAGGAATGCGCTTGATGAGCGCACGGGGGCTCACGCTGGGCGTGCATGAAGAGACACACCTGCCAACAAAGATATGCCGATCGGGACGAGTGAGCCGCCGTGCCGAAGAGCCCCCTGCCAGGGCTCTCGTACTCGAGATGCGTCCTTCTCGAGAGTAGAACCCCGCCGGTCGCGGAGAGCTTGGCATAAGTGTCGACAGTGTCGATGTCGGATGACACTCGCCCATGCCTGCGCGCTACCGAAGAAGCTCGGCAACAGTCATCGTCGCTGGGAGAGAAAGAGGCCATCCAAGACCGTGTGACAAATATGCCGAGGAAGTGGTGGAGGGCGCCAAGATCCGTCTCCGCGAACTCGGGCTTAGCCGAGACACGATGCGCCGAAGGAGGGTTGAGGACGAGGCTGTCGGCACAATGTCGCCGACGCACAACAGCAGGTAGGCGAGGCTCGTCCCTTCGTAACACGAAAAAGGACGCGTCGGAGGTGGAAGCTACGGCCGAGTAGCCGGATGAAGGTGGCGGCGCCGGGTGCCAAGCCCGGAGCTTGCTTCAGTCCATATACAGGACTTCGGCAGACGACAGACGTGGTCTGGAGCGCCAAGGTCGATGAATCCTGGCGGCTGCTGACAGTAGACAGTCTCCTCGAGGTGACCGTGAAGGAAGGCGTTCTTTACGCCCAGCCGGGTGAATCGCCAGCGCGGGACGCGCAATGCTGAAGCACGTATCGTATGGTGGCCGGTTTGACAACCGGCTAAAGGTCTCGTTGTAGTCAACGCCGCTACTGGGAGAAGCCTCGGACAACCCAGCGAGCTTTATGGCGCGCGAGGGACCCGTCGGCATGGAACTTGTGCCGAAGATCCACTTCCCCGTCACAATGTTGGCGCCGGGGGACGTGGAACGAGCCGCCAGTGTCGTTGTCGATGAGCGCCGGTACTCGCCCATCATCGCAGCACGCCAGCTTGGCGTTAGCCGCCGCGCGCTGCGGTAGTTCGTCGGAAGCGGCGATGGTGTGGATGACGTGGTGGCCGCCAATCCTTTATAGTTGACGCGGGGATGGCACCCGCCATGGTGCGGGTGGCGGGGGGCGGCGGTGGCGGTGGCGGAGGAGTAGATGCCGCCCGGTCCGGGCGAGGGCGCCGGCAGTGGTCCCGGCGTCGGGAGGGGCTGCCGGGGCAACCGCCTCGCGGGTCGGGCGGACGAAGACCCGGGAAAGGGGACCACGCTGGGTCCGGTGTCGAGGAAGGCGATCCATGTGATGTCGCAGCGGCGGGAGGCAGCTGCTCAACATCCGAGGGGGATGGAGCGACCACGGGCGCCGAGGAGGGAGTCCCACCTGCAACAACAGTAGAGCAAGGCAATCGAAACCATATCGTCGTCGAGGAGAAAGTCGTGGGAGGTGAGGAAGGAGGCGTCTGAGGTGGCTGCAAAGGGGAAAGCAGTCTCGTCGAATGTGACATGGCGAGAGATGATGATGCGACGCGTCGATAGGTCGAGGCAGCGGTATCCTTTGTGTGAGGAGGGATATCCGAGGAAGACGCATGCCGTGGAACGAGGGGCGAGCTTATGTTTAGAGGTTGCTTGCATGTTGGGGTAACAGAGGCACCCAAAAACACGCAAATGACTATATGTTGGTGGCTGGTTGTGCAGACGAGTGTATGGAATTTCATGCTGAATGGAGGAGGATGGGCGCCTATTATGGAGGTAGCAGGCTGTCAGGAGTCCCTCGGCCCAATATGCGGGAGGCAGGGAGGCATGGAGGAGCATGGTACGAATGGAATTGTTGAGTGTGCGGATGATGCGTTCGGCTTTGCCATTTTGGGGCGATGTGTAGGGACAGGAGAAGCGGAGGTGGGTGCCTTGAGCAGTGAAGAAGGCAGTGGTGGCAGTGTTGATGAATTCAGTGCCGTTGTCAGCCTGAAGACATTTTATGGGAGAGCTGAATTGTGTTTTGGCGAGCGCAGCAAGCTCAAGTAAGTGTTGGTGGACCTCTGATTTTTTTCGGAGCGGAAAAACCCAACAGTAGTGGCTGTAATCATCCAAACAGACCAGGTAGTATGAAAAACCGGACAGACTATTGATGGGGGAAGTCCAGACATCACAGTGAACAAGATCGAAAGGAGCAAGAGTTTGTGATTGCGAAGAACTGAAAGGTAGACGCGTATGCTTGCCTATCTGACATGAGTGACATAGGGAGCGGTCTACTTTATTACAGGAAACAGCATGTAGTTTATTAAGGCGTTCTAGAGCAGCGGGTGCAGGGTGGCCGAGACGTTGATGCCATAAAGTCGACGAAGCAGCCAGGAGAGCATGTGGTGGAGCGGCAGCAGTGGAGGCAGACATGGTGTAGAGGTCTCCGTCGCAGTTACAGCGGAAAATCACGCGTCCCGTCCTGAGATCCTTAACAGAAAAACCATGGGCGTCAAATTCAAAGGAACAACTATTGTCGCGAGTGAATTGACGGACTGATAGCAGGTTGTGGACTATAGAAGGTGCGACAAGAATATTATTAAGAGCAAAATTTGTAGTAGGTGTAGGAAGGATGGAATGACCTCTGGACGTAACAGGAATGCAGGTGCCATTGCCTACTGTTATTGAGGAGATGGAGGGGGGGAGGCGTTGGGTGAGCATACCATCCGAGGACGTCATGTGGGTGGAGGCGCCGGAGTCGACTATCCAGTCGCCTTGCTGTTGCATGTTCTGCAGGGCAGCGATGAGACCAGCTGCATTCCAGGTGTTGGAGTCGCTGGAGGAGGTCTGGAGCGGAGCGAAGGCGGTGTTGGCCTGTGGGGAAGATCCCAGTATGCCCGGGTTGCGCCCAGCCTGGGCACCAGGACCTCCAGGGGCGCCAGAGCTGCCTTGGCGACGCTGTCCAGGAGGGGTGACGCGCTCTCCAGGGGCGACACGTTCGCCGGTCCAGGGATTGAAGCCCCAGGGAACGCGTTTGTTGGTGCTGGTGGACTGTTGGCCGCCTTTCTTGGTGTTAGGACGCCGGCTGGCCTGCTGTTGCTGCTGCTGGTGACCGCCAAAGGGGGAGACAGCAGCCAGGAGGGCAGTGGTGGCGCGCACCTTTTCCTCGTTCTGCAGACGCAGCTCTTTGAGGAGGAGCTGGTGTCGTGCAGTAGCGAAGGTGAGGGGCTGTTGCCCAGCGATGGTGTCGGCGACGGTGGAGTAGGCCTCGTTGAGTCCTCGCAGCAGGTTGAGGACGAGGTTGGGTTCAGAGACGGGCTGCCCAACGTCGCGCAGTTCGTCAGCCTTCTCCTTCATGCGAACGCAGTAGGCGTCAATGGACAGATCCCCTTGAGTCATCGAGTGGAAATCGTGACTCAAGAAGATGGCGCGAGGAGCTTTGTTCGCCTGGAACACCGCGCCAATGGCCGCCCAAAGGGCGCTCGCCGTCTGCGTGTCGTCGGTCATGGCGAGGTTGAGGACGGCGTCGGAGACGGTGCTGTACATCCATCCGCGGACACAGAAGTCAGCCTGCGTCCAGGTCTCGTCGGAGCGCGAGGTGGAGGCGGTGGCAAGATGATGCCGCAGCCCGAACTTCCCACAGGTGGCTTGGAACGCCGTCGACCACTTGGTGAAGTTAGAGGGCTTCAACTCAAGGGTCATGGGGACGTGGAGCTTGATGTTGATGGTGGCGAAGGGGCAGATCACAGGGGCAGCATCGCTCGAGAGGGCGCCGCTGGTGGCAGAGGAGAGCTCTGATTGGGTTCCCATGGGGAGGGGGAAGAGGGCGGCGCCCAAGGGGAGGAGGGGGTGGCGCGGAAGAGAAGGTCACGAAGTTAGATCGGGATCGGGACCTGAACTCGTGATACCATGTAGAAGATTAGAATTGGGGCAATTGGCCACACCTCAATAGGAGGGGGCGCCTTCTATTATATAGGGCCGGCTGGCCTGCTTTACAAGGCAAGGGTGATTCCCTTGATTTACATCTGCTAACTATAGCAACTAATCCCTGATTTACATGCAGGATATTCTATTGCCTAACATTTACATCTGCTAACTATAGCAACTAATCCTTGATTTACATGCGGCATATTCTATTGCCTAACAAAAAAGGATATGCTAACAAGAGATCACTAACTAACTTCTATAAATGTTATTACAAATATTCAGTAAATTTCTATTGTGGGGGTCAATTTAATGCTCTACATGAAAATGCAAGTTTTTATAACAAATAAACAACACCTACTATGATATGGGGCAACCTCAGAAGATAAGGGTTGAATTAATGGGCACTCGATTAAACTATTATTAGGTTTGTCGCATATTGTGAGCTTTGCATTATTAAACAGAAAACCATAGCTGTATTGTTGATACTTTGAGTTAAAAAGAATATTTAAGAGTAGTTTGTTTAGCGAATTCTTCGTCATATGTTGTACAATAGCTAATATGAGTATTTGCAGAGACCAGAGGACTTATGGGACATTTACTCAAAATATGTTTCCCCAAAACCTCATAAACGTTACAACTCTTCTTGGATTGCAGTAGAAAAGGTATGCTATATGAATGTTTTGTGCAAGATTATGATGTAAGCAGCACTATGCAAAAAGTAGTAGTTAAGCTTATTACTGCATATACTAGACAAAGAGTTACGAAAGGCAAAAGCAAGATGACAATGCAATTTCCCTATATCTTTATAAGAGTTTGGTTCTTTCTTTCTCAAATTATGATGTCTACCTTTACTAAGCCTGAATAGTATATTTACTGCTCTCTCCATTCCAAACTATAAGACGTTTTGGCTTTTTGACATACATTACTTTCACTATGTATCTAGACATAGGGTGTATCTAATAGCATAGCAAAAATTATGTATCTAGAAAAGTCAAAATGCCTTATAATTTGGAAAGGAGTATGTCTTTAAAGATATGTGCAATGGTCTTGTTTCATTTCCATAGTAGCATATTGAATTTTTTTATTGTATTTCAGATTACAAAATCAGGGGAGAAGATTGGCTTGAAGCACTTCAAGCCTATAAAACCTCTGGGTTGCGGTGACACTGGGAGGTAAGGAGACTTTTGAAATTGAAACATACGTATAACCATTTTAGGCATTTGCTACTACTTTCGAAAGTCTATATAAGCAAAATGTTCTCAAGCCAACCCAATACCCAACCCAATAAGAAAAAACAACTAACATGGTCCACCAACCAACTGAACAATTGAGCCCCACTCTTACCATCATCCTACAAAGGTTCACATTTGCGATTGATTGCAACTGCATCAGTTGGTCACAACGTGTGACTGGACTTGATGCAACTTAGTTGCATGGTTGCAACTATCTTAGTTGGTCATGACTCCCACCATTCTGCCTGGTTGTAACTCAGATGCTAATGGTTGTAGGCATAGTTGGCCATGACTCGTGACTGGATCTAATTGAGTTAAGCCTGGTTGGATATTGTAGCAACTTGCTCAGCTAGTCGTAACCATCTCATTTGGTTAGAACTCAGTCATAACCATCTCATTTGGTTAGAACTCAGTTGTGATTGGTTGCAACTAGCTCAGTTGGTCATGACTTGTGACTTTGTGACTTGCCCTGGTTATGACAGTTGTGACTGGTTACAGCTGACTGAAGGTGCGGAGGGCCAATAGGTGCAGGCAGTTGGTTGACGCGGATGATGCTGTTTAGGGTGGGCGCATTTTAGCAGTTTAGTCGTCATGTCTCTATTCATATGCATGTTTGTGTGGCTGGTAGTCAGCATTGGATTCCTATGGGAGAATTGGGGTCTGAAAGAGACATTAGGATTAGGCATGGGCAAGGGCGACAGATGCACGTGAGACTAATGCGCTGATGTGCAATTGAAGAGGGACTAGATTTTCCCTATCCTTCGATTTCTTTGTTACCATGTCTTTGTTTAAGAAAGAGTATGATACTATATCTTGTTTTTCTCCCTAGTGTACATTTGGTGGAGTTGCAAGGCAGTGGTGAATTATTTGCAATGAAGGCAATGGACAAATCAGTGATGTTGAACCGCAACAAGGTAAATTCTAGAAATAAATGTTAATGACAAGCAGTGTTGTATCTTTTGATAGACACTTCATGCTATCCAACTCATGGTCACACTGGTATGGATAGGTACAAGCAGTAAGCATTTTTTTTTGGATAAGTGGTGAAATTAGTAGCTGAATCTTGAATGATTGGTTTTGTATCTGTACGGTTGTGTGTGTGTGCATTCATGCCACTCCTAGAAGGGAGTTTCAGTGGCATAAATTTCAAAAATGAAAAACAACGGGGCAACATGGTATAAAAATTTCTTCCAGCAGTGAAAACATCGATTAATTTTAGGAAGTTTAATATTTATCAATTACTCAAACATTTAAACAGATTCTTACAAGACAACTGTTGACGCAAAAGTTAGGGCTTCGCACCAACACACCGAGAGGGCCTTGGACGCCCACGAAGGTTGCTAAACAACCTAGTAGCAGCGAGCACCGCAGCGTGATCACCCAAACCGATCTAGGGTTCGGTAAGGGCAACGTAGAGCTCGGTGACGGCTGGAAGACCTTTCAACGCACCTCCGGAAGACCCGTCGGGAGACGCCGCACCAAGGGTTGTCCTAGGAGCAGCGGATGCGCCTAGAACGCCGGGAGGAGAACGCGAGTTCGTCGTCGAACAGCAAGTTTAGGGTTTGGAAGAGATAAAAGTTGAGAGATATGTTGTATATGACGATTGGATGTAGATGGGATCAAATCGGCCATAAACCTCTTTATTATATAGAGGGGGTGGTCTTATCCCTTTAGGAAACCATCCTTGACGTTTCCAAGTACCAAAAACCGACCTAAACACGATTGGAAACAAATCGGTTCGGATCTCGTGACGGACACGGGCCTGCGTCGGGGTGACCGGACGCCGCGATCGCCCTGACCGGGCGCTCCGGTCGCGTAAACCGACCGGACCTCGTGACCGGACGCTGCACCGACGCATGGGCGCCGTCCGGTCGGTGTCTCGAAACCAGCCTACTCCCAAATGGCCGACCGGACTCGCGAGGGAGGGGTGACCGGGCGCTCCGGTCACCGCTGCGTCGCGTAGAGGTCTGCGGGCGCGACCCGACCGACGCTGCTGACCGGGCGCTGGACCGACGCGCGCCGGTGAGTCCGGTCGCATTCCGAAAAGCCGTTTTCGATCCTCCTCGAGAATTTGGCTAAGTCTGGATTTTTACCATGACCTAGCCCATGCCATTTTTGAGTGTCAACAACAACGTTTCCAAATATACATTGCAAGCTCACTCATTCTAAATTGATATTTGAAGTGTATTTTGTTTATGAAATGTGCAGGTTCATCGAGTTTGTATCGAAAAGAGAAATATACTCACTATTGGATCATCCTTTTCTCCCAACATTATATACTTCATTCCAGGTCAGTCTTATGTGCTATGTTGTTGTGCCTTGTCAGTCATTTAAGATTGGTAAATAAAGAAAATGGTACACATAACTCCATCTGCATATGGTTTCTATATGGTCCTCTAATGATCTCCACAATTGATTATTGACCTTCATGTTTTGTATTTTCATAATTTATTTTGCATTTTAACTTCTGAATTTAACATATATGCATTACTAATCATTGTTTTTTTTTCAGACACCAACACATGTTTGTCTCATAACAGACTTTTGTCCTGGAGGTGAATTATTTGCACTACTCGATATGCAACCCATGAAACTTTTCAGAGAAGAATCTGCAAGGTAGCTGTTAAAAATGCACATGCTTTGATATAGACTACTTCTTGATGCATTATTTGTTTATTAAAACGTGTCTATTCTGATGCAATTTTTTGTTGTGCTTCTAAAAAATGCCTTCCAAAATTTTGATGCAACATTATTTTGATCAATTTTTCTGCAGGTTTTATGCTGCGGAGGTTGTAATTGGTCTTGAGTATCTCCATTTTCTTGGTACCGCTCTTTTATTTTTGTTATTTCACATAGTTTCTAGACAAGTCTCTTCCTCAACTGCAGTACACAAATGTTACTAAGACTAGGAAATTTCACTATTCTTAATTATTTCAATAAACATGGCTTGCTGGATTAATAATAGCTAGCAAGGCGCTGTAGAACGTTTAATTACGTACTATAAACAAATATATAACAAATAAATTATAAATGGATTGAGTAGCATTTAATATCGTTTAAGACCATTTGTGCCAGGTGTTCCTTTTCTTTAGAAAGGATGCGTTTAAATTCCTGTGGTGACATCAATGGTTGGTGATTATGCAGTGTTTCTATTGTAGGAATAATATACCGTGACCTAAAACCGGAAAATATTTTGCTCCGAGAGGATGGCCACATCGTTCTGACTGATTTTGACCTCTCTTTTTGACTTCTTCAAAACCTCATGTAAGTCAAGAGCAAAGCTTTAAAAATTAAATCAACATTAGTATTTTCTTTGTGCATCTATTCCTCGTCAGTCTACTGTGTTATTTCACCATATGGTACTAACAGAATGTGTAACTATACTCACACCTTAGTGGTGAGTTCACTATTTTGTACTTGCATGATACTTTCATTGGAGAACAAATAGTTTTTTTTTTTTTTTTCATATGTCAATGACATAGATTTAGACTGCTTATTGGTGCCTCAATCATGTATGTTTGTTTTCCAAGAGAGCTTGTTGTGCACTTAAATACAAAGCTATAAGCAAATAATATTTCTAATGAAATACTTCAGGTAATAAAGCATTCTACATCAAACCGAAGAAAATCTAAGGAGTATGTGCCCCCAAGTTTTGTGTCAGATCCTGCCACTCCATCAAATTCTTTTGTTGGAACTGAAGAGTACATAGCTCCAGTATGATACAATTTTCTATCTTTACTTGTTTTTAGCATGTTTTTTTATTTAATCACAGAGTTGAATGATTTCCAAATATTTTGAATATGATCACCATCACACCCTAAGTTAATACTCCCACCATATTTAAAATTGGTTTGTTCTAAAAAAACCATATTTAAAATTGGTGATAATTTAGCTTGTCATGGTAAACGCACACACATACTTTGTCATTTGTGGGAACTGCCCAAAGTTTCATGTAAACGAAACTTGCTTAGAATTTTGAATTGTAGTTTGTTAATTTCATACCACTTTTTAAAGTTTGTACCAAATAGATTATCCTTTTCCAAACAGTTGGACAAGAATGAGATTTTGTCTTATTCATAAAAAACCTAGTTTTGTAATTTAAGTGCTGCAAAAGTACGGGTTTTTAATTCTTTGGCATGTGGCAGATGACCCAAATATTATATGTCTTATAGTTATAAGGCAAGGTGGTAATCCTAAGTAGTCCTGAAAAGAAACCATCATGGATGGTACCACTGCCACATTACCATGGGTTTTGTGAAACTTTAAGATAATAAGAGTGTTTGGTGTCAAATGTGGCAAGCCAAATACAATTTACATTGATCGAGAACCTGTGTTTTTCTGAATTTCAATTAAACTTTTGCATTTAACTAACCTTGTATTTTTTATTTCTTCACTTCTTGATCTCTAAATTGATAACTTTTTGACATTGATCGTGAACCTATAGTTTTCTGAATCTTATTTAAACTTTTAATGCATTTAAGTAAATACTTGAGTCATTATTTCTTCACTTCTTGATCCCTAAATTAATTGCCTTGCTATCTTTTGATATTTTAGGAGGTCATCACAGGTGCACCACATACAAGTGCCATTGATTGGTGGGCTCTTGGTAAGCAATAATATGTGGGATTATAGTGTTTTGTTATCATTTAAGCTGTAGGCTATAGCTAGTGAATACATTCCATAAGCTTACTCATGGAATAAAAACAATTTTGTTTGTTGCCTCTGAGTTGGAATAAGAAATGTTAGGAGTAAGATGTAGGCGGATGAAACGTTGAAGGATCAACTAGTATATAAATAATCACAATACATACCTATGAATTGTTTGGAATTATTCCACCAGGATAGCGGCAGGCTTACCAGTTTGGTGAACTTGACTGTTTGGTGCTTCACTGCTCTTTGTTATATTTTTAAACAAGAACTCCCGAATAACATGAGGGAGGTAGCAGACTTTGGCCACAAATTACTCAGTTCTGATGCAAAGATGTTCACTTTAATTGCCAATATAATAAAGAAAATTATATGGCGCCCAAGGAGGTTAGCTATAATATCATGATGCCATGTTTCAAAAAATAATCACAGAAATCATGTATGTACAGTACACCTAAAGTCAAGTGTAGCCATAACAGCTCACTTTGAAATTCATGTTTTATTAAGATTAAATACTCATGAGTATTAATTTCAGCACATGATGAACAATGCCAGGTTGACTGCTTGTCTATTTTGTTTCTTGACATTCTAGGATGAATTTCAAACTGAATTGTTGTGGATATGCTTAACTTTATGTGTACGACGTACATGATTTTTGATACTTTTTAACACACTGCAACATGGAATTTTACCTAACAAGGGTGCCCAAATGCGCACTTATATAAAAATCCCTAAGCGGTGGTTCTAATCACCAATCCAAAAATATTATATACAAGAAATGGTAGAAATGAACTATGTAGCAAAATAGTTGTGTTATATAGTTAAGAATCAGTCTCAGATGAAACAAGGATGACAGCTTGCATGGCACCATAATACACAACTCTAGGGCACATATGTACATCAAGTTAGTGAATTCCTTGTAATCTATATAGCACCACAATACGAATGTGCAAATAAAGAGATCTATATCAAGTATTCCCAGTTGTGAATTCCTTGTTCAAGAGATCTTATAGAGCATACCAGGTTGATACTGCCTCTGAGATTGTCACATCCTTCTTCCCCATGATATAGGAATTCTCTTGTACGAAATGTTGTATGGACGTACACCTTTTCGAGGAAAGAACAGGAAAAGGACATTTCATAATATCCTGCACAAAAGATCTTACATTTCCAAGTAGCATTCCGGTAAGAAATTTCATCCTTATTCTTGTTACTTACAATTGCATGTAAATCTGGTCAAATTTGCCCGTGTCTGTGCAGTTAATAATTAATTGTATAGAAATAATTTTAAAACTATCTAGTGAAATAGTCCCTTGTTTAATATAACTATTAGTCATCTCTAGTATACATTCTACAATGTTGTTTATTCTGTTCATCTATTAACAAATATTTACTTCAGGTTAGTCTTGCGGCTAAGCAATTAATCCATGGATTGCTTCAGAGAGATCCCTCTTCTCGACTTGGTTCAAGTGCCGGTGCAAATGATATCAAGCAACATCCCTTTTTAAAGATATATACTGGCCACTCATCCGTTGCATGGTGCAGGAAACTGAGCCTTTGAAGAGTATCTTGGATAATAATTGTTTGGTACATCACTAATAAAGAACATAACTTTGCATGTGCAGGAGCCCCCAGAGCTTGATGTTCCACTGAAACTAACTCGGAAGGAACCTGAATTGAAAGTGAAGCCTGAGGAGGATAGTCATGCTCAGATTGTTGAAACATTTTAAGGTGAACCTCAGCATTTCCTAGAAGAACTTGTTATGTGATTTAAATATGCTTTTGTATATTACCAATCTTATCGGAAGCAAAAAGATGAGAAACTACTTTATATGATCAAATTCTTTAATTACTTTTGTGCTGGTCGAAAGTAACTAAACACTATGTTCTATACACATAATGACACAAGAAACTCTTTAATACAAGTTGGTGCTTGTTATGCCTACCATAGAGTGCCTTTACTACATGATGCCTTATTAGTAGTAGAATTTTAAAAGGTTGAATGAAACTTACATAAGAAACTATAAAAGATGGTAAATATTAACAGAATATTACTGTTAAGGGTAGCTTAAAGAAAGTCAAGCAGAGTATGATTTTTTTCTCAGGCTTTCCATGTTACATTTTGCAGGGCAGGCTGTACCTAACACCAACCCCCCCGGCGCCCTGCGTGGAAAGAATGTTGTTGAGCATGTACATATAGTAATAAAAGAGGTTTCATGGGTAGGCAGGATTTTTCACCTGAATTGCACTAGAGGTCGTTGTGTACTTGAGGCATTCTTTTGGTTAGGTTAAGTGAATATATAATACATCAATAGGATCAAGTTCTTGTAAATGTACCGTTCTGTTTTTTCTTTTGTGCATATGACTGAATAAAGTTGTAGTGACTGTTTATTACATTACATCTAAAGATTTGAATGGAGCGAAATGCACTGGGTTTCATAAATTATTCTCACGTCCTCACCTAGGCTACCACCATATAGGAACTGTATTAATTAATTCCTGGTGACGGTGGTTGATGGTTAACTGATTTGGTGAAAAACAGAAAAAGTGGTGTCACCCGACGCGACCCAGAACCCTCTGACATTGATCTTGAAGGTCGTGAATTTGGTTCTCTCTCTACTTTTAAAACTGTACAGATTACGTCCCTGACGTGGTTATGAGTGATTTTGTCTTTTTAAAAAAAATTTAATTCGGCTATATCTTTGAAAAATCATAGTAAATTATAGAAAAATTAGAAAATAGAAAATCCATTTTTTTAGACTCATAAGTGGATCTACATAGTGAACACATAATATGGTATGCTTTAGTACAAAGTTTTTTTGTTGTAGATTTATTAATTAGAATAATTCATAGCTACGATTTCTATGGTCCAATTGTGGTTAACTTTTTTATGGTGGGCTAATTATTATATGCTTAGCTGTAGTAAAAATTCATACTCGTTAGATCATGTATAACTTAGTTATAAATTTGTATAGATGTAACAAGCACGAACCTAAATAAATCTATAACTAAGGTGTACATGATCCAATTAGTAGGAAATTTTTTACTGGTCATGGACGTAATCTGCACGGTTTCAAAAGTTAAGGATGTGTTTTGCCTGGTTTGGAGTTCAAGGACGAAAATTGGACTTTTGTGAAAGTTAGGGACCACAAATGGAGTTCTTCTACGATGGGTTCCCACCAATTTGGGCCTATTGGGTGAACAGTGCTTCTTTGGGGCTCATGTTGAGTGTAGAGGACGCTCATTTGACACCGGTCGGACCGATCTCCCAAAGTGTCTCCATTCGAAAGCGTAATTGACATTCAGAATTTGAATTTGGTGAACCAAAACTTGATTTCATGTATCTCGACAATCTCTTCAACGTGGCGTAGTCAAAATGACCATTTGATGAAGTACTTTTTACTATGTATGTAGCCACCCTATTCCTACACTCACATAGGCGTCACAACTTGTGAAAATCGTTACAAGTAAACCTCGTGACTATGGTTTATGCCATTTATATGACCAATCTAGGCATATTTGGTGATATGAATGAGGTATTAATGACCATCAACAATTTGCATACCTCTTACCACTAGGTGCTTGTGTGCACCGTTGTTGTACATAAGAAAGGGCTTGCACTCTTGTGATACCAAACCAACCATGTTTGTGGTGTTGCCTCCACCATGTACTAGAGGGAGTTAAACCCGCGGCGATTTGATTAGAAGCACAAGAGTGAAGATGGGGAGTGATCCGTGAGATGCCATATCAAAAAGGGTTATTTGGAAATAGGCCATTACAATTTTCCGACTTTTGAGAAACACCATTACAAATCATGTTATCTCGAAAAACGCCATTATAACTTTGAGACTAGCTGAAACTCGCCATTGTATACGTTTGGATCGTAGATAGGCCCACTTGCAGGCATATTCTCCTACAGGGGCGCAAACGTTCGTCAACTATCGCCGGCCGTCCTCCGTTACTCGCGCGTGGCCGATGGCCAATAATTCCCTCACCCACCGGCTGCTCCCTCGCGGGCGGTTGCTGATCCGGCGTTGATGCCGAATTTGAAGGAGGAGCTCGGCAACGCCTCCTTCGCCTCATTTAAGCGCCCTTCCCGCTCTCGTCGGACTCCGACTCCGGCGCCGCCACCTTCGTGCGCCAGCGCATGGACCGGCCCCAGAGAGACTGCCGCGTCGTCCTTCTTCGGGCTCGGTTTCCACGGCGGGGGCGGCGACAAGTGGGTACAACCCGACGAGGACGGGAGCTCGATCTGTTTACTCTCTTTGGGACTGCCTGAGGTGGGACATGGACATGGACGTGTGCGGCGATGGGTGGGAGCGGTCGCCCGGCGGGGAGGAGGGAGGAGGGGAGGAGGCGGCAGGCGTGGCGGCGTCCGCGGTGCGGGCCTGGAGTGGGAAGTGCTGCGGCCGCCAACATCCCGAGAGCCCTCGCTGTGGACGCCGGCGGCGGCGATGACGACCTGACGGGGAATCGAGACGTACTTCCCCGGCGACGCCGGCGACACGCTGCTCGGTCTGCTCCCCCGCCCACGGGCGCGGGCCCGCGGCGGCCGGGCAAGTCGCGGACGGCCGGCCACAAGGCCCCACACCTCGCCCGCCGCACGCGGCCGCCGCGCCGCTCGCCGCGCCTGCGCGCCGGCACCCGCAGCTCGCCCGCGCCTACACGCCCCGCAGCCGCCACGAAGCACGCTCGTCGCCAGCGCCACCTTCATCCCCGCCGGCGCCGCCATATGGAGCAGGTTCGTCGTGGTTGGGATGGGGAACGAGGAAGGAGTGGGGAACCGGGACGGGAGAAAGGAACGATGACGGGAGATTTGACGGCGTTTCCTTTCTGTCTGTCTTAATACGACCGCAAGTGGGCCCGTGTACGCTTTAAACGTAGACAATGGCATGTTTCGGTGAGTCTTGAAGTTGTGATGGCGTTTTTAGGATAACGCGATTTGCAATGGCGTTTCTCAACAGTAGGAAAATTGTAATGGTCTATATCCAAATAACCCTATCAAAACCCACTTGTGCATGGGAAGGACTAGGGGCTATCTATGGAGTTACTCGGTCAAGAATTGAGCCCTTACGAGAGGTTCCAAATATGAAAAACCCACTTTTTGGATTTAATTGGTTGATGGTGTCGCCACAGTCCTTCAACTTTCAAAGTGATCATCATAGGTGTCACAAAGACGGGACCAGCCCAGCCCAAAGAGGGCTAGGGCACAGCCCAAGCAGATAGGCCGACCCGGGAAGGGGGGGGGACCGCGGCGCCCTCCTGCCCCTGTCGGCGCTGCTGCTGACACCGTCTCCGCGTCGTCCCACGTCATCTCGTGAAGAGTGTGGCACATCCTTGGTGATTGCAATTGAAAAGAGGATCAAGGCAAGGCCTCATCGTTTGAAAATATTTTCAGATTTTTTAAAAAGTTTGGAAGTAAATAACAGATCTAGCTAACATAGAATGCACGATAGCACGGTGAATTGGTGATCCTGCCCAAAGCTTTCTGTTACTTAACATGCAACATGTTGAGTATTTTCTCCAAAGCAGACAAAAGCATCACATGATCATTACCAATTGTCACGTCAAGCGTTTTTCTTCTGGGCATCTTATGTTTCACATAGCATCCGCTGCTATGATCAGAAACAGTTTCTCATGGTGTACCCATCTTCATCTCAGACCTTACATACAACGAGGAAAGTGGGTTTCATCAACGTAGCCTCCAGCCATCGCCCTCCGAACATTTTTCTCAAACTTTTTCGGGTCATCACGGAGAACAGCTGCTGCATCATGGTTCAGGGGTCCTCGTCATTAGGTTGCTGCAACATGATATTGAATATGATTAGAGCTGTTACAAGATACCAAATGATGAGACAGACATTTTACAAGTACCTTCTGCTCCATAAATAAATGAAGTGAAACAATGTCATGAAGAGTGAAATACAGTTTGAGAATAATGTTCTACCATAACTGAACACAAATCGGCGTAAAGAAGTTATTTTTCTACACCAATATATAGTAGATATCTCAGTAACTCACCGTGAAAAGAAGATTCAAGCCATACACAATGGTGTTGATGTTCAGAACAGGCTTCCAATCTTCACGAAGAATGTTCAGGCAGACATTTCCATCCAAGTCAATATTGGGATGGTAAACCTTGCATATTACAAATATGAAACAACAGTAAACGGAATGACAAGTTACGAGCGAGAAGGTTGGGTAATGTTATGGATGGATCTCTTCGAGTTACCTTAGTCTTGCACTTGACTTTGGGAGGTTCATGGGGGTATGCTGGAGGAACTTGGAAGGTAAAAACAAATTTTCCACCCCTAACAGAAAGCATTTGCACATTAGAAAACAAGGTTAGTAATAAGGCATATGTATGGAAACAGGGAAAACAAATTAAAAGTAAAATGAAAAGAAGTAGTGCTGAGTTCAGATCCCAAATTCTGCTTCTAATTTTGAGTAAAAGCAATATCTGAGGCAAGGATCAAACATCCTCAAACCCAACTGAAAAAGCAAACCACCAAAAGACAAAAGGGCAAATCTCCTCAGTTTGCTTCGGCAGGATTAGAATGGTTTGGTGTGATAAGAATACTATTGCTAATGGTGTTTAGTAGTCATCACCTAAGCAGCGCCTAGATGTCCAAGCATGCCCCCAAACACTTATAAGATGCCACAACACCGATCAGAAACAATGTGTCGTCACTATCCAGCAAAGCATAATAATCACATTCTATTTGGCCCAAGCGGGAGATCAGAAACCATGTGTCATCACTATCCAGCAAAGCATAATAATCATTCTATTTGGCCCGAGCCAGAAAATATCAAAATTCCTAACAAAAACCACCCTGACCTCCATACTCAAAACTCTTATCTCGAAACCATTCGATTTCATTTTAAACCTATACTTATTTGTCGTTCGCGCTATAGGCAAACGTCCTGCAATATCAATCGTCGCCTCCAGCCCAGAGGCTGTACAGCTACCACACCAGCACCTGTCCCCACCGCAATAGCACCTGTCCCTCCCCAAGTCCCCATTTATTCCTCTCATAGTAGGGCAATCATTGCAACCATGGGGTTATTTAGGTCTTTGACTGGTTGCCTTGATTCTTGAGTCCATGTCCCCAACGACAATTAAATGGGGGACAAAGGGAGTAGAGTACATGCACAATGGGATATCTACATGCAAAATTATAGGATAAAATGGGCGAAGTGCATGATGAATATCTATGCGATGAATTGCATGAGGAAATTGTGTCATTCTCCTGAGCAACACTTACATGTAGTATCCTTCATCAGGCTTAATAGTGGCCTCAAAGTTCATTAGATCATCCTTGCCATTTGGAAAAGTAATCTTGGTTGTCTTGGGAAGGTTAAGTTCAGCAATATCTGCCAAAAAAATGTAAAAGGACAGTAAATAACCACCTAAAACAACAAATTTGCAGCACAAGAAAGAACTGCTAACTTTACAATAGTTAGAAGTGTCAATACAAGTAAAAAAAAAGAAGACTTTTAATAAGCCACTTAAAAAGACCACATTGCCATCGTGTATGGGCCAGCAGTGA
Organism: Hyparrhenia diplandra; assembly: GCA_015847255.1. Taxonomy (NCBI): domain Eukaryota; kingdom Viridiplantae; phylum Streptophyta; class Magnoliopsida; order Poales; family Poaceae; genus Hyparrhenia; species Hyparrhenia diplandra. Next base: position 135,966 of record JADLZK010009251.1, on the reverse strand, counting down.
ATCCAAAATATACAATGAAGTTTAGAACAAAATTGCTTTAAAAATGACAAACCTTTGTGGAGACGCAACTCCCCTGGACTTTGCTTCTTAGCAGCAGGCTTTCCATTTGTATTCACAGCATCATCCTTCTTCTGGCCCTTTATCTTAAAAAGGTTTATCATTTTCCCTATGCAAGAAACTAATAGTCAGTTAGAGTAGTCAACTGATATAAATAAGCATGGCTCAGCTTCATCGGAATTTGCCTAGAACGGCCATGCATCGTAGTCCAATTTGCCTATAGTGGCCATGGCAATTTACGTTAGCAGTTTCAAGATTATCATAGCATGACTTTTCTCGAATTATTTTCCTCCTTATCATTTTCTAATGCAAAGGAACAATCAAAGAGTTTCATCTAAAGTTTTGAATTGATATATGAACTCTCACATGGAATTGGAACCTGATAGAAGTGTAAAAAAAAGCTGAACAACTGTGTCCTCCTAATCGGCTCATCATGATCAAAGGGCTAGAGCCGATTAGCTAGCTAGGACACATTTGTTCTACATGAGCTGCGGCGGAATCAGGCCATGATTTTTTTCTGCAACGCCATACAGATAGAAGATTATGTTTCTTTTGAACAACTCTTACACATTCAACTCACAACCAGGCACCTATGCAGAGAAAAAAATAAATGCACAATAATCGAAGACAAAGAAAAACCCCTATCGTCTTCATACGCAAAACCCTAGCTCATAAGGTAACCAACACCACCAAATCAACACGGTCAGACATGAAAATATCCTTGGCTGCAGCCCAGTACAAACAGTTTTTTTTTTTTTTTCAATAACATGGTTGGCAACTGGGGGACGGATCGGATCCAGTGAAGAACATGGGCGTATATATGCATCTTTTTTTGCCCAAACAAAAGTCGAAGCTAGTGGGTCTAGGTACATGTGAACTACAAAATAGCTTAAGTTAGGGCTCGGGGTGCTCGATCGGTTTTGCGCGGCAACAAGGGCTTACCAGGTGGATGGTCGTCGTCACCGGCGAAAGTCCCGACGACAAAGAGGCGGCACCGCTCGCCAAGCCGCCGCCACCAGGAAAGAAGCGACGAGAGAGGTAAACGGGAGGCGGCTGAGAGGTGAACGGGAGGGGCGGTGGAGTGGATCTAGCCTATGTAGGCCCAGCCGCAAACGCAAACGACCTGGATTCGTATCCCAGGTGCATCCAACCCCTCTCAAAGAAAAAAGTGTATCCAACCGAGAAATCAGACGCGCGTATCGTGTCAAAATATTGAAATTTCGTATCGGACGCGGCTGCATTTGGATCGAATAGAACCACCCAATACGTGAAATGGACACCCAGGCAGAGCCCAGGCCCACTCCTCCCGCGTAGGTAGTTGCGTCACCGTCACTGGCCGGCGGCCCCTTCGACTCCCTCCCCGACCGGCAGCTCCTCCAAACGCGCCGCCACGAGCTCTCTCGCTCAATGGCTTTTTTTTTAGATGATATGATCCGGCTTCATCTATCCGTAGATAGAATCATACCAAATATTACAGGGTTTGAAACAAAAATAAGTTTCGCTAGAAATAACTTCCAGCCGCCCCAGGGGCATAAAGGACAAGGAAATAAAAGATTTTGACTAAACAAATCCAACATGTGTCCGCGGAAAGCCAACCACGTGATCCGAAGAACTCTAAAGTGACACTTCTAGGTGACGTCTTTGCGGGTATTAGTTGATCCCGAAGATCTTCATTCCGCTGCAAGCTTGCCCATTGTCACAGCCAATGGGTTCCTCGAAATAGTACCTGCACAAGAAATTTTGGTTTGCATTTGTCAAAAACTATTTCATTCCTTGTTAACCAAATTGCTCATTTAAGTGCAGATGCTTTGCTTTAATAACAATGTATTATACTTTTTGTTCCCCTTTTTAGACCAAACATTGAACAAATTTCTTATATTTAAAGGGGGTTATTCCAAAAAGTAAATGAACGAACGCCATAAAAGTTTGGCGTAGAAACAATCAAAAAAAGGTGTTGAATAGTTTCTGAAGATGACAGAGAGAGCACTTGTTTATCTCCATTCCAATTCCTCCTAGCCAGGTTATCCTTGGTTAGAACAACACCTTTTTTGATATACCACATAAAATTTTTATTTTCATTGGTAATTTTGTCTTCCAAATATACTTTGTGACACTCGACCCCATTGTTAATTAAAGCATCATACATAGACTCGACTGTAAACAACCCGTAAGCCTTTAAATCCCAAACAAAGACATCTCGTTCATGTGTTAAGTTAATTTGTTGTAGGGATGATACAATATGGTGCCAATTTGATAAGTTTACCCCCACTAGATTTCTCCTAAAGGAAATATTTAGTACAGGGGAACTTAGTATGTTAGCTATCGTATCTTGTTTTCTCCTTACTATATTAAACAAACCCGGAAACTTATCTTTGAGCGGTTTATTACCCAGCCAAGTATCAATCCAAAAACGTGTTTGTGACCCATCTTTGACATTAAAATGACCCAACTTAAAGAAGTTATCTTTAACATTCATTAAACTTTTCCAAAAGTGCGAGTCCGTTGGTTTCTTCTCACAGACTCCCTAATGTTTTATTTTTAATATACTTATTTCTCAGTAGCTCTTGCCAAAGCCCATCTTCATTTAGCAATTTAAATAGCCATTTGTTAAGCAAACATTTGTTTTGGGTTTCTAGGTTTTGAATACCTAGTCCACCCCCTGTTCTTTAGGTTGGCGTATAATGTCCCATTTGATCAATCTGTACTTTCTCTTATGTTGGTCATTTTGCCGAGAAAAAAACGAGACCTGAAGCATTCAATTTTGTCTAAAACCCCTTTTGGCACTTCAAAAAAGACATCATAAACATCGGTAAACCGGAAAGCACCGAATTTATGAGCACTAACCGCGCCCCTACTGTCCATTAGTTTTCCTTTCCAACTACTTAGTCTCTTCTCAAATCTCTCTTCTATAAATTTCTAGTCCTTATTAGACAATTTGTTAAAGTGCATAGGTAGACCTAAGTATGAAATCTCATGTTTGGTTTTGGAAATTGATGACACACTTGTGGTACTAATCCTTTGCTCTAAGTGTTGACTTGAGATAGGATTAGTTGGATGACAAGGAGCATGATGATCATATACATGGTTGACATTGGTGAACATGGTGGATCGTCAAGCTCGGTGATCGGCTTGAGAGGAACCCGGGAGATCAAGGCAAAGGTATACTTGATAGGGTTTTCCTTTCGGTGATCAAGACACGATAGAGCGTGTGATCACATTATAGGATAGATAACCGACTATCAAGAGGGGATGCCGTAACAATCCTTTGGTGAAGTGCTTCTAGGTCCAATTGATTTGCATATGCATTTAGGATTGAGAGCACTAGCTTCGTTCTTATCTAACCGATCGCAGCATGCTAACACAAGTGCTCATGGGACACATTTCGAAGTGTTGGCAACTCAAGACAAGAAGCGAAACTTGGAAAGATGGAAAGGCGACGACACAGCAATGAGGAGAAGTATTTTGTACTGCGCCGGACTGTAAGGTCCTAGATGGCTAGAGGGGGGGTGAATAGCCTATAAAAATTTTCTACAAGCTCACTAAAACAAGCCGGTTAGAATAAAACACGGCGTAAAGCGGTTTGCACTAGCTCTAATGGTCAAGCAAGCCTTCTAGTGACAAGACTAAATAATTCTATGATCTCTAGTCCACTCAAGGTCTATGTCACTACTCTAGCTAATGAGCAATCCTAATATGGTTCTTATGCTAGCAAGAACAACTACACAAGGCAAAGCTAGCTCTCTACTCAAATTAAACTAGGAAGGTAAATGCAAGAGTGAGAGTGATATACCAACACGTAGAGGATGTCAACCAATCACCGGGAACAAGATGAACAATCAATCACTTTCGAAGGTGATGATCCACAAGCCGAGACAAAGAACAAGTCGATTTGTTACCCCCTGAGTTCACTTGTACACCGACAAGTTAGTCTCCTTTTGTGCCGACCAACACAAGGATGGTGTTTGAGCTAGGCGGTGCCCTTGCTAGCCTCAACACACCACTCAACAAGTGTGGTACCCAAGACACGAGCAATGTATTCCTTGCACTTTGTCTTCCCGACGAGGAGTGCGTAATCCTCTCACAAATCAACCGGAGGTGGCTAAGAAACAATCACCTCTTCTTGCCAACAACTCCACCAAATCACCAAGCCGGCTAGGAGCGGTGCCTCCAAGAGTAATGAAACAATCACCGGCTCACAAAGCTCTCCAAGTGCCTCTAGATGCAATGATCACAATGCAATGCACTTGAATCTCTTCTTCTCAAGAATGAAGCTCACAAGCAAGAATGAGAGAGAGGGGCTTTGGCTCAGCTCACACAAGATTGGGAGTGTTGCAAATGACCAAGAGTAAGAGCCAAGCCCGACCAAAAGGGTACTTATACCCCCAACCCGAAACATGGAAGTTGGGGAAAAATCCCCAACTTTCTGCGCCTCGACCGGACGCGCCGACGGGAGTGATCGACGCACCGGTCCAGGCGTCCGGTCACTACCGGACAGCGCCAAACGGTCGCCTCGGTTTGAAAAACGCTAGGTGACCGGACGCCAAAGCCAACATCCGATCAATGACCGGACGCCCGGCCGGCCGGCCGACGCCCGGTTTCGAAACTCTCGGAATCGACCGGACGCTGGCCGACCGGACGCGCCGGTGCCCGTCTCAGCGTCCGGCCACCCCGCGACCGGGCGTCCGTTCGTCGTTCGTGCTCCATTTCTTCTCCATTGCTCCAAACGAAGTTCCGCCACTTGATTCTTGTTGCCAACTCGTCAAGAACACCCCGACCACCAAGTTAGCATTTTGAAAACATTTTTGTCAAGTGCGGAGTTAGCTCTCTAGGTTAGAATGCATGCTTATGATTATGAACCTAGAGGCACATGAAGATCGATGTGTCCGACAATTGTCCCCTCTTTATAGTACGGCTTATCGATCATAAATCACTCACACCCTCTATGGTGTCTTGAGTGCAAAACCAAATGGCCCTATGGTTATACCTTTGCCTTGAGCCCATTTGATCTCCGAAACTCCACCAAGTTGGACACTTGATCATCTTTTGGATCACCTCGATCCATCCTCCATGATCACCATGCTCCAACAATGGCATGACCAATCTCCAATCTAATTCAACCACTTAGCATAGGGAGATTAGTCCTTAGGTGTCACTAATTGCCAAAACCAAACAAGAGATCTTCACGGACGCCGGGCCGCTGGCGCTGGCGCGCTAGGCGCAGCGATACAAATATTCAAATCGCCGCGACGACGCGTCGTCCGCGTGAATGCGGGTGCTGGACGCCAAATCGAATCGCGCGCGTCCCAGCCGCGATGGAAGAAGACTTCGCCGTCGAGGAGAAGTGGTCGGGCGTCTAGCGCGTCCGGCCCGCGCCGACGCGGTCCAAGAAGCATGTCGGGACGCCCCCGTCAGGCGCAGCGCCTGGCTGCGTCCGGCGATGTGCGTCTGCGCCGTGCTTTCGACCGCCTGGCGCGTCCGGCCGCAGGTCCCCGGCGCGTCCGGCCAAGACAGCGACGAAGAAGGGGAGTTTTGGCCAACGGCTCTATTTCGACTTGGGGTCTATATATATTGCCTTGGCCGGCCTTTTGAGGTCTCCCTTGCACATTTCAATAGCCAAAACATTAGTGCGGGAAGTTGTTGCACTCAATTGCTTTGGATGAGGTCAACATTGAAGGATTTTGGATTCAAATTTGACAAAGTCCCATTGTTTTGTGACAATGAAAGTGCAAGGAAGATGACCCAAAATCCAGTTCAACATCCATGAACAAAGCACATTGATATAAGGCACCACTTCATAAGATATCATCAACAAAAGGGTGACATTTGTATCATGGGCATTGGCACCGAAGATCAACTAGCCGACATATTCACCAAGCCACTTGATGAGAAAAGGTTTTGCATGCTAAAGGGAGAATTGAACACTATTGACTTCTCCAACTTGAGTTGATGCACCCCACTTAAATGACATGCCTTTCCTTCGACAAACCCAAGGTAAAAGTTGTTTGTCATGGCATTCATATTTGCTAAGGACTTGTTAGTGCATCTAGCCATAATGTATGCTTAATAGGCTCATTCATGGGAAATAAAATGTTTTTAATGTATGTGTGGCACCACTATTGCTTTGATTGGTATGAACTAGTGGTGACATATGACATGTTTATGTGCTTGCAATCCTAGTGTCACTTCTAGAAAATGAGCTATTGATGTGTATTCTAACATGGTGCAAGATAACCCTTATGTATATGAGGTGTGAAAAAGCTTGTCCTTGGTTCAAACTTGAATACATGGAAAGGCAAGTGCTCTAGATGAGACCACATGTGATACTTTGATTGACTTGATTTCTCTCATTTACACCTTTTTGGTGATTGTTGAAAAAGGGGGAGAAATAAGTCACAAAGATGTTGAAAGGATCACACAAATAGGGGAGCAAGCTCATAAACTATTTGTGCATTTGTATGTGCATGATCATAATGAAATGTTGCATTGGCAATTTAAATTCAATATACATGATTGCTTGGTGTATGCTAGTTTTTGAAAATTGATTGATGTATTGGCAACCTAGCATGCATAGGTTGTATCTAGACAAAGCTCACATTTTAGCCTATAATGTTGATCTCACGGGGTATGTTGAGTTTTTGATAAATGTCTAGATACATGATGCTAAGGAGTCCGATTGGTTTCACGCTTCAAAGGTCCGCATTCTTGAACCTTAGCATCTCTTTTGGTATTAGTATCTCTCCCCAAATTTCTATCCATACATATGTACCAAATTGATCCAAACACATGGAAGCACATATGTAGGGGGAGATACTACTACCAAAACCGAACCTTGAAATGTTTGTCCAAACTATGATTCATGATCAAAATTCTATGGACAAGCAATTCAAGTTCAATTGAATTTTATTTCATATCTTTGTGATTTTGGTTGTCATCAATTACCAAAAAGGGGGAGATTGAAATCTTATGTTTGGTTTTGGAAATTGATGACACACTTGTGGTACTAATCCTTTGCCATAAGTGTTGATTTGAGATAGGATTAGTTGGATGACAAGGAGCATGATGATCATGTACATGGGCGACATTGGTGAACATGGTGGATCGTCAAGCTCGGTGATCGGCTTGAGAGGAACCCGGGAGATCAAGGCAAATGTATACTTGATAGGGTTTTCCTTTTAGTGATCAAGACACAATAGAGCGTGTGATCACATTATAGGATAGATAGCCAACTATCAAGAGGGGATGTCGTGACAATCCTTTGGTGAAGTGCTTCTAGGTCCAATTGACTTGCATATGCATTTAGGATTGAGAGCACTAGCTTCGTTCTTGTCTAACCGATCGCAGCATGCTAACACAAGTGCTCATGGGACACATTTCGAAGTGTTGACAACTCAAGACAAGAAGCGAAACTTGGAAAGATGGAAAGGCGACGACACAAAGAATGAGGAGAAGTATTTTGTACTTTGCGCCGGACCGCTGGGCCGCTGGCGCCTCGCGCCAGCGCAAGACAAATATTCAAATTGCCGCGACTGACGCGTCCGGCGTGGTGCGCCTGACGCGGCCAAATTGAATGCGCGCGTCCGGGGCCAGTGGGAAGACTCGTCGTCGAGTGGAAGTGGTCGGTGCCTAGCGCGTCCGGCGCCGGCGCCGACGCGTCCGATAGCGGCGTCGGGACGCCCGTTCGTCAAAGGCGCAGCGCCCGGCGCTGGCCCGGGCGATGTGCGTCGGCGCCGAGCTTCAGGACCGCCTGGGCGCGTCCAGCGCAGTCCCTCGGGCGCCCCCGGCGCAGCGACAGAAGGGGAGTTTTGGCCAACGGCTCTATTTCGACTTGGGGTCTATATATATTGCCTTCTCGTACAATTACGTACACTTACGGAGTCTTCTGCGACGTTAAGAAACGTCAACACTCTCCACTCATCTCTTCACTCTAACTTCGAATCTTGAGTGAGATTGAGAGTGATAGAAGTGCATTGCATTGGTGGTTGCATCTAGAGGCACTTCATCCTTGGAGAAGTCGTGGGATTCTTGTTTTCTTGGGAATTTGCCCGGTTCCCTAGCGGCTTGGAGCAAGAGGTGGTGTTGAGCTCAATTGAGCTTGTTCGAGGCCACACCGGTGGTGATTGTGAGGGGTTGTTCCATACCCCGCGGGAGATCGCGAAAGGAGCACTAGTGGATTGCTTGTGGCAAGAGGTGGTGTTGAGCTCAATTGGAGCTTGTTCGAGGCCACACCGGTGGTGATTGTGAGGGGTTGTTCCTCTTGTGTTTGGTGTGCTTGAGCTCCCACCGGGGATTTGGCACCGGCCATTAAGCTTAGCAACCATCAAGTGGGTGTGTCGCCACAACGGGGACTAGCGTGCCGACAAGCACGTGAACCTCGGTGAAAAATCATCTTGTCTATTGTCCTGAGCTTGTTGGAGATTTCTCATTGTACACGGTGATTGACATCATCCTCTACACTCCGCGGTGGTATTGTATTCTAGCTCATTTGCATTTGATTTGCTAGTATATTTGTGTAGCTCCTAGTGGTAATCTAGTTAGCATATCTTGTCCACCTAGGAGTAACTTAGCAACCTAGCCATTGCTTGTCATTAGAGATATTAGAATTGCTAGAATTGCTAGAAGGCTTGCGTAATTAGTTTGAAGCATTTGCTTATTTGCTACTGCCGCCTTATTTACTAACCGCCTTGCTTAGTGTTGTTTGTAGATTTTTTAATAGGCTATTCACCCCCCTCTAGCCATTAGGACTGTCAAAGTATCTAAAAGGATAATTGCCAATGACGCATCCAAATAAATCGAATAAAATTCCTCGAAGTTCTTGGCCTGTCCAAAGCAAAAAATCTCACTCTTGTGAAAAATTATTTTTGAGCCAGACAACCTCGATGGAAGACTTGAGGAGGCGGCTCATCTTAGTGGGGAATATGGTTACGGAGCAGGGGCGGAGCCAGGGATTAGGTCTCGGGGGGTGCTATTTAATGGAGATGTTACGAAAATCAAGCAATTCAATGGTGATTTAATGACTAAGCACATCAATTAGCATGGGAAATCAACCTCCTAGGGGGTACGGCCAGGCAAAGACCCCCATGAATCCGCCCCTCGCTGCGGAGCACCGCAGGAGGCGACGTCCCTCGGATGTGTGACCGTTGGTACCTGATCCATGGAGGGCACATGGGCAGGAGTCATAAGCGGCGATGCCCAGGTGGAGGTTGCTGCCGATCCATAGCCGGAAGGGTTCTCCCATGAGCCGCACGCGCGGCTGTAGCCCGGATCCATAGGATCCAAGTTGGGTGTATGCATCGGGCCACGATAATTTTTGTTGTGTTTTTGCTTGGAAGGTCTTTTGGTCACTAGTATATTGCTCATGCTAACGCTATGGTTTAATTAGGTAATATGTAACAGTACCTTCTAGATTATAGGGCCCACATACATATATCGTTGTCCCAAAGACCTTTGATAGAATGCATGTGTACCGAATGATCTAGGAAGCACTATTGATTCTCCGACAGGATCTCATCATTAATGAGTCCTTGCAAAGATTACAACACTTTATTCTAAACTCATGAAAATTTATTTTGTATTGTTTTATGATATGATCTATTTGTAGAAAAAGTTTGGGGCCGCTTTGAGTTAGTTAAATTATTTTCTATTTTATGCTTTGTTTTATTTAGAGAAGTCAAGTGTTAGTTATGAGTGATTTGGGATTGTTTTTTGTGAGAAAGGATCATACCATAATCAAATGGTCCTTGACATCTCCTTAGGCAATGGTGATGATATCTTGTAGTGTAGTTCAACAAGTTGGTTTTGTTGGGTTGCAACTTTATCGTGAAGGAAAGTTGTACTCAAGAGTTATTTATTTCCATGCACTTCTAAGCATCATGTTTATCATTATGGCATCATATTGAAGCATGCATTTTTCTTTCTTCGTAGAGGACGATAGTGTGGGTTTCAAAGTTGAGGAAGTTTCGAGGAGGTGCAAAGATCCCGTTCAAGTGGGATTTGATATCTATGGAACGGATCCCGAGCCCGAAAGTGCTACTTCACTTTGAAGGCAAGCCCCTGATGCATTTAAACCCTTCCTTGTTATTTTTACAAAGCTTTATATCACTTATGTTGATGATATGATGCATTAGGTGAATAGGAGTTGAGTGAAAACCTATTTGATGCATGACCAACCTTGTTATTGAATTATCATCCTTGATAACCTTTGTTTTATTTGAAAATGCGTAGATGTTATGCTTTGCTTAAAGCTAGGATGCTTTTAAATTGTTTTACAAAGTTCTTCTATAATGATTCACATCTAGAGTATGGAAGATAAGTTAATTTGAGGCCGGTCGGGGTAACTTGCATTGAGAAGGGAGTCTCTTTGTAGTGTTTCCGCCGGACGGTTAAGGACCGTCCGTTGGATGGCCCTTTTGATCATGAACTTTGCATACTGGCAATCACTTCATCAATATATCATTGTCCCAAAGACCTTTGATAGAATGCATTGTATTTCTTACGTGAACACATCATTTTCAAATAAGAACCATAATAGGATATTTTGACGTGGTTATCTAACAAACTTAGTGCAATGAATACAGCTTGCAGTCAACCATGCTCAATATAGAGTATACAAGGAGCTCAATCAATGTCATGTGTATTACTGGCCCAATCATATCTTCAGCAATACTATCTCGAAGGTCCAACAAGATATAGAGATCCAAAGCAGCTTGTTTACCTATAAAGCAATAAAAAAGACAGTGTTAAGAATAATTATGGTGTCGACGGAGCAGCAAGTGGTGCATCAAGCTATCAAACAAGTGGAGCATTTATATGTTCTGAAAACATGCATGTGCTTTTAGAAGCTATCAAACATACATACTCTTAATGAGAAGGCCATAGAGCCTGAACTTGCATTAAAAATGAACTCGAAGTACACACTCAATAATACAGTGCCAAATCAAAGTGACAAAGTCTTAACAATGGAGCGACCATTGATCAAAAGTTCAAGATTTAATCACATGACGCATTGAACAAATATTAAGGATATTTGTTCTATTAGTTGACAATTCAACCCTGGTCCAACAAGCAACAACAGCCAATCAAGCACCTTTGCTTGCTGTTGACACTTGTTATCATATAAAATTATTAATCAATTAAACGTGAGAACGGGGTATAAATAATAATAACAACCTAGAATAAGGGTCACTAACATATTTCCATCAGTTTTGGTAATGTTGTGAATTGCAGGGACTAAACGAAAAAAAAAGCGAGTTCGCGAGCCATGCAAACTACGCAACACAACGCAATCCAACTCCGAAAAGATTCTAGAAGGCTCGGATTAATCCCGACATGGACCAAACTTGACACCGAAGAAAACATCATCTAGAAGACTCCGTGGCCACGACGCACGACGGGACCCGCAGGGGACTCCCCCCCCGGCGATCGGCCCAATAATGGGGCCGATCGGCCCTTGGCCGCCACGCAAGCCCTGCGTCTCCCGAACCTTCCTCCACCGCCTCTAAGACGCAATCTAAACCGGTTGTTTAATGTCGGTTTGATCCAATGGTCGCCGTACATCATCAAGGCCCATGAAGATTAGTACCACATTGTTTGTCTTTGAAGCCGAAGGGACATAAGAAGACCCATATATATAGACCCCTAGACCCCCTTTCCGGATCATCAAGTTCTCAATTCAGCAACAACGCTTCAAGATCCAAGTCATATCCCACGCTGTAGAAACATCGCTTTAGGAAGAGTAGCAATCAAGATTAGAACTAGTAGGAAGGGAGAAATCCGCCCGGATCGTCGGAGGCCGCTCAAGATCGGGCCTCGTTCTTGTAAGTTCTTCATTGTAAGTAGTCTTCAAGTTCCGGACACGTTCTTAATATGAATATCTTGATCATGTTTATATTCGAGATTATTTGTTCTAGTATTTACTTTGATTACACATTTAGCATAGTTGAATTACTGTTATGTTCATACATGGATTCGTATAGCGCTCATCTATTGATATCATGGGTGAGTGGTAGAGATGATGTAATCGTGGTGATTAGATCTTATTTACTGCGTTTGCACCCTATGTGCCGGGTCGTGTGGTAGATCGTGGTGGTGACAAAGACCATTGAGTCCTTTTGCAATCCATCCCCGTATGTAGGCCTAGCGGATGATATTATTCGGGTTGTTCTAAGTTTCGCCTTAGTCTTCACGGATTCTCGTCCTCATGTCCGGATTTAATTAGTCTTTCTTCAATGATTGTTAGATGTATTGCACTAATCGAGTAGATCCTAACTTATAGTTTAGAGTTACATATTGGAGTTTCTAATGCTAGCTAGCCTATGAATTGCTATCGTCCCCTTTGTTTTGACACTTTCTATTTTTCGCCCACTTAGATATGACTTTGGTTGAATCTATTTATCAAGAACTTTATCATTATCTTTATTGTGAACTTTGATCCTTGTTTAATTAATTGATAAGTTTAACACTTAAGCTTTGCACACGAGAGAGATGATTAAGATGTTTAGCACCTATGCATAGTTAATTCATGATAGAAGACTTCTTTCCCCGTGGTAGAATATAAATTCAACACCTGGTTCTTACTCCCTGTTAAAATGCTACAATGGTATATTCATATCTGCGCTGCGATACCCGCTTATAATGTTTATTTACTTATTAAGAAGTTATCAAGGCATAGTACGAATATTTTATTCCTTGCATATTAGTAGTTTAACTATAGGGATGACAACCTTTTTAGATATGCTATGAACTGCAATGAATATTTCTTTTAGTTTTATCTCAAGCAACATCGATATCTTTCTAAACGCCATTACTAGTTAGTGACGTTAGAAATACCAACAAGCATTTTTGGCGCCGTTGTCGGGAAAGAAAGTCTTTAGCCCAAGAAAATATAAATATAAGAATAACTTGCATGCATCTCTCTCACGCATTGTAAAGTACTAAATTTATCATTTATTGTAAACAGAGTTTACCCTTGTTCTTTCCACTTTTGTCTATTTGAAATGCAGGGTAATATATGAATAGGAATCTTCCCGAAAACTTCCAAACCGATCCAGAAAAACTCTTGAAGGAGGCAAGATCCAAGTTGAAGTCTCAACCTAAGATCACTACCTCGGAAGACTCCTCCACAGGCGGCTTAGCACCCGTGTTCAAGTCATGGCAAACAAGACCCTCCGCGAGTACTCAGACCGACTACGGCCAACATCCGCACTGGGCCGACGGTCGATGTGGGAGACAAAGCTTTTGAGCTCAAGCCCGCACTCATCAACATGGTACAAGCTAGCCAATTACGTGGAAAAGCCCATGAAGATGCCAATGCTCACCTACAACACTTCACGGAGATGCAGTGGCACCTTCACCATCAAAGATGTCTCAAGTGATGCAATCCTACTTCGTCTGTTCCCCATTCTCACTCTTGGGACGAGCGGCGGTGGTTCTATGCCAACAAAGACAAACTCACTACTTGGACACTTTGCTCTACTGCCTTCCTGGCAAAATTCTTCCCTATAGGCAAAACCAACGCCTTACGGGGGAAAATCTCAAGTTTCCAACAGCAACACGATGAATCCGTTCCAGAGGCGTGGGAACGCTTCCAAGACTACATCACTGAATGCCCACACCATGGAATGGAGAACTGGCTACTCATGCGGACCTTCTACCACGGGCTCAACAACAACACCCGTGAGACCATGGGCCCAGCTTCTGGCGGAGGTGCTTTCCGTCCCTTACACTAAATCAAGCTCTTGACCTTGTGGAGAAGATGGCATCAAACCAAGCTTGGAATGAGGACCGTCAACCCCGCAAGAAAGAAAGAGGAATGCACCAAATGAAAGAGGCGGACATCTTTATGCGCCAAAATGGATTTAATTATGAAGAAGCTTGAAGACAAAGCTCCCGAGAAAAAAGAAGTCATGCAACTCTTCGATTCCCGCATGACATGTGAAGAATGTGGCAACACTGGACACTCGGGCAGCCAATGTCCCGAGCTGGAAGAGGACGTGAACTACATCAACAACAACAACAACCAGTATCGTCCTCCGAATCAAGGATGGAATCAACAGAGACCCAACTACCAAGGTAACTACTCGGGTAACTATCAAGGTAATAACTCTTTTAATAATTTCCCACCTTTAAGAGAGTTAGTACAAAACCAAGGTAGACTTATGGATAATCTGTCTAAAAAGTTAGCTTCCCAATGATAAAATGCTAGAAACTATTAGTACTAAAATGGAAAAGCTTTTCTTCAAGCAATAAAGAACCGGCATAGCTTCAATAAAATGATAGAATCTCGCTTATCTCACCGGCTTTATCCGCTCCTATGCCTAACCAGTAAAGATTCGGGCCAGTAGGAAGAACTAGAATATGCAAATCTTGTCGATATTTACTATGCGGGTATTCGGACTAAGGATGCACGAGAAGGATTGAATTGTCTTGACCGGGGTATGCCCACCAAGAAAGGAGATCCGGGGAGACCGGTCGTCACCATTGAAATCGGCACCCGCACCTACGATGCGCTTTGCGACTTTGGCTCAAGTGTCAACATTATGCCTAAGGTAAACCTTGAGCCAGTTCGATTTATTATACACAACCATGTGCCTACAACTTGCGATCGGGTCGCTATGCTACCCCGAGGGCATCCCGGAAGACGTTTGTCTTTACATCGGTAAAAGCTCTATGTGGCCACCGACCGTGGTCTGGATACGGCAAAGGTAAGAACGCCCGATCATTCTCGGGACGCCCTTTCCTTGCCACCACCAAGGCCATCATCTACGCCGACACCGCTAAGATCGTCTTCATTGTCAACAAAACAGAGGGAGAGATTTAACCGCAAACACAAGACCCTAGCTCCCCCCGCTCCACCTTGTACCACTACCGTACTCCAAGTACACGCACCAAATTTGCCGAGGAGAGGACAAAAAGAAGAAGCAAGAACAAGAAGAACCGTCAACCTCGACCACACGTGAACGAGTCTTGATGATCAATCAAGTCCCAACAGAGCGCAAGACTTCGGCGCATTCCACCACCATTAGAGAAGCTAGGCGACCACGGGTTCCGTCAATCCATTGCTCCATCAATCAATGGAACTTCCAAAGCAAGTTGTCTGCGACACGGGATCAGCATCAACTTAATGTCAAAGGTAACGTATCAATTAATATATGGTAATCTGCCTTTGTGTTCCATCTATGTAATGTTGCGGATGGCGGATCAATCACACCGATTCCCTAAGGTATTGCCGCCTAAACGTCCCCGTCAAGATCAAAGACTGCTATGTCCTCACCGACTTTCTAGTCATGGACATGGGAGAAGAAGAACAAGATCCTCCCATAGTACTTGGAAGACCGTTCCTCAACACTACAAGAGCCATCATCTACATCGGGGATCTCGCGAGATCCACTTCCGCTTCAAGGTAAAAAGATACGCTTTGTTTCTTCAATACTTACACTAACAATGAACAGCCCCGAAGAAGGACCAAGAGCCGAAGCGTCTCCGGAGACTACAAATGCCGGACTCAAAGATGGAGCACATTGAGAGAATAGAGAAAGACATCAAGGAAAAATACACTCGGCTCCTACCCATATTGAACGCCTTTGACCGCCTACACCGAGAGGTCTCCACCAAAGAAACAATCTTGGAAAAAGAAAGAAAGCTGCGCGCCGCTAAGAAGAGCAACAAGAGTACACCTTCTGAGACCCGACCAGCGCGGCATCAACAAATGGAAAATCGACTTCCTCGGCTACTTGTCTCGCCACCCTTTGAGATCATTGAAGGACCCTTACGAATGTACAACATTTATACGAGGGCCCATAGACGACACCACGCCATGGGAGTAAGTGCTCTAAACTCTCGCCGAGAGGTAACTTCGGTATTTACTTGCATATTTAATTTCCTGCAAAAGCATATTTCAATTAGCATGTTTACTTTAGCATTTTTTTTTTTTCTAAACCTGCACTTAGAAAATCTCAAAAATATGTTTGCTTTGCATTTGCATCGGTTTCCTAAAGCCCCATGCAAGCACTCCTTCTTTGTGGCGGCATAAAAATAAAAAAATACAAAAATATTGCACTCATATGTTTTTGCATTAGCATCCCTATTGCATAGAAAAATTCTCAAAAAATATGTGGGCACATGAAGGTCCACACCTTATAAATATAAAAAATGAAAATCCAAAAAGACGTGAGCACATGAAGGCTCACAATAACATCCTAGAATTTGTTCCTTCGGGTATGTGCAAAACTAATATTAACAGGGAGAACATTAAAGGAGACCTCCCGAAAGAGGAGCAAGCTCCAAGGATAAACACAGACTACTTCAAGATCAAGCTTGGGGAGAGCACCCCCATTTATCACTATAAGTATCACTATCCTATGTCTTATTTATTAGCTAGTTATATTTGCTTAGAGTTAATGAGTCTTAGTTAATGAGTCTTAGCTAAAAGTCTTAGTGTTAAAGAGTCAAATAAATACTGGAACTTGCTAGATTACTTTCTTCCTTTTTTAATTATGATCTTGATAATATTTGCTAAGGAGATGATGAATAGTTGCTCCGCCTTAATTCCTCTTAAAAGTACTTACACTTTGGACTTAGATTCTCCCAAAGCTTTAAATGCTTATTTTGCTCAAACCAAACACTGTGGGAAGCACATGCTTAATCTGAGTCTTAGCATTAAAAGATAAAAGTACATGAAAAGTTGAGTACATTATCATATTCTTAGAGATACTTGACTCTGGTTTTTATCTTTAAAAATTATAAAATTACATGATGAGTTCCTTAGCTATGACCCTTAAGAGTTTATCATTCACATCAAGATCATCCCACTCCATTAAATACGCTGCTTCTAACTTTCGGAAGTACGCCTCCCCATTCTCCATCAAGCCGCTAGCCATAATTATAAAAATAAACTCTTGCAATCTTTGGATATATCTCTCTCGGTGTTCTTATAGAGGCCGGGCTACATTCGAAAAAAAAAAAAAGAGAGAAAAAGAAAAATGAATATCTAGAGAAAAAAGTGAGACGAGAGGGGAGAGTAATGGACAAAAAGTCATACTAGGCGAAAAGGGTCTACCTCCTAATAATAAAAATATATTTAGAGATGAATAATGGACACGTGTCCGAGGGTGAGTAGGGCCCACATCTCTAAGGAGAGAGAAAAATGGACACAAGTCCGGGGTAAAGCCCACCTCTCCAAGAATGGACAGCCAGTCCTAGCAATTTTTAGAAAGAGAGATATAGTCTAAGATGCTTGAGAAGAAAAAATACTAGAAAAAGGCTAAGGCTATTTACTACCTTTCATCCTCACCCACTTCACCACTATCATCCCACTATGTATGTCCTACCATATGTGAAACTTCACTACCACCATCTACTTAAGAGGGTCATACATAGGATCTCCGAGTTTCTTTTTGAAAAATATTGCAAAACCCCGGGATGATAGTTGATCAAAGAACTTGAGACATGGTATTTAACTTGATTGTTTTATCTTGCTTATGATTCGTGAAAAAGGCTACGCCTCATGGTAAAATGTATGAGAGAGCAATACGGTTAAGAGGAGAATTTATTTCGAGTAATACAAAGACTTTTGAGGTATGAAAGCGTAGTAGCAACTCCCGATCCTACTATAGCATATAGCTTTGCTAGGGACTAGCAAAGGGTAAGCTTGGGGGAGTTTGTTGACACTTGTTATCATATAAAATTATTAATCAATTAAATGTGAGAAAGGGGTATAAATAAAAATAACAACCTAGAATAAGGGGTCACTAACATATTTCCATCAGTTTTGGTAATGTTGTGAATTGCGAGGGACTAAAACGCAAAAAAAACGCCGAGTTCGCGAGCCATGCAAAATACGCAAATCCAACGCAATCCAACTCCGAGAAAGATTCTAGAAGGCTCCTGATTAATCCCGGCGTGGACCAAACTTGACACCAAGAAAACATCATCTAGAAGACTCCGAAGCCACGACGCACGACGGGACCCGGAGGGGACTCTCCCCGGGCCGATCGGCCCAATAATGGGGCCGATCGGCCCCGCTTGGCCGCCACGCAAAAGCCGGTCTCCCGAACCTTCCTCCACCGCCTCTAAGACGCAATCTAAACCGGTTGTTTAATGTCGGTTTGATCCAATGGTCGCCGTACATCATCAAGGCCCATGAAGATTAGTACCACATTGTTTGTTTCGTCGAAGGGACATAAGAAGACCCATATATATATAGACCCCTAGACCCCCCTTTCCGGATCATCAAGTTCTCAATTCAAAGAACAACGCTTCAAGATCCAAGTCATATCCCACGTTGTAAAACATCGCTTTAGGAAGAGTAGCAATCAAGATTAGAACTAGTAGGAAGGGAGAAATCCGCTCCGGATCGTCGGGCCGGCTCAAGATCGGGCCTCGTTCTTGTAAGTTCTTCATTGTAAGTAGTCTTCAAGTTCCGAACCACGTTCTTAATATGAATATCTTGATCATGTTTATATTCGAGATTATTTGTTCTAGTATTTACTTTGATTACACATTTAGCATAGTTGAATTCTTCATTATGTTCATACATGGATTCGTATAGCGCTCATCTATTGATATCATGGGTGAGTGGTAGAGATGATGTAATCGTGGTGATTAGATCTTATTTACACGCGTTTGCACCCTATGTGCCGGTCGTGTGGTAGATCGTGGTGGTGACAAAGACCATTGAGTCCTTTGCAATCCATCCCCGTATGTAGGCCTAGCGGATGATATTATTCGGGTTGTTCTAAGTTTCGGCCTTAGTCTTCACGGATTCTCGTCCCTCATGTCCGGATTTAATTAGTCTTTCTTCAATGATTGTTAGATGTATTGCACTAATCGAGTAGATCCTAACTTATAGTTTAGAGTTACATATTGGAGTTTCTAATGCTAGCTAGCCTATGAATTGCTATCGTCCCACTGCTTGACACTTTCTATTTTTCGCCCACTTAGATATGACTTTGGTTGAATCTATTTATCAAGAACTTTATCATTATCTTTATTGTGAACTTTGATCCTTGTTTAATTAATTGATAAGTTTAACACTTAAGCTTTGCACACGAGAGATGATTAAGATGTTTAGCACCTATGCATAGTTAATTCATGATAGAAGACTTCTTTCCCTCGTGGTAGAATATAAATTCAACACACGGTTCTTACTCCCTGTTAAAATGCTACAATGGTATATTCATATATCTGTGGTGCTTGCGGATACCCAGTTATAATGTTTATTTACTTATTAAGAAGTTATCAAGGCATAGTACGAATATTTTATTCCTTGCATATTAGTAGTTTAACTATAGGGATGACAACCTTTTCGGATATGCTATGAACTGCAATGAATATTTCTTTTAGTTTTATCTCGAAGTAACATCGATATCTTTCTAAACGCCATTACTAGTTAGTGACGTTAGAAATACCAACACTTGCCTCCAACACATTGATGAAATTAATGATCGAGCATTTATCACATCGAAATATAAAGGAATATATGCCTAAAATAAAAAGGAAGATGTCTAAATTATGTCTAGATCAACATGTAGGTATTGTTTCGTTTCAGCTTAAACAGTCCTGACTCCTACTCACAAATACTATTATTAAACTAATATCCCACATGAGAAAAGTTTACAAATATTAAAATCCTTCTATAGATTAGATAATGCAAGTCTTAAAGGAAGACCAATCCTAATTATGAGCCACGTCCAATTTTTGTAATATTCTCAACAACATTGGCAGGATCACCTACACAAGGTGACAATGATATAAAAAAATGAGCATCTAAAACTTCGTGAAGTCTAGCTAATTTGTTCACATACCTTCATCTTGTTGGAGTTCAATACTTACACTCTGTCCACTCTAGTGCAGAAGTAGTTGCAGTACGGCAGTACCTTGGTAATAGTCATACAGATTACAAAAGAGCTTCCGATCGTCATTGCTTAAATAATCATTGAGGTCCATCGACTGTTATGTTCATTCTTCACTATCCTCTTGGATTAGTGGATCGATAATTGATGATGCAATAACATAAAATTTAAACCATCTATATCAAATTTTATTTTGAGCAACAATCATTTATATTAATAAGCATGACATAAAACGAAACAATTGTCAAAAAAAGCAATATGCAGTTATTTATGCACACAATTTGTTTTTTTTAGAAGAATGTACACAATCTGATGACCATAGCAAATGCTTCATGGGCTTGGGAAATTGGCCTAGCGCTGATCGAAATAGACTGGACCGGATTCACCGTTAGGCTTGTGGTCTGTGATGGAATTTAAAAGGCCATGCTGCCTTAGACTGTCCACACCGGGACCTGAGTGCAATCCGGGATTGCTCTAGGTCAGCGCCAGCTCCGACGATTTACAGAAAAATGTGCTGCACCGGGGTCCGGGAAGCCATCTGGAACGAGCATGCACGCTGTATCTGTGGCGCAGTAGCGGGGCTGCGCTAAAGGACCGACGGGTCCCCCGTCGCTGCGAGCAGAGGAGCGAAGGCGAGCTGCATGCAGATCCAGCAGTGGGTCCACAGTTTAAAGGAACTAAAAAATACTATAACTCTCAAACCAAAAAACCAAATTGAATTTCGATTACACCATTAAATTTGTTTTAATAAATTCTTCAAAACTAGATCTCACAAGAATATATTCAGATAAATATATGGGTCCCAATCGATAATAGTTGGTATAGAGTAGAGATATAAAGAAAGAGAGATGGGTGCGGGAGGAAGTGTTGTAAAGGAGAGAATCTCGATAACTAGGATCGTATGAGGAAGTAAATAGAAAACATGAGTGCAGATAGCCATGAGTTATGTTTGTTGAGCTAGGAAAGCATCATTTTAGAAATATTGAGATAACAATTTTGATAAATTATTTCTATTTTTTTATAAAATTTAATTAATCTCCTTGAACTATTACGAAAGCCCGATTTATCTTTCTTGTGACTGACATGACGTCATGTTGGATGGCTAATGTGGTGTAATGTTAGCTAAAGTCACTTCAAAAAACTATATATATATTCAAGAAGATAAATCAGATGGTTTCAAAATTCAGGAAGTCTAGAAGTCTGATTTTAGAAGTGAGACAGATAAATAAATCAGACATAAAAGTTGAGTGGGATGAGTAGATGACAGAGATTTTTTTCCTTGGATAGATGGATCGAGGCCGATTCATTGTCCGGGCCTGTGGGCCGTCCTCTCCCTCCCTCTGTCTACCCGAGGCCCAAAGAACTCACATGCAGTTTCACCGACCGAAAATCCGACCGTTGCCTCTTCGGCTCGCCGGTGAAACAGAATAGGAAATGATGATCAGATGGAAGGCAGTTTGTGGACGAAAATTCCCCAAATCACCCATCTGCCTGCCTCTCTCCACTTGCGTTTCCTCCCTCCAGGCTCCAGCTTCCTCTGCTCCGCTCCGCCTCGGCGTGCGCTGTTGCTCGGTCCGGCTCCGGGGAAGGACACCACCATGTCGGCCTCGGCGTCGTCGCCGCCGGCGGGCGAGGAGAGTAAGCAGGAGGCGGCGGCGCCCGTCAGGCACTGCAAGGGCGTCAACGACCTCGACCAGGTCGTGCTCCGCGAGGTCCGGGGCAGCTCCGCAGAGGTTCGTTCCTACTACCCACCTGCCACTCCCGCTAGGTCGTGTTCCGGCTGCAGATCCGTTGCGCTTGCCATGGTGCGGTTGCTGCTCCAGTCGCGTAGTAGTCGGTAGTTGGTGCCTACTAGTACTCCGTCCGTCACCGGGTCTCCATGCTAGATCAGATTGGCTTCGTCATACCAAAGCTCTGCGGCTCCTGTGATGTGTGCTGATCCGAGTCCAATGCTGTTTCTATGGATTCAGTTTTTATCCTTTGTCCAACCATCGGCACAGGAAAGGAAGGCAGTAGGCACCCGTTTCCTTTCCTCTTCCTTTCCTTTCCTTTCCTTTCCTTTACCCGCCTCCGCCGCCGGACAACCTGCGCCTCCTCCGCTCGACACCGCGGACGAGGCCGACCGGCTCGCCCCGTCCTACCCGTGCTGCCCCCGTCCGCCGCAGAGGCGGTCTGAGCTTCCTGGAGCGCGCTGCGGCGTCCGCGCCGGCCAAGGCTCCGAGGATGCTTCTCTCAAGAGCTCAGAGCGGATGCTTCTCTCGCCGCCCCCAAATCCTCCGAGGAGCTGCCGGCCGCCGGTAACGCCATAACTCCCACCTTGTGAAATAGCGAGCGCATCCTGTATCTTCTAATCCTATGATAGTTTTTTTTCCTGAAACCGTGGGGCAAAGAGCCCCCGTAACAATTAGGGAAGCCAAAAGGAATTCCTTCCGTTGTTAGTTTGTTATAGGCTGTTTATGCAAAGTTTCATTGCGATATTGCCTGAATTTCTAGACGAGATGTGAGTTTTGATGTCCTTGGGCTAGAGTTTCAACTAATCTAGACTACAGGCTGCCGCTGGTCTAAGCTCATTGATGTTACCCTTGAGGCTTCCCCATGGGAAGTGCTATTATATAATCTGTGTTAGATAGATTGCTCTGCCATCAGGCACCAGGTGTATACTTTTGCTACATCAAATTTCAGAATCTATCTCTATAAGATGTAATGCAACTCTGCAGCAGTTGTGCCTTTCCTGTTAGTTAGTTCGGTCGAGATGTCCAGTCTGTCCAGCCTTTCCTGTAGGGAAGTTGTTGTTTAGTATTTTTATATTCTGAATATCTCCTCCTTACCAATCAATTGCACTCCAGTCAGGTTTTTGTCGAGGTAGAGAAAAATGCCTTTCTGTCTGGTCATGGCTTCCCCAGCTACAAGCTGTTTTGGTTAATGAGAACATACAGATACATAAAGGTGAGATTGTTTTCCCTGGAAACTGTTTTGTGATTAGGAAGTTTCATGAAACATATAACTGACTTGTTTGATCCACATTTTCAGAAAACAGGGTTGATGCACCAAGTGCCAAACCACTGAAATCATCAGCAAAACCTGAGAGGAAGGCTCTTCAGGATGTGTCTAACATTCCTAAAGGCACTGCTTTAAAGAACAGATCCACCATGAAAGAAAGGCCTGCACTTCATGATGTGTCCAACAACCTCAAAGAGAGGTCCAACCTGAAAGAGAGGCATCCTCTTCAGGATGTGTCTTAACACCTGCAATGAGAGGTCCATCCTGAAAGAGAAGTCTACTTTGCGTAGCCATGAAGTGATTAAGAAACCAGTGAATATTTTTGCTGATGATGAAGAACCCAAAAGGTGTCGTGAATGGGCTAAGGAGGTGATGGAGGGCACTCACTTCACTGGAAATGATTTGCAGAAGTTGGATAAAGACA
The DNA here is from genome assembly GCA_015847255.1 of Hyparrhenia diplandra. NCBI lineage: Eukaryota > Viridiplantae > Streptophyta > Magnoliopsida > Poales > Poaceae > Hyparrhenia > Hyparrhenia diplandra. The sequence goes on along the minus strand of JADLZK010009251.1, from coordinate 112,638 downwards.
TGCAAGACAAACGTAAGCATCAAAGTCTGACAATTGCTCTTTTTGTTTCTACAATTTCCCCTCTACTTGGAGGGCTTCTCTGCACATTGTACATTGTATAACTGCCCCTTTGGGCCTAGTAATACATTTGGTTGGTGGTTGGCCTCATTCTAACAGGTTTCACACCAGGTAATTTCTTCTGCCAATGGGAAGGCTGGGCAACAATGTAGATGATGGATACGTACAAATGTGCTAAGGGTAAGTAAGTATACATCTCCTTTTTAACAAAATTGCGGCATTGTACTGCTTGCGTCATGTGGAATATTTTGGAATAAATGTGGTTCATATTGTTGATTGCATCATGTCACTAATTTTCTTAAATAAATTATCAAGCATAGTTCTTGTAGCTGTGGGTTAGCAACATTGATGAGGTAGCAGATTTGGTGGCAAGAGATGTCATTGTTTCTTCTGACCATGGTTTTGATTTTCTTTGGAGTTTAGTTTCGCTTTTGATTTTGTATCATATTGCATTTCAGCATCATGTATGATAGAGCATATTTGAGCTTCATGATTATAGCTGTTAGAATAAAATTATGCTCTCTATGGTATGTTCTGTGAGATAGTGCTTCCAGCTTAGGCTCTCTTTGATCACTTGATACATGTTATGAGCTAAGCTTGTTTTATAATATGTTAACATGCTTAATTATTGTTAAACTTGAAAATATTCACCACTGAGATTGCAAATAGCATATGTAGGATATGTTGAGATCCCTGTTGCTATCATTTATATGCTAGGTTGCTACGTCTCATGTTTTGAGCCATTCACTTGCTTGGACAAATCCTAATAAACTTGTGATAAAATTTGAAATCCAAGTTAAGTGACGAGAAAAGATCGAGATGGGTCTATACTGTCCCACGTCAAGGTATCGAGACGGCTTCCTATTGCACTTAGGATGAACTTGAGCCTTGTAGTGGATGCCCTAAATCATTGCCTTAAGCTTATGGCTTGGCATGGTTGCTAACTAAAGCTGACAGTATCGATAACTTCTCGTATACTGTCCCACTTCAAGGTATCGAGACGGCTTCCTATTGCACTTAGGATGAACTTGAGCCTTGTAGTGGATGCAATAAATCATTGTCTTAAGCTTATGGCTTGGCATGGTTGTGAACTAAAGCTGACAGTATCGATAACCTCTCGTATACTGTCCCACGTCAAGGTATCGAGACGGCTTCCTATTGCACTTAGGATGAACTTGAGCCTTGTAGTGGATGCCCTAAATCATTGTCTTAAGCTTATGGCTTGGCATGGTTGCGAACTAAAGCTGACAGTATCGATAACCTCTCGGTCACGCATGTTTTTGACTAATTCTTGTGTTAATAAGCTGCGAACTCCGATAAAATTAAAATTTAATGAGAACACAAGTGTTAGGTTCGTCTTTGACATGATGTGTGGCCGCTGCTTGGGGTAGTTCACCTTGCATACACTTGTTAGCACTAGGTTGATTTCCTGCTTATACCTGCTATGCGCTACTTTTAGTGGTGAACCTTGTTTTAAATTGCTTAAAATTGAACAAAAGTGCTTAACTTCATATTTCGTTTCACTTGATCAGTTTGAGCATTTGCTAGCACTTCTATTTGTTGCTATACAGAGCACTACCTAGAGCATCTTTTCACTCTGATTGCTATGCTCTTGAAGCTTCTGCATTTTGCATCCCTTTTCTTTCATAGCATTTTTTGAGGGGGAGTTTCACTTTGAGCTGCGATGAGCTTTTGCCTCTTCTGGAGGTTCTAGCGGTTTTTTGGTGCTTTGAGCTTTGCTAGTTGTGTTGAGCCCTTTTCTGCCTCTTCTTGAGGGCTAGTTTTGCTTTGCTTGGCTCGTTGGCCATGTCCTTGAGGACCAAGTTTTGCTCATTTCAAATGACCCTGTTTTGACTTTTCTTTGGCTTTTGGTCATTTGAATGAGTTCTCTTCTTCTTCCTCTTATTTTGTATACTTACCCTCTACTGTCTTTGTGTTGGCATTGACAATGCACTCATCTGGGGACATCAACAAGCAAAAGTGTACCTGGGTGATGAGGACGACACCGACCAAGTCAAGGAGGAGGACGATGGCGTCGTGGCACTTGGCGGAGGCCGTATATGCATCTACATGGGAGATGTAGATGGCGTCGGTTAAGTCAAGATGGAAGGCAAAGACGATGCACACAGCGGCGACTCCAAATCTGAGGTACCACTTTCTGCCAATGAGCTCACCACTGAGGTTGATACGCCACTTTGATGATAAGTTGCTTAAGCATGCAGCTCGTGAGAGGAAAGAAATCAAGGACAAGCCAGAGGTTACGCATAAGGAGCTTTAGGGATAGCATTTCATCATAAGGTAAGAATCGAGGACCAAGCTTGTTAATTTTTTGAGAATTGATAGTTCAATTTATTAACATGGTCAATGAAATCTCAACAGCAAGTGTCACAAATAGATTTTGGTTCAGGCCAAATACTAGGACCAAAAGGTCCTATAGACAAGATGGAATATTTTCATAAGGACTCTACAAACTTTATGTCTGTAGATAACAGTGGAGCTACATACCAAGAACCTGCATGTACTTACCCCCACTTTTTTGAGCTGGGAATTTTCATACATATAATTCACTCACTTTCATACATGTAATTTCGTTGAGTATTGACTGCAAATATTGAGAGTATATATTTCTCTAGATTAGATGTGAAGAATCATTCATTCCTCAATTGTGGGGATGATGCCCGATCTTTCTTTCATAATCTTAGAAAAATATGCGTTGAAACAACCTAGTAACTGTGTCATTGAACGTGAAAAATTGTTTGTGCCGGAGATTTCGATGGCATTATAACAGTTAAATGACTTCGGTTAACAAGTTTAGGTCTATTTATAAGGTACTGTTAGTTGCGTGGGGTCAGGATAGGTGACGCAGCATTAGCTACGGTGATCTTCTATCATATTTACTTACTTTCCTTGCGTTCTTGTCCTGGCACTGCAAAGAAGATGAGCAGCAGCTTGATACAGTGGAGGAAGGCCAGTTCTAGTAGGTAGAAGATTACCTTGGTCATCATAGTGGCAGTTAGGGTGAGCATCAGAACAACACGGCCCATTTATTATTATCTCAGTTAGGCATTAGCCAAGATAACCTTCCTTCATATTTGATTCCCGTGCCCTCTTGTCCCGACACTGCAAAGGAGATGAGCAGCAACTTAATACAGTGGAGGGAGTCCAATTCTAGCTGAAACATTAGCAAAACCTGAGAGGGAGGCTCTTCAGCATGTGTCTAACATTCCTAAAGGCACTGCTTTAAAGAACAGATCCACCATCAAAGAGAGGTCCACCTTGAAAGAAAGGCCCGCACTTCATGATGTGTCTAACAACCTCAAAGAGAGGTCCATCCTGAAAGAGAGGCATCCTCTTCAGGATGTGTCTAACACCTGCAATGAGAGGTCCATCCTGAAAGACAAGTCTGCTCTGCGTAGCCATGAAGTGATTAAGAAGCCAATGAATTTTTTCTGATGATGAAGAGCACAAAAGGTGTCATGAATGGGCTAAGGAGGTGATGGAGGGCACTCACTTCACTGGAAATGATTCTCAGAAGTTGGACAAACATGCAAGACAAACGTAAGCGTCAAGACAGTATTTCACAATTGATTCAGGGTGTGATTTTTGTTCATCTTATTTTGGTCATCTTATTTCTGTCTGAGTCTATCAAAGCTAAAAACTGCTAAATACTGTGATTTTTGTTAAAACTGTTCTGAACTTTGTTAGCTGATCTAGATCTTGTACCATAAATGCAGTAAAGCATGACATTTTTGATGATTCGGATAAAGGAGGGACACCCCAATATATGGTTAATGTTATTACACCCCAATTTGACCTACACTCTGAAGAAGCAAATGTAAGTTTTTTTTGTAAATGTTTGTTTCTTTTGTTATCGCTTGTTGAGTTTCAATTACGAATTAGTTTGTTATGTGCGCCATGATAAATGGTTATACTATGTTGTTTGTCTAGGTGAACTACATCATGCATTTCATCTAGCGCATTGTATTCCAAGATTTCAAAATTGGAGGACACTCCAATATTCAACCTTAACTATGACCTTGATTTTATTTTCACTTGTAGATTGTTAACTTTGTTTCATCATAAATCAATTTTCCATATTAACAACCACAATAGTTGTTTTCAACTTGCATCCTTTCTAGCAGGTTACATTTTTATTGCCATAAAAGCGACTAGATAACCATAAATGCCAACCCAATGGCTATGGTTGCCAAATTGAGTAAAACCACTCTAAAACCACATTATGACCTCTATGTACCAGGGAAGGTTTCTACTTGCTGCAGCCAGTGGTCGTGTACTGTCTCGTTCATTTCATTCAGTGATTACAAACGATGTCGATTTATTTGGTTGGCATCTTAATACGAACCATGCATTGTTTGGTTTACCAGTTTTGGGTATTGAACGTTTGGCCACATGTGGACATGGAAAGCATCATGCTTTAGAGCATAAAATTGGATCTTTGTAATGCTGTTTAGCGAATATACTAATATCTATGTTATTATTACATGAAGCCATGAAGGTTATCAATGACTGTTGGTCATTTTTTGTGGCCAGAAGCCTGTAACATAGCATACCCCCAAACTATTGTGCCAGTAAATAACTTTAAAATTAAATCCAAAGTTAAATCTCAACTCCAAGTTGTCCTTCTTTCTGGTCTAGGTCAATCAGAAAAGAATCACTATCTAATCAACATCAAATTGATCCCCAGGCCTGTGATGCAAATATGCAAGTAGCAGGGATAATGCTTAAGATAATACCAACTGGGCAAGCTTAATTTATTTCATCTGTTTGAGGTGATAAGAGAAGGATGTTTATTATATATGTTTGGTAGATTTCTCAAATTTGGTATCTCTTGCCCTTGTCTTTATGACTTAAATGTTAATATCTTTGCATTAAATTTTAAGGTTGCCCCTTTCTATACGACCTATTGAACTTGATAGACATAGTATGTGTATATGTATATGGGTTTGTGTTGGGCTCTATAGCTGACCAGCCCACCTAGACCTCTAGTCTAGCACATATTTAGATTGAATTGTACCGCATTGCCTACTAACGTAGGATGTTAGTCCTATGCAATGTAGATAATCAGCCCATGGGGCTCAATGCAATATAACCTACTATTCTTTGCAATTCCTGTTACTTAGAACTTCACAGTATTAGTTTCCCGTCACAGGCTTGTTGGCAACTAGTGTTTGCTATCTCATGTAATTTCTCATACTGTTTTTTTCTTTCTATGCCACTGTGCTTTGTTTTCTTTGCAGTCATTTAACTCTTTGTTGCATAAGCTGAACAAGTATGTACCACGTGGTTCAACAGTTGTTGATTTGTACTCTGGTGCTGGTGTTATTGGCCTATCAATTGCTGCTTCAAGGAAATGTAGGTGAGCAGATAAATCTATGCTAAGACTCTAAGAGGAACAGATGTTATTATTCACATATGCTGGTGAGGACAGATGCAATGGATTTGCATACTAAAAGGATCTACAACCAGATGCAGCGTCTTAATGCATGCATTAATTCTAAGAGCTTTTTCTTCCATATGATCTCTTGGTTGAAATCTTTTGACAACATTTGACATGGTGTTATATGTATTATTAGGTGTTATATGTATTTTTTTAGTTGTAGACTGCTAAGTAAGCCAATATCAGTACTGATATCGTAGGCCTTACTAAGCCTTTTCCCAGACTTGATTTGCAAAAAGCCTGGGATGAAAAGGGCAAAGCCTAGCTTAAGTCTTGGCCCTGTCCTATTGATTTGGCCCTAAGCGATCCTTTTTTTTTTATGGTTGAGCTGTAAGCACAAAACAGACTAATTTTAGTTTCCCTAAGAAATATTTGTCGGAAAAAACTGATATTTATAAGAAAAATAAAATAAATATTATGGACTTCATGCTGCAGATTGGTGCTGTCCATATCCAACTGGACATGCCTACATTCAGCATATTATCTTAATGCTGCATTCTTGTTTATCCAGCTATTTTCATGAAAAAAATCATTCTACTTCCAGGTCTATGAAATGTGTTGAGATTAACAAACAGTCAAAGATGTCTTTCGAGACATCAGCAAGCCCGACTTCCAGCGAATCTGGGTTGCACCATCACTTGGCACAATACTGACGCTTCAGTTGTAAGCAATCAATTGTACTTCTATTGTGGTTATATCTTATATATTTTGGCTTTCACTGGAATTTGTAATTCTGTGTCATGGCACCAGGAACCAGTTCACTGGCTAAAGGGTCTAGTGTCGTTATTGTGGATCCTCCCAGGAAAGGATTGCATCCATCTGTTATCAATGCTTTACAGAAAATTGCGTTGTCTGAGCGCAAGGCATACAAGGCTAAAAGGTGTAGCTAATTGTTTCTGTACTTTCTTGCTTTTATTTCCAGCAATATGATACAACATCTGTGCTGTTTTTTTTTTCCTCTCTTGGATTTTGAATTCCTTCTTGTGGTAACCTTACTAATAAGAAATTCGTTCATTTTCTGAACTCAGTTCGCTTGTAAAGGAAGGATGAGAAGAGACCGTGGATCTTACGGGCAAGGGAGGCAGCAGTTCATGTTGATAATTCAACAACTGAAGAGGGCAGCGAAACGTGGCCTGAAACTCTCATATACATTAGCTGTGGATGGGAAAGTTTTAAGAAGGTACGGAGTGCTTAAGTTTCACTAAGACCCAGAACCTCACTTGTTTATGCAACTTCTAAGCAGCCGCCAATCTTTTATCCTTTGGAACTCAAGTCATGTGACATGTTCTGATATCTGTAAATCATTTCTTGTGCAGGACTGCAAAAGCTTGATATCCAGCAAGGCCTGGCAGTTGGAGAATGCTCATGCTTTTAACTTCTTCCCTGGCACGGATAGGTAACTGTTTCTGCTCCTTGACTAGAATGTTCCAAGGCATCTTTTACTGCAACAAATATCATTATACACTAGCATGATCCCCCGTGCAAATGCGCGGGCTAGGAAGTACTACCATATACTTCGTCAGTTTGATCACACAGTTAACAAAACATTAGTTGGAATGGTGTACGTCATGCATGATAATAGAAGCTTTTGGCAATATTATGCAGTATAAGTGTACAATAGTAAATCAATAATAAAGGTAACGCAGAGGAAAATTTGAAATACACAATAAAACCTCTATGAAAAAAATCATGTGGTAAACATTCTTTTTTATCAGATCCAAGTACATTACTGGAATATATTTTGAAAACAACTGCAATGTGCAAATATAACTAGAAAAAAAAACATGAAATGTGCTTTGAGGAAGACGGCATGAGAACTGATGATATATACCAGACAAAACAGATAGGTCTTCATGGCAGGGAAATGGCATTTTGAAACTCACTTTGAAGTAATATGCATCGTCCATGAGTGAACCATATAAGTTGTTGCATCCAGTTGAAATCGCCATTTTTGCGAATTGTATCTAGCACCTAAATGGCATACAGTAGGAAAAGAAAACTCTTACGCACTCATTTTTGCATTTCAGCAAACACTAAGAAGGCATACTATACGATGATTCAGAGAAGGCTGAGACTCAAAAGCACATTCAGTACTGTCCTAGCCTGTGCGAAACGTAGAAGTACTACAGCTCGGGCATTGGTCATGGACTCCCTGTGTATGCATCGTAGTAAGTTCGGGATGTATGACGGCTCGCCGGGTGGTATCGGTCATGGATTTCGCTGGCTGCCGCCCTGTGGTCACGGTCATTGTGGATCACGGCTAAGTGGCCTTCATGGGCGTGGCGTGTGCGGCAGCACAGGGGCTTGTGCACGGGCGGCGCCAGAGATGGGCGTGGGACTGGCGGAGGCTCTGTTGTCGTGGTTTCCAGCGGCTGCGCTGTGGGCTTTGCGTTGCCTTTTCGTCGGCATGGCGGCGGCGGCGGCGCAGGCGGTGGGCAGACGGGAGGCAGCCGGGGATGGGGCGAGTGGAGCGGCTGGGGCGGCGAGATTAGTCGGGCAGAGTCGGCAGCGGAGGCGTCTTCCTTGGCGGCGTGTCGGCGGCGAGGCTGCGGCGGTGATTCTTGGAGGTCGTGGTGCGAAGCGGAGGGAAATTGTGCGGAGGAGCTGCGGAGTTTCGTGATTGAAGCTGAAGTTTCGAGGGGTGTAGGGAGCTGGCCACCTGACCGTCGATCAGGCATCGTATGGCCAGCAATTACTTGATGACATGGCTGTTTGTGGTGAAAAAGTGGTATACAGGTGTAAGAGTATATATAGATCTGCCACCTGCAGCAGGTAATCCTCCTGCTGCCTGCTCCCTCTTCCTCCTCTGAACCAAGGTAGGAGAAGAGCCTTGAGCTCTCTCACACACACACACACACAACACCGGCTGGAGCAGCGGCTCAGCCTGAAACTCTGAATGTGCAGGAATGAACTGAATTTGCATTGCCCTCTTGGGGTGTATTTGTACAACCTAGGTGCCAACTACTTGTACTACCTGACTACAGCCACCTTACCTACTCCTATGGTACAAGACTTGGTCATGTCAATGTCTCTACAGTGGCTTGTACCGGCCATACTAAGGTTGTACCAACCATGACCAGCAGCAGGTTGAGTGTAGATGTAGAGCTAATTTTAATCCTCTTCCTAATGCAGTCATCAGCCAAAGCAATCCGTAGATTACAACTTACAAGGGCCTAGGAAAAACAGTCTTCAGTATCCATCAGACGATGAAAATATTGAAGAAGAAGAAGAAGCTGATGAGGTAGTCCCTGATGGAGTTGAAGAAGTGGAGCTTGCAAAAATTACACTCGAACAGAGGGAAAGGGAAATTAAGTTATTGCTTGATGATCTAAGGTCTCTCACTGGAAATGATGAAAATGGGGCAGAAAAGGGTGATTGTTTATGGATGATCAACAACGGGAAAGCTTCGTTGGTAAAACCACTTCATTTCTGAAGCAATGGAACTCATTCACTTTTGTAGAATAATTCAAATACAATGTTTGATCAATATTGTACTGTTATCAGGTGGATGATCACTGTCATTCTGCAGAAAAGGGTGATTGTTTATGGATGATCAACAACTGGAAAGCTTCGTTGGTAAAACCACTTCATTTCTGAAGCAATGGAACTCATTCACTTTTGTAGAATAATTCAAATACAATGTTTGATCAATATTGTACTGTTATCAGGTGGAAGGACTGAAAAGGGATTTATCGCAAACCTACAGAAGTCTCGAATATCTGCATCATCAGCGTTGAGGAAAAGCTTTCAAATGCTTCACAATCACATTTGGAGAAAGAAAAGAACAGAACCACTTCTTGTGCCATGCTAATTTCTGTGAAAATTAGCAAGGTTGTATGGAGCATGCTCACAGATGGAAACACTTTTGCAGAGCTGAGATCAATAATATGGTGCGTGCAGTCTTAATAGTAATTGTTAATTTTAAATTTCACTGTTCTTTTCATTTGCTTCTTTTGCCTGCTTGAATGTTTCAGTTCTTGTGAGTTCACTTATTATTGTTTTTCAATGAGATTTTGTCATCAAGCAAATTGCATATTTGCCACTTGGTGGTTGACCCTCAAATTGTGATGCTGCTTAAAACATGGTAAAGCCATTGAAAAAACCTCCTCCAGTCAGGTCAGCTTGCCACTAGTTTTAATAGGTGTTCATTAGTGTAAAAACATTTCTGAAAATTGATTTTGTAAACCATATAGACACGGATAGAAGACAAAATTATTCCTGTCATGTATCTAATGTGTCTTTCTCGATTTCAGTCATCATGGCCTGAGCAAGACTCGCCCATCTCCATCACTGAACGCTTCCTCCTACCTGGCTCTGCACCTCCCCATCCCTGTGCTGGCTCATGCCTCTCATCTAGTGTCCTGCTGTTGCTCACCACTGGTGTGTTGTGCTCTTCGCCGCTGCCTGCTGCAAACATCACACCACCGGGAGGGCCTCAAGGAGGTTTTGAGGGGGGGGTATTGGAGAGGAGCATGGGCTTTGCTACTAAAAGGCTGAGCCTGTGCACATGGCGTCACATGCCGACCCTTAGTCCTATCTCCTATGGATGGTGGCTGGTTGGAAGAGAAGGTCTTAGGTGGGGAGGGCATAATGGATATTGGTGGGCTGACGAGGAATTGGCTGAATGGGATCAATATTGGTGGGTTGGTGAGGAATTGGCTGAACGGGATCCCTGTACCACTGTTGCTGCCTATAGCTTCAATTGGGCTGAAGGGGGTGAGAGGCGTCAAGGAGGACAGATGGCGGAGATGAGAAGCGCTGAAGATGATGTTTAGCGTTTGAACTCAGGAGGAATAGAAAGGGATATTTGTTGTATGTGCATGCCATTCATGCCCTCCGGTAGTCCAATGGAATGGAATGTTTGATGGTTGACTAACACGCTTAGTGTCAAATATGCAATTGTCTTATTTAGTGGCAAATCCACAACAATGATTCAAACTAGTGGAAAAATTGCATGGTCTATATTATTTATGGATGGATCTTCACCTATATAAGTACCATTCTTCGAGATCTTGCGAACTGTTTTTATTTGATAACCAATGTGTGGTTCCACATGACACTTGAAAATCTTTTGCAGGTGTATGATTTTGATCGGGATTACAAAGATATAGGCATTGCTCAGTTTACAACTAAATACTTTGTTGTGAGGAATTGCATGGTCAATGCAAAATGTGATACCTTATTGCCTGCCTGGAGCACACCTCTTTGGAAAGTAAGATTCACTTTTCATTTCATCTCTTTGATCACTTCTCAAACTGCCCTGTTTGATAATTTTCTGGATTCACAGTGAGTTCCTGGATTCCGCTGAATGATAATTTGATTGGATTTTTGTTTTTGCAGAATTAACATGCTTAGTGTGGATGCCAAGCAAGGTGCTCCTAAGTCCTAAGGTTGGAAGTTATCCACTTGAGCTCTTCCAGGTTGGTCAATTTATGGTTCTTTGGCTGTCATGCAAATATTGAATTGGGCACTGTTAACTTCCAAGTTCTAATGAAGTTTTGTTTGCTACTATTTTTTTTTTGGGTGTTAGCCGTGCACACACACACACATGAGTCGGATTAGTGTAGAAGAGAGAACAGAGAGAGCACTAACACACTGGAGTGCTGCTGCTGAACTGGTTTGCAGCTAGTTCATTCAATTGGATATGTACATGGTCTACTCTAGTACAAGGTGATGTTTCACCAACTACAAGTACACCTGCTACTACTACTACAAGGCCATACCAGGCATACTACCAACTACAAGGCCATACTGCTCATACATATCAGCCCCCTTTGTAACAAAACATATAAGCAAGAGCTGACCAGATTATACTAACAGTGGAGATGCTAGTGCAAGAAAACATATAACATACTTGTAAATCTTTATCTAAAAAAACATATTTGTAGGGATGTCTATGGTCAGATGGTAGACATGAAGAATGACAATAGATGTAAGTGAATGGCATTATTAAGGGCTCAAAATCCTAGTTTTACTAAATTTTGACTGTGTCTGGATTTTTTTTTCTCTCTTGTCATGGTTTATTGCTTGAATCAATCTCAATGACTGAAAAATAGTGTTGGTGTATAGTGTACTGTAAGTTGCACTGTTTGTTCTTGATAATATCTAGGCCTTTTAATGTGCACCTGTTGCATACGCATCAGTTTTATGCATTTTTGGATTCTCATGGCGGTGTGGAGTGAGGAATTGAAGATCCATAGTATGGAGGTTATAGAATACGCAATGGGGGATTTATCACGAAATTGTTAGATCCTGTTTTATTTTTTTAGTTTGTTTTCTTGCTACCTTTTGACTAGTCTTATCATGAATCACCATATAGTTTTTTTGGTTCATTCACACATAAGCTAATTAATAATGTTTTGATTCAAACTTGTCATTGGCAGCACAGTACACAAAACAGATTTAGTTTTATCATATAGAATTCACATATTTCTCATTGTAAGTACTTCTGTAAAATTAGGGGCTTTGGCGTTCATACCCCAACTTTATGTGTTATATGGTGATTTTTTCTCTCACATTTTGAACTTTGTGTTTTTAACTTTTTACTCCTGTTATTTGAAATCGAAGGCAGATTTTACCCCTACTCTGTTAAAACAGGGTTAAACAGAAGCTTCAAATGAAAACTATGAGGGAAAAAACACAAAGTTAAAAAAAAAAAAGTAGGTGTAAAATCAGCATTGCACGCTAAAACAGGGGCAGAAACACCAAATTCCGTAAAAATAACAATCAGGAACAAACCCCTCCATCCAGTAGTGTGACCTTATTTTGGTTATGCACAGATGTAAACGAAAAAGTTGCAGGTTAGATGAATCTATAATAGAGTAGCATAGTACCAAAGCCTTTCATTAAGTGGTGGGAACTTCTTTTAGTGAACAACATTGGAATTCATTTGCTTTGTTACTCCCTATAAGGTCTTCTGTTGATTCCCTATAGCACCTGAGTGGAGTGCTTGTGAATTGTCCTCTTCTCTCCCTATGCCTACGAGGAACTAAAGAAATGTTAGAAAAATGATAAAATGGCTCAAGGAGCTGTTAGATGATCAGGGACAGGGAGTTAAGGATATATCGGGTAGTTCTTAAAGGCATTGATATTGAAAGATTAAGCTATGTGGTTTTTTTTTCGAACTACGCAGGAGAGCTGCATGTCATTTCATTAAGGTAAAGAAAAAGGTAGTACATGAGTCCAGAAGGACCCAAACACCTTTTCAGTGCTCCTTGTACAATCTCTTGATTGTCCTGTTCCACTAGCTGGAGAAGGAAAACATCTGTGGTTGTGAAGATAGGGCTTGCAGTTGAAATTTCTGAAAAACAGCGTACCGCACTTATCTCCACTTTGGTTGGCAGGTTCTGAAAAATAGTGTTCTTTCTTGGTTGGCACGAAAAAATTAACAATCATTTTTGTAAAAAAATGCAGGAGAGCTGCAATGCATTGCATTAATATAAGGAAAGTTTGTTAGGTTAACAGGCCCTAGCTGCCTATACAACTTACAGCAGATGTGCCACTGTCATGAAAAAAAGATGACCCAGATAAACTACCACACCTGCCTACCACTCATCCCGTGTGTGCACGCACACCAGAAAAAGAAAAAGAACACTACATGGAGTAGGCCCTAGAAGTCCCTGTCTCCCACAGCACACACAAAGAACCTTCCCTAATCAATACCAGTCATTGTGCAACCAGTGAATGATGTATTGTTTGTTGGGAATTACTTAAGAAAGAGAAACAATTTGATTCTTGCTTAAAAATCACATTAAGGGCTTGTTTGGTTTGGTGGCGATTGAAAGGAATTGAAGGCGATTAAATCCCTCACAAGTCAAAATCGCCCTCATCTCCTCCAATCCCCTTGGGGAGGGGATTAACTGAACAAGCCCTAAAGAGTGCATTGCATTATGAAATGCATTTTTATGCTTATCCCTGCAAAATTTGCTGTTTCATCTAATCAAAACGATGCTGTTTTCCTGGTCTATGCAGATATGGAGTGAGATGCAGACAGATTTCTTGCCGAATTTCAACTTATGTAATACCACACAGCGGTTTGTGTGATCCAGAAAAGAACTCACCACTCTTTGTATAGATCAAGTGCTTCTACTAGGAAGCCCTACTTCAATTGTGGATCACATGTAAGCATTAGTTAATATTTATTCAATCTGTATGTTGGTATGAAAGTTGTCAACACGTGAAACCATAGTCTTGGTAATGTAACAATCAACACAACTTATTTCTTGGATCAAGCCTTGTGCTAATGGTTCTATTGAGTTAGGAATTTGGGGAAGGTTCGGGCAGGCTGTAGAGTCCAGCCCCCACACTCTATTCTTATCTTCTTGTTTTTTTTACATATGAGCCCTTTTACATTTTACATTTTACGATTTACACCAACACTCCCCCTCAAGATGGGCTAAAGATGTCTATCATGCCCATCTTGTTACAACTTAACTCATTTTCACTTGGTCCTAAACCCTTTGTGAAACAATCCGCTAATTGACTACGTGATTTTACATAACCTAGCTTTAGGATCCCACTATCTAGCTTCTCCTTGATGAAGAATCTATCAATCTCAACATGCTTAGTGCGATCAAAGCGGACCGGATTATTCGCAATATTGATCGCAGCAAACATTGTCACAATGAAGCATCATGGTCTCATTTCTCAACACCCGCAGCTCCTTTAGCAAGCCTTTCAGCCATAACATTTCACACAAGCCCAAAGCCATTGCCCTATACTCTGCCTCTGCAGTAGACCGCGCCACAACCGCTTGCTTCTTGCTACGCCATGAAACAAGATTGCCTCCCACAAACACACAATAACCAGATGTAGATCTCCTATCATCCCTACAACTTGCCCAATCTGCATCACAATACCCTTCCAAATTTAGGTGTCCATTCTTCCTAAACCATATCCCTCTCCCAGGAGTTCCCTTTAGGTACCTCAAAATTCTATAGACTATCTCCATATGTTCTATCCTTGGGTCATGCATATACCTGCTTACTACACTCACAGCATAGGAAATATCAGGTCTCGTATGACATAAATATATCAACCTCCCGACCAATCTTTGATATCTTTCTTTGTTGACAGGATCTCCAGACTGGGCACAAATTTGATGATTTTTGTCAATAGGAGTACTACATGGTCGACATCCAAGCATTCGGTTTACGCCAATAAATCTAAGACATATTTCCTCCGAGAGATGACAATTCCCTTGGGTGATCTAGCAAACTCAATCCCAAGAAAATACCGAAGTGGTCCTAGATCTTTCACCTCAAAGGCTCTTCCCAAATTTTCCTTCAAACATTTGATTTCCTCCTCATCATCTCCAGTAATGACTATGTCATCCACATATACTGCCATAATGGTGATAAATGTCCCTCTATGCTTATAGAAGACTGTATGATCACCATTGCATTGAATGTATCCCATGTAACAAACTGCCCTCCTAAACCACGTCAAACCACGCCCGGGGTGACCTTTAATCCATATAGTGACTTCTTAAGTCTCGCACACCTTCCCAACAGTTTGACTATTTGCAAACCCCGGTGGGATTTCCATGTAAACCTCCTCCAATAGATCTCCATGAAGAAATGCATTCTTCACATCCATTTGATGAAGAGGCCAACCAAAGTTAACTGCACAAGAGATTAGGGTCCTAACGGTACCCATCTTTGCCACAGGAGCAAAGGTCTCATCATAATCAATGCCATACGTTTGACTATACCCTTTTGCAACCAACCTTGCCTTATATCTATCCACCTCTCCTTTTGGGTTTTGCTTCACGGTGAAGACCCACTTACGACCACACGACTCTTTTTCCTTTTTGGAAGTGGAACCGGTTCCCATGTCTTGTTCTTTTGAAGAGCATGCATCTCTTCTTCCATTGCCGCCTTCCACTTAGGGTCCTGTTTTTGCACACTTCCAGTCCCTTGGAATAGGCACTTTTGTAAAAGATGCAACAAATGCTCTATATGCGGATGAAAGGCGAGAGTATGAGAGGAAATTAGCAATGTCATGATCTCGTACTAGGACTAGGACACTCAAAACCATAACGAGCGGGAGGTTTTCCAAAGTTAGATCTAGTATCTCTGCGTTGTGCAAGAGATAACTCTACATGCTCAAGAGTAGGAGAGACATTACCGGGTGACCTAGATTGGGTCGAGGAGCTCACTTTGGAGAGAGGTCCGAGGAGAGACTTGGGACCGGAGAGAGAGGACTCATGTGGGCGTGATGCACTCACTTGCTCCCCCGGCTCCTAACTTGCTCCCCCGACTCTGAACCTCTTCCTTCGATACACTTGCTCCTTGGCAAATCTTTTATCAATCTCCTCAAGTCCCCAAAGAATCACCTTTTCACTACCCTTAGCAATCGGCTCTTCATTTTCACCATCAATCATTTCTACATTCTCAACCACCTCTTCATTCTCATGGCCATCACTTCTCATATCCGCAACATTATCTTTTCTCATATCCGCGACATTATCTTGATTCACCACCTCTTTGGTCTTAGACACAACCACGGACACGGATAGTGCCAACAATTACTTCCCTTTGAGCATCTCCTTCTCCCTCATTCTCATTATTCGCACACTCTTCACCTTTTCACTACCCTTAGCAATCGGCTCTTCATTTTCACCATCAATCATTTCTACATTCTCAACCACCTCTTCATTCTCATGGCCATCACTTCTCATATCCAGCGAAGATTATCTTTTCTCATATCCATGGCAGATTATCTTGATTCACCACCTCTTTGGTCTTAGACACAACCACCGGACACGGGATAGTGCCAACAATTACTTCCCTTTGAGCATCTCCTTCTCCCTCATTCTCATTCTCGCACACTACCACTCTCCCCTCTCTCTCTGTCACCCTCGGTGGCTGAAGAGAATTCCTCCAACAACGGATCAAGATCCCATGGTCTTGTGTAATATGGTTCAAACTCACGAAATGTCACATCCATACTCACGAAGAGTTTCTTTCCAATGGGGTCCCAACACTTGTAGCCCTTTTGTGTAGAGGAATATCCAACGAAAACACACTTTTCTTTGCTCGAGGGTCTAACTTGCCAACGAAGGTCTATGGTCCCGACAAAGCAAACACAACCAAACACCTTTGGGGGTACCTTGAATTCTTGTTGTCCTAATAATAGTTCAGCCGGGGACTTCATTCCAAGAACCCTAGATGGCATACGATTAATTAAGTATCTTTGCTTGTCAACACCGCCTCACTCGGAGATACTTAGGCACATTCATTTGAAACATCAATGATCTTGCCACCTCTAACAAATGTCTATTTTTTCTTTCGGCTACACCATTTTGTCTTTGGAGTATTAGGACATGTGGTTTGATGGAGAATGCCATGACTAGACGGATATGCTACAAAGTCATTATTCACATATTCCTTTCCATTATCGGTCATGGATAATTTTAATCCCGGCATTAAACCGATTGACAACCAGATTATGGAAGTCTTGGAAACATCGGAGAACCTCATGCTTACCCCTAAGCAAGTAGACCCATGTCATACGAGTATGACAAATCAATAAAAGTGACAAACCACTTAAACCCACTTAATGATGTAACCGAGCGGGGACCCCAAACATCGGAATGTATCATCATAAAAGGTTCACAACTACGGAGGCCGATACTAGAATAGGTTGACCTTGTATGTTTCCCAAGTTCACAGGCATCACACACAAGTTGGTTTCTATCCACACCCTTAAATACATCGGGATACAATTTATTTAAGCTTTCAAAAGGTACATGTCCTAACCGGCAATGAAGCAAGATGATCTCCCTCTTACGTGCTTCAACAAACTTTGCCAATGCCGACTCCCCCCTGGTTAATATACCACAGCCCATTACGCCGACTCGGTCCCAATCACTCTCCCCCGTCCTCTTCTCCCCGAAAAAAATGCAAGAATTTTCATCAAATGTAACAAAGCATTTGAATTGATCAACAAGAGAGCTAACGAAAAGGAGATTGATTGAAGGATGGGACATGCAAAAGATGATATGCAAAGAGATGGAGTGCAATCTACGGACCCTACACCATGAATGGGTTGGGAGGTGCCATCGGCCGGTTTGAATAGTCTCGAGAATGGGCATGTGGAGTGAATGCTTTAAATAAACTAGATATGCATGTGACATGCTTGGAAGCACTGAATCGATGACCCATTCTATGTTATGCCTATATGTGGATGCAAGTGCACGTGCTTTGAGTACCTTTGCCCAAATGGGCATAGTTGGCAAAGTTACCAAAGTGATTTGGTAGTGGCAATCATAGGACCATCTCCGAAGTGGTTTTGGAACTTTCGGATCCTTTAGTCTTCGCCATTGTTCCCATTGCTTTGGACTTGCTCTCCTGGTCAATGTGATAGATGGAAGATCCCCCCCGGGTAGCACTCTCCCAAGTAGCAACATTGGCATGAGGACCACCACGACCTACGCCACGTCCTCCTAGACGTCCTCCACCACGACCACCACGACCTCCTTGATCACCACGAGCACCACCACGACCTCCACGACTTCCACTTCTACCACCATAGCTCTTGGGAAGGGGACAATTATAGCTCAAGTGTCCCTCCCCTCCACAATTATAGCACTTTTTCTCCGCCACTGTGGTGTAGGCTGACTTTACAGGATTGTTACCACTCATCATCCTTAGTCCGCTCTCCTCAATAACCATGGCCGATCTGACCTCCTCTATGGTAGGCAAACTCTCCTCGTGACAAAAGGCAGCCCTCCCGCTCTCAAACTCGGGATCCAAGTTCCTAAGAAAATGAGTCACCCTCCGATCTTCTATCCACTTCGAACATCTAGAGCATCTTGTGGATCTCTCATTCGAAGTGGAGCATAGTGGTCCAAATTCTCTCCCCACAAGTACTTGCAATTCACTAGCATATTGTTCCACCGGTCGCCCCGCTTGTTTCACCGCATCGATCTTATTCTCGAATTTCCATCATCACCATCACATTCCTCTGCTTGGAATACACATTTACTCAAGGTCTTCCAAATTTGTCTTTGCATTTTGCATAGTGTCCACTATTTTATAAACAGATGGTGACATGGACCCCAATAGCCACGCCACTATGGTAGAGTTTGTTGTATGCCAAACTTTCCACTCGGGGCTAAGCTTGTTAGCCGGCTCAATACAATCCTCACGAAGGTAGTGCTCTACTCCCTTTCCTCCTAGGATCACTTGCACTCTTCTAGCCCAACTCAAATAATTTTTACTCCCCTCAAGCTTCACATCATTTGGCATGAGTTCTAATTTGAGTTCACGCGTCTCCCTAGGGCCGATCAAACCCATCTCCAAAAGTCCCTGAATCATGGACATCATCTCATCTTTTAACTCACTCTTGGTAATTGGTGAATCACCTGCACCACCACTACCACTGGAATGCTCACCTGCTGCCTTCTTTGCATCCTCTTCCTCTTTCTTCCTTGCTTCCTCCTCTGAACTCATCTTCTCTGTTTCACCAGATAAGCAACACTTTTCTTCCCCAACACCAACGCAGTCAGAAACGAACACTACAGCAGCTTCTAATCCTCCGGCAACAGCTCCTCTGCAACCTCAATCAGAGAGCACCACACTTGAATCGGCAGGAACCAATACCCACAGCAGCAATTCCGTCCACTAGCCTGGCCTCCACGTACAGCACGCAGCCTTGAGCTCCACACCTACAGCACCTTGGCCTCCACACGTACACGTACCAGGGACACGTACAGCACCTTGGCCTCCACACGTACGTACACGTACAGCACCTTGGCCTCGTACGGAGCCGCTCCTCCTGGACTCCGCTCACGCCCGCTCGTACGAGCTGCTCCTCCCCGCGCAGAAGCAGACCGCCGCTCGCACTGCTCCAGCTCACGGAGCCGCTCCTCCTCTCTCGCACAGGTACACAGCCACGCTCCGCCACCGGCTGGTGCCCGCGCTCACGGATTCGGGCGCAGTCTGGCCACCTCGCGTCCGCACGACCGCGCGTCTCGGCCTCACGCACTCGCCGAAGCTCGCCACCACCTCCACACGCCAGCAGGACGCCGTGCCACCGCCACCACGCGCTCACGCTCGCGCGTCGCCGCCACCGACGCCACCGGAGGCCCTAACCCTAACACCGGCTCTGAATACCATATTGAGTTCGGGAATTTGGGGAAGGTTCTGGCAGGCTGTAGAGTCCAGCCCCCACACTCTATTCTTATCTTCTTGTTTTTTTTTTACATATGAGCCCTTTTACATTTTACATTTTACGATTTACACCAACAGGTTCTCTGGGGGATATATGATGTGTTGGTCCCTACAATCAGCACCAAGGTGAGCAATCACCTCACCTCTGCTCTCCCTCACCTCCCCTGCACCAGGGAAGAAGATGAGCAGGAGCTCACTTCCCTGCCCCCTCTCAAACACACACACACAGCACACCAGTTCTGTTTCAGCGTGGGCTGAAACTGAACACTCTGAATATGGCTGAATGAATGGGGCAATGAACTGAATTGCATTGAAGTAGAACACTCCTACTTATACACATGTAGCTGTACTTTCTAAAGTACACACAATAAGGCTGACTACAGCCACCACCTTACCTAGCACTATAGCCATACATGGCTGCCTAATTCCTACCTTACCTAAGGTACAAGCATGGGCTTGCCATGCCTCTTTATGGCTGTTGAGGCCATACTCATGGCTGTTCAGCCATAGTGCTACAGCAGGGAACTATTGATGAAGATTCTACTCCTAATCCTCTCCCTAATGCAGCCATCAAGCAAGCAAACAGCAGATTATGTCTTACATGATGCTCACCACACAGTTACATTTGATCACACATGACATAAATTTGAAACTCATGCTCTTGTATGACATGAACTCTGGTAGAGAAATATTGTTATGGACTAATGAGCATAGACATCTATACTCGAATTTGGAAACTGATAAGTTTTTATTATGGCAGTTATTATAATATATGCATCTTGGACTAAACTATGTCTTCCATTTTTACTGTTGTGTTTTACAATTTGTACCTACCAACAAAGGTATACTTCAATTCGTGCTACTCCATGCTCTTGTTTTCTTTGTAGGATTTGACCATGGCGTACTAGGGTCTTGCTGGTCTGTACTGTGACTTGTTTGGAGTCCCTCATATGTTTGCAGTTGTTAAACGTCTTGGTTCCAGATCATTGCCTGCAATCATCCGTGCTTTACTAGATCATATATCAAGTAAGGTGAGTAGTAAGGAGCATTGTATTGTGTAATACACCAGAAGGCACAAAAGTCAAACAATACAACTCAAAGGATGGACAAACGTGACATGTTTCCATCTGACAGCAAAATTGAAGGCCACACCTAGAAAAGAATCAAATTTACTATGAAACTAATGGTTTTTTCTTCCTTTTTAGATTACAAGTTTAGTACCGAAAATAAATGCACTGCAAGAAGCATTACTGAAATCTATTGGGCTTCTTTCATTTGATGGTGGTATAGCAGGTAACATGTTAGCTGGTGGCAATCATGGTTTTAAATCCCATTCTGAATGAGTTGTTTCTTTCTGGCTTCCCCAAATGTGGGACTAATACCCCGTTACTAGTACACAATCCTTTGTTGCCCTGTTTATTGTGCAATCAACCCTACCTACTTCATATCGTCCAAAAAAAAGTACTTCTGTTCATTGTACTGCAAGGGGAATATATGTTCATTGTACTGCAATAGTTCCACGCCAAAAGACATCTCTAAGTTCTAAGAACAGTGAAATCCTGCCTTTTATTGTAGGTTGTCAGAAGATAGTTCATGAAATATTGACATGGGAAGCGAAATCTGAAGTTAAAACTGAAGTTCTTCATGACCTTAAGGAAATTGGAAGTGCTTTATATTGGATGAGCATTTTGGACATTGTTTTGGTAAGCATATGAACTTTGCTCGTTTATCAAATTGTTCCAGTATTCTATTTTTTTTTGTGTCTACAGTTATTTTTGGTACCTCAGTAAAATAGTTGAACATATCATTGTAGATAAGTGGCTCAATTTTGCAGTAACCCTACTGAGAGTGATCAAAAGTTCCCTTGATCTGTGCACTTGAGGAAGTCAAGTACAAAAAGTCCGATCCACTGAGGTGGGTAGTTTTAATATCATTGTGCCCATAGGGCAGTAGAACCAATACTTGTTTCTGACCTAGCCATGGAGATGTTAACGGTCTTCTTTCTTCTGTTTCATCATTTTCTTTAATTTAATAATATATATATTTATATTTCACTTTTATCTGGTTTGAGTTAAGAGGTTCATTATCCTTTGGATACCCCCTAATTAACATTTGGTTTGATTTACTCTCAACTATTTTAGTCGGTCTCATTTACTTAAATTAACATTTGCTTCGATTTACTCCCTAAATTGTACAAGTTTGAGTTTTAATTTCAAATTTTAAGTCCTGCACCATCCTGTCCCGGTTTAGATTTTTCATTTTATGTCACCTAACAATATCTTATGACATCAGAATAAGTCCTGCACATCTTACTTTTCATGTGGTATGACAGTGCTGCTACGTGTTTCAAGCTTGCTTTATACCTTCGAAGGATTATTACTTTTGCTTTAACCAATGGTTGAACGCTCATGGAACAACAGTGATATAAGCATCCTTATTTTTTTTATCAAAACTTTTGATAGGTTATTGGCCTCAATAATGTTTCCCTTGTTGGTGAAGAATTTGAGGTTGTTGACAGTCTTGATGTTGCACGTGAAAGGGCGAATGAGCATGCTGAAGCACTGCGACTAAAAAGGATATCTGCAGAAGCTGGGGAAGGAAAAAAACCACGCTTTCATCTGTTGGCAGCATCGGTTTCATCTTTGAAGCAAACTGGAATTGATACACATGAGCTAAATGTTAACCTTAAAGTTGATTCTCAGGTAGTGGTGATACATGTAAACATTTTGTTTATAATAATGGTTCTTTCTTTTTGAAAATACTAACAATTAATAAATAGGGTTCAATCGAGGCTATTAGGCAAGCCATCCAATCTCTGCAACAAGAGAATGTCTTTCTGAGGTGCCTCCTTCAAGCTCGAGGAGATGTGAGTGTTAGCGATGTTGATCTGGCTGTTGCTTCAGAAGGAATTATATTTGACTTTAATGTCACCAGGATCAGTTAAAAACTATGCCAAGAAGAAAAGTGTTGAAATTCGTCTGTACAAACTGATCTACGATTTGATTTGATTGATGATTTACGAAATGTCATGGAAGGTTTTCTTGAACCTGCTGAGGTAACAAACACTTTTGGAAAGACAGTAACTTTAGCGAGCTACTTTTTTTGTTTATCCTGAATACATGTTTCTTCTCCAGGAGGAAGTACCAATTGGTTCTGCAAAAGTTCGAGCTGTTTTTAGTAGTGGCAGTGGAAAGGTGGCAGGCTGCACTACAGGAAAAGTTGTTCAAGATTGTAATGTTCGGGTTCTTCGTAAAGGGAAAGAAGTATACGTGGGTTCACTTGATTTTTTGAGAAGGGTGAAAGAAGATGTAAATGAGGTATGTAATTTACACTCGAGTCTTCAAATCTTCGTACTGCAGTTCACTTCCTGGTTAATAAGTTGATCAAAGATGCACATTTCATAATCTGTTCTACTATATGCATGTCAAAACCATAATCTGTTCTATTAAATCCCCAAAAAAAAAAAAGTAAATTTATGTACTGTCACAGTATGTTGCCCTAGATTTGTTAACGCAGTCAACCTGTACTTGTCACTCCACCATGTGCCTTTAGAGGTACAGATAGCGGATTTGTTCACCAAGGCACAAACATGGGCTCAACATACCTTTTTACTCTCTAAACTCATTGTTGTAGATCCACCATGAGTTGGAGGGGGGGTGTTAATTGTAGGATATATGTGTATTTCTACTAGAGATATGTACCATGTTCTTGTACGCAAGTTATACTTGACAACTTGTAAATGACAACTTGTCTATATATATGGAAATTAACCCCACCTATTGGGTGTGGTGTGTCTCTACAATTTCCCCTCTACTTGGAGGCCTTCTCTGCACATTGTACATTGTATAACTGCCCCTTTGGGCCTAGCAATACATTCGGTTGGCAGTTGGCCTCATTCTAACAGGTTTCACATCAGGTAATTTGTGTGTTGGAGGTGTGCAACAAGTGCTCGATTTGCAAAGACCATTGTTACCTATAGTAGAGATGACTAAATTCGAAACTTCAAGCTATTCTTCTGGCAATGGGAAGGCTGGGCAACAATGTAGATGATGGATACGTGCAAATGTGCTAAGGGTAAGTATACATCTCCTTTTTAACAAAATTGCGGCATTGTACTGCTTGGTCATGTGGAATATTTTGGAATAGATGTGGTTCATATTGTTGATTGCATCATGTCACTAATTTTCTTAAATAAATTATCAAGCATAGTTCTTGTAGCCGTGGGTTAGCAACATTGATGAGGTAGCAGATTTGGTGGCAAGAGATGTCATTGTTTCTTCTGACCATGGTTTTGATTTTCTTTGGAGTTTAGTTTAAGCTTTTTGATTTTTTATCATATTGCATTTCATAGCATTATGTATGATAGAGCATATTTGAGCTTTATGATGTCAAGGGCAGCGAGCCCTAAGGTAGGAGGACCTCGGCTACGTAGATCGTAGCCTCCGTCCGTGGTGGCCGGCCGGGTTATACCCCCTAAACCGCCGGCTTAAGAGAGAGTAGGAGAGATTAGATGGGTTTAATCTTGCTTAATTTCTCTAAGTCACGGTAAAGAGATATATATGGCCTGTGGCCTCAACCAACCGGAGCAACAAGCTCCACTAATTTAGGAACTAGAAATAGAAAGCTAACAAACTTTCCTACTTAGCCACTAACTTGATTTGTGGTCGGGTCAGCCTGGCCCGGCGCCTCCTGGTGTAGGTCTGCTTGACCATGACATCTCCTCCCCCGTCGAGACCCAGCTTGTCCTCGAGCTCGAAGCATGGGTAGCGGCTCCGGAAAACGTCCACGTCTTCCCATGTTGCTAAAGCCGGGGAATGGTCCTTCCACTACACCAGACCTGCCGCACTCCACGAAGCGAGGCGATAGCGCACCGCCGCGCGGGTCTCGGCTGGATGGCACCATGATGGAGCGTCCGTGAGCGGCGGGCTGAGCGCCCGGTGGCGTACCATGGAACTTCTTGAGCAGCCCCACGTGAATGCGGGAACCGGTGGGCGAGTCCAGCCGAAAGCGGCGACTTCATTGATCATCTCCACCCACCTTGTACGCCCGGGAAGCGGGCCTTGAGCTTGCCGGTGACCGCCTTAGGTAGAGAGAGACAAAGAACACGCAGCGGAGGCGTAGAGCACCCGCCGGCCGCCCGCCCGGTACACAACCCCGCCGATGCGCCTTTGTCGTAGTGTAGCCGAGAACGCCCGGGCTTGCTCCGCACGGTAGCAAACGTCCGCCAAGAATTCCTCGCGTTCCGCCATCGCCTTGGCGACTACGGGCAGCCGCGCCCCCCGGCTCATAGGACCTCAACGACGGGGGATCCCGCCCATACACCACGCGGAAGGGAGTGTCCCGCAATGAGGACCGGTAGGCCGTGTTGAAGAGAACTCCGCCCACGGGAGCCAACGTAGCCACTCGGCGTGGCCGGTCGCCGATGAGGGCACCGGAGGTACATGATGATGACCGTTGGTCGCCTCCGACGTCCATCCGACTGGCGGTGGAACGCCGTCGTCATGCACAGCTTGGTGCCCATCAAGCGCATCAGCTCGGTCTAGAATGCCGAGGTGAAGACTGTGTCCCTGTCCGACACCATGGACTGGGGAATGCCATGGAGGTGAACAATGTCGGCGAAGAAAGCTTGAGCGACAACTCGACGGTGTACGGTGGGCGAGGGGGATGAAGTGGCAGTACTTGCCGAACTTGTCCACCACCGTCAAGATGACCGCCTTGCCGCACCTTGGGCAACGCCTCCACGGTCGAGGGCGACATCGCCCACACGCCCGTGGTATGGGAGCGGCAAAGCAGCACGGCCGGTGTAAGTGCTCCGACTTGTACCACCGACAAACGCCACACGCGCGCATCAAATCCTGCACCGAAATGGAAGTCGCGCCGAGGCGGTGAAGAGTCTTATTTGGGCGCCTTCATGGCCGCCCTCGTGAACTGCCCGCATGATCTCCGATGAGCGCCGGGCGCCAACGGATGAAGAGGCGGCCCGGCGAGTGTACCGGCCGCCACCACCGACCAAGGCTCTGGCCGGGCGGGTGCGCCGTGATTTCCTCGTGCGGTGCGCCTGGCCGATGAAGTCGAACTGAGGGGACGAGAGGGCAAGGAGCTTCCCGTCCTCGGTATCACGCCATGAGAGCGCGTCGGCCACGACATTGGTGACTCCGGCTTGTACTCCACCGCAAAATCAAAGCCAAGAAGTTTCCCCCCCCGGTGGTCCGAGGGATTGTCACCGGCGTTGGTCCAAAGAAAATTTCAAGCTCTAGTGGTCGGTTTTCACGAGAAACCGACGCCCCCGCAGGTAGGGGCTGCCAATGGTGAATGGCCCGGACCAACCCGATCAGCTCTCTCTCTTATGCCACCAAAGCACGGTGGCGAGGTGCGACCGGCCTGCTGAAGAAGGCGATTGGGTGGTTCTCCCGCAGCGGGGTGCCCCAAAGCCGTGGGACGGCGCATCACATTCGACGATGAAGACCTTGCTGAAGTCCGGCATTGCCAACACCGGGGCGGTGGTGACAACAGCCTTGAGTGCCGCAAAGGCCGAGGACGCCTCCTCGCCCCAAGCAAACCCTTCTTTCTTCAATAGGGCGGTGAGGGGTGCTGCAATGGCGCCCGTAGTTGTGGATGAATTTGCGGTAATAGCCCGCTGCCGAGGAAGCCGTGAACCGCCCTTGCCGACCGAGGTACCCGCCCCGGTGGGATGGCCCCGCACCTTGGCCCGATCCATGGCCACCACGTCCGCCGAGATGGTGTCGCCGAGGTAGGCGACCGAGGGCGCGCCAAACGCGCACTTGGAACGCTTGACGAAGAGGGCGTGTCGACGAAGCTCGGTGAAGACGGCCCGCATGTGACGAAGATGGTCCGCCCATGTCTTGTTGTATATGAGTATGTCATCAAAGAAAACGAAAGCACAAACCGGCCGAGGAACGGGCGAAGCACGCCGTTCATGAGCGCCCGGAAGGTTCTTGGCGCGTTACACGCCGAACGACATCACCAAGAATTGCATAAGCCGGCGGGTGTGCGGAACGCCGTCTTGTGTATGTCCTTAGGCCTCATGCGAACCTGGTGTAACCCGAAGCGCAGGTCAAGCTTGGTGAAGAATCGGGCACCGTGGAGCTCATCCAAAAGCTCGTCGACGACGTTCCGCACGAGATGGTGTGGCCGAGAATTGCACAAGCCGGGCGGGCGGCGGAACGCCGCCTTGTGTATGTCCTCGCCTCATGCGAACCTCGGTGTTACCCGCCGCCAGTCAAGCTTGGTGAAGAATCGCACCGTGGAGCTCATCCAAAAGCTCGCCGACGACCGGATCGGAAAAGCGTCCCTTCATGGTGAGCGCGTTCAGCGCCCTGTAGTCGACGTAGAACCTCCACGACCCATTCTGTTTCTTGATGAGGATGACCGGGGAGGAGAACGCGGAGTCGCTACGGCGCACGATGCCTTGCGCGATCATGTTAGTGCACCGCTCTCCACCATCCTTGTGCGCCGCGGGTACCCGTAGGGACGCACACCCACGGTTCGGAGCCGGCCTTGAGGATGATGCGGTGTGCACGGCCCCGAACTGGTGGCGCCCCAAGAGCCCCTCAAAGAATGGCGCTCGGTGACCAAGGCCGTGTGCGACGCGCGCGAGCTTGGCGCCTCGACGCCGCGCGCCAGATGTCCCGGCCCCCCGGGCGGAACGTCATGGTCCCGGGGCGAGGTTCCGCACGATGTCCCCAACGGAGCCATCCATTGGTGCCCAAAGACTACATCGTAGTGGGCCGACCGGGATGACGTAGAGGTTGATGTCGAACGCCATGGCGTCGATGAGCAAATGGGGCGGGCGAGTGACCCTTGACAAAGCCACACGCCGCCGCCGTTGGCCACCGCGGGCCGCCATCCTCCTCGCGCTCAATGGTCGACCGCCGCGCCGCCTCCTCACCGGGCGAAGCCGTGGGTAGAGACCCTATGTCGGCGAGCGCGACGGTTGGCCTGTCCCACGCGCACCTTGAGCCGGGACGGCCCGCCGATCGCACGCCCACGACCGCATGGAGGAGAACACCGACGCCTCCTCCTTGACAACCTCCACCCCCGTCGATGTAGAACAGACGGCGGCGTACCCTTGTTGTGACCGCGTGAATAGGGCTCATTGCCGGTTGTGACCGTGCGAATAGGGCTCATTGCAATTGTAACATAGCCCCAGGCGGCGGCGTTCAACCCGGCCTCCGATGTAGAACGACGGCGCACCCGGTTGTGACCGCGTGAATAGGGCTCATTGCCGGCCAGACCGCGCAAATAGGGCTCATTGCAATTGTAACATAGCCCCAGCGGCGGCGTTCAACCCGCTCCTCCGCCGAGAGGCGCTTGGCCGGGTTTCCTCCACCACGAACCGGTGGCGTGGCAACGCCAACGGCGGTGCCTGCTGTGGGTAGCGCCGGATCGGGCAACACGGCAGGAGGCGCCGCCTCCAAAGGGCCGCGAGACGGGGTAGGGGCCGGACGCCCGGGCGCCGCCTCCCCCGTAGCCGAGGCGGTCGAGTTCGACCAACTCCAGTGAGCGCGCCAAACTCATTGCCGCTGCGGGACTCCGGCGCATGGATGCGCACCGATGGCCGAGCGGGGCAAAGCAGTCGCCGGTAGAGCGCACTCCACCGCTCCTCCTCCAGACCGCCGACCCGCAAGCAGCCAGAGCGCCCGAAGCGGTTGGAGTACTACTCGACCATCCAGTCGGCGGCGGCACTTTCGGATAACAAATGGGCGCAGATCGCAATGCCGGGTCCGAAGCACAGTTCAACAGCCTCTTGAAGCGTCCCCATGGCGGCGTGCCCTCATCCTCCCGGAGCCGGATGAACCACGCTTGGGCCACATCCTCCAGGGCTTGTATGACGCCATCCACACCTACTCCTCCCATGATGGTGCGTTGTTGGCGGAAATATGACTCACACCGATTTATGAAGATCGGTGGGTCGGACTTGCCGCCGTAGCGCGGAAAAGTCCATCTTCGAACCGCGGGGCGATCCGTGTGGTGCCGGCCGTCGTGATGGGTGCCGGAGTCGGCCGATGAGCCGACCTTCTCCTTCATGCCCGCCATGTCGGTGCGCATCTTCAACATGTCGGTGGTCGTGGATCGAGCATCTTCATCACATCGCCATGGTGGTTGATCGCCATCGCCCATGGTTGCCTGCGGGCGTTCTTGTTGACACTTGTTATCGTATAAATTTATTAATCAAATAAACATGAGAAAGGGGTATAAATCATAATAACAACCTAGAATAGGGTGTCACTAACATATTTCCACCGCTTTTGGTAAAGTTGTGAATTGCGGGGGACTAAACAGGGTCAGCAAAGAGAATCGCGAGCCGTACGACTACGCGACGTAATGCAATCCAACTCCGAGAAAGACTCTAGAAGGCTCCGGACTAATCCCGACGTGATCAAGACTTAACACCCAAGAATTAGGAGTCCAGAAGGTCCGAGAAGCCACGACGCGCCGCGGGACCCGAGTGGGCCTCACTGCAGGCCGGCCGGCCCAAGTTATTTAGGCCAGCCCGGCCTCCCTCCGCCACCCGCCCCCGGCCCTGCTTCCAGTATTCCTAAACCGCCTCTAAGACGCAATCTAATCCGCTCGTTTAATGTCGGTTTTGATCCGAGGGCGACGGTGGAGTACGAGTTGTATCTAAATCCAACACCGTACCTCCTCCCGACTATATAAGCAAGCCCCCTGCCCCCGTTTCAAGAACCTCGTATCATCTCATACATCAATTTCATATCTCATCGATGGAGGCCACGACGCCCGAGGATTAGATTAGACGGCTACAATGTAATAGAATAGATCTAGTAGAGAGTTAGGGAGCGGAACTGCGCTCCTGCCCGGAGAAGTCTTCAAATGCTCGTATATCTTTGTATCTCAACTCTATTAGACTTTATGCCATAATTAGATCTATCTTTTCTAGTACTTTTATGCCTTTCATGATTATTGATTAGAATATAGTTGTTATATAATTGTATGGGATCTTCGCTCAAGTATTGAGTGCTCACGGTTATTCATGATGATTAGAGTAGTAATTAATAGTGTGGACATGGTGTCTAGACTAGAGGTTACCTTAGATTGCACCCAAATCCCACGGATAGTTGTGGTAGCCCTAGGTGGTGACAAATTTCTAACGGCCGACGTATTCCACCACGTTCGGATTGGTAGTGTAGGACCGTGGTCGGAGCTTCCTAGCCCCCTTCTCATCCCTTTCCGCGGCTAGTGTTACGATGTCCCGAAGTGTTCTTTTATGATCGCTATACCTTTTCATGCCTTAGTTACTCAAGAACCAAAGTACTAGAGAAGTATTGAGGAACCTAGATCTCTCCCGTTGTCCTATCGATCTAGCTTTCTATTCTATATTATAATATTCCCCTGGTTAAGTGCTATTAATTATCATTCATATCATATACATTATTTACCCCCTCACTTTAGTTTAGTTGGTATATTAAGTTAGTAGATACATGATTTTGATTTATCATAGTCTTTACCCTTGCTTCCCTCGTGGAAAATATAAATAACGATACTCGGAATACTCCCGTAAAAGCTACAATGGTATATATATTCTCGTGGCGCCATGAACCCTTTATTTTCTTTTTTTGCACTTAATAAATACCAACAATTGCCGTGGACGGAGAGGAAGGAGATGATGGTGGCGGGCCGGAATGGTGGTGAGGCTACGGTGGAAGATTGGGTGAAGGTGGTGGGAGAGGATTGACGAGATTGAGATACCAGTTGTCAAGGGCAGCGAGCCCTAAGGTAGGAGGACCTCGACCACGTGATCGTAGCCGTCCGTGGTGGCCGCCAAAGCTATTTTGATTAGTTGTAGTGCACACACTATCACCTTTTGAGGTACTTGAGCTTCTCCAGCACTGAATCCGAGTCAATGACTGTCTTGTTCACCTACCTTGTCCATAAGCTATGCTTATATGTAGAAAGGAATATGAATCACACACCACACCCCAATCGTGGTTGGGTTGTGCATATATATAATGTGCATGATGATCCCGATACAAGCAACCCTAGAGGCTTTACCGGTAATTACAAGGAGAGGACCTTGACTCATGTAAAGCAAAAAGTCTTTAGTCTAAGTGTACTTGCTAGGAAGTTCCTATGCACAACTTGTAGCCGCAGAGGACTCGCAGCAAGAATAATTAGTCCTTTCCTAATACCCGCCTCGCAAATAAGGCGCAGAGGATCACGGACGCAGAGGCTGCACGTAGAAGGCCCCCGGGGTTATGATATCCGCGAAGTGGTGAGTCGAAGGAACGTGAGGATGCGACTTTGCCCCAAGGCCACCTTCTCTCGAACGGCGGATGTCGATCTCTATATGCTTGGTACGGCGGTGGTGTGCGGGATTAGCAAATATGTAGATGGCGCTAACATTGTCGCAAAGAGACCACCGTAGCCAATGGAACCGAGATGGGAGTTCCCCGAAGAAGTTGCCGCAACCAACAACACTCTACCAAACGACATGTGGAAGTTGGGTGGCACTCGGACATGCTAGCCCGCCGAGGAGGTCGACGACATACCGGCGCCGAGATAAGAATAGGCCGAGCGATCTCGTCACAAAGAATCCCGAGAAAATGATGGAGGTCACCGACGTCCGTCATGGCGTAACTCCGAAAGTGGAGGCGGCCATGACGCTTCCGGAGCAAATTGTGGGGAGGACGCCGTAAGGATGATTTCGCCGACGAGGAGTAGATAGGCGGTGCCATCGCCTCCCTATACACGGTGGGAGGCGCCGAGACTTGGACGAAGCGAAGCCGATGATGCGGATGTAGCCGCGGCTAATCGATTCCAAGCTCGCGGGCGCCGCTGGACTTCGCAGCAGGCAACCCGCAAACGTAGTCGTGTGGGACAGTCGACAAGGCCGACGGTTGCCGGCAATAGACCGCCTCCTCGAGGTGGCCGTGGAGGAAGGCGTTCTTCACATCCGCGTTGATGAATGGGCCAGAACGGGAGGTGGCGGCGCCGAGGACGGTCGCGGATCGCTGCCGGTTTGACAACCAGCCGGGTCTCGTCAGAAGTCGACGCCACCGGGAGAAGCCGCAGACGACCAACGCGCCTTGTGCCGAGCCAGCGCCGTCGGAGTGGAATTTGTGCTCGAACAACCACTTGGGGTCGCCGAGCGCGCCGGTAGTTGGCCGAATTGGGGAGGCCGTCGTGGCGGAGAGGCCGTGTAGTCGGCCGGAAGCAAAGTCGATCGGCTCGCAACGCGTCACCGGCCATGAGGGTGCAGCAGAGGCGCCGCCTCGCGCCCCGCGTCACCGTCATGAGGGTGCAGCAGAGGCGCCGGAGGCACCACAGGCCGCCGGTGGTCTTTGCCTGGCGCCGCAGCTTTGCTAGGTGTGCAACAGTCGCGGACGCCGCCGATAAGCGACGCAAAGCTTACCGTCCCGCCGACGTGGAGTGGGGTGCACCGACCGCCGAAGCCGCATGCAGGCCGGGCGTAGATGATCGCCGGGTCCGGGAGTCCAGCGACACCGGTGCCGGGAGAGGCGCAGGGGCAATCAATGCCGAGGCGGAGTAGCCGCGGTGGAGAGAGTCCCCGCATCAAGAAGTCAAGTGATGACGGCACGGAGGCCACCGCTGAAGTTGCGACCAAAGGGAAAGACAAATCTCGTCGAACACAACATGACGTGACACTATGACACGCCGAGTAGCCATGTCCAGCAGCGATACCCTTTGTGAGAGGAAGGGTAGCTGAGGAACACGCACGGGGTCGAACGAGGGGAGAGTTTGTTGGGTGTCGTGGCACTAAGGTTTGGGTAGCAAAGGCAACCGAACACATGAAGGGAGGAGTAATCCGAGAGCTGTTGGTGGAGGATTTGGTAGGGAATGGCTTGTCGATGGAAGTGGAGGGGCGCCGGTTGAGCAAGTATGTGGCTGCTGCCAAGGCTTCAGCCTAGTATAGTGGTGGCATGGAGGCGTGGAGCGGGAGAGGCGCAAGCCGATACCGTGGGCCGGAGAGGTAGTCGGTGGTGGCACGGTTGAGGAACTCGCTTGCCGCGATCGGCTGAACGCTTTGGGGGTGATGCTGAACTGCGTGACGAGCAAAGGTGATGAAATCGGTAAGATGGCGATGAACCTCGGATTTGTGGCGTAATGGAGAAGTCAAACAAAAATGAGAATAGTCATCAAGCGGCACAAGATAATATTTGAAACCGAATTGCTTAAAATTGGGGATGTCCATACATCGCAGTGAAGTAACTCAAAGGGGCAGCTAGTGACAGAAGTAGAACTACTGAATGGGAGCCGGGTGTGTTTGCCAACTTGACATGCATGGCAAAGAGACCACGGTTGCTTATTACAGGAGATGGCAGACATGGTCCGTAGGGTGGCAAGTGTAGCCGACTCGGATGTCCAAGACGATGATGCCATAGCATGGCTGAGGTGGCAAGGTTGCGGGTGGGCGGTGGCGTGGGCGATATGGTGTAGAGGTCCCCACCACTATTGCAGCGAAGAATCACGCGTCCCGTTTGTAGGTCCTTAACAGAAAAATCGAGAGCGTCAAATTCAATGGAACATGAATTGTCGCGAGTGAATTGACGAACAGAAAGAAGATTGCGCACTAAAGCAGGAGCAACAAGGACATTGCCAAGCCGGAGGTGCTCCGTCGACCATCAATGTCGCCCGCCATGTCTGCATTTCTGAAGACAGTGAGTTCCTGCTCACCTTCATTGGTCTTGGGAGGTGCCTCGCTGAAGATTGTGAGCCTCAGCCCACCTTTGCCACCACGCTTGAGGAATATGATCGCTTGATCAAGCGACTCCTTGACGTGGCGTAGCAGCCTCTTCACTACTATCCGGTGGTCTTCACGGGGTCCTCCATGAAACGGCTAACGCACCCAACCGTGAACGCAATGTCCGGCCGGGTATGTGTGAGGTAGCGCAGCCCACCGACGATGCTCCGGTAACGCATCGCGTCCACCGTTGCAGCGGTGCTGTGCTTGCTTAGTTGGGGGATGTGCTCCTTCCCCTGCCTCACCTCAATGCCGAGGTAGTAGGAGAGTGCGCCAAGATCGCTCATCTTGAAACGAGCAGCCATCTCGCGCTTGAAGCTGTCAATTTCATCTGCACGTGCTCCTGTGACGATCAAGTCGTCCACATACACGCCGACGACGAGCTCCTCCTTCCCCCGTCGCCGCGTGTAGAGCGCGTGCTCCGTGGCGCAGCGAGTGAACCCAAGCTCGCCCAAGGTGGTGTCGAGCTTGGCGTTCCAAGCCCGAGGGGCCTGTCGCAGCCCATAAAGCGCCTTGCGCAGCTTGAGCACCTTGTGCTCAGCGCCCTTGACGGTGAAGCCCGAAGTTTGCTTGACGAAGACCGTCTCCACGAGCTCACCGTTCAGGAATGCAGACTTGACATCGAGGTGGTGGATATGCCAATCCTTCGCGAACGGACTCCATTCGTGCCACCGGAGCAAAGACTTCCTCGAAGTCGATGCCCTCACGCTGCACAAAGCCGCAGGCAACCAGCCGGGCCTTGTACTTGACAATGGCGCCGCGCTCATCTCGCTTCACCTTGTAGACCCACTTGAGCCCAATTGGACGGCAGCCTGGAGGTGGATCAACGAGCTCCCAAGTCCCGTTCTCTTCGATCGCCTTCATCTCCTCCAGCATCGCCCGCCTCCAGTTTGCATCCCGCTCAGCCTGCGCGAACGTGGGTGGCTCCTCGGCACTCACAAGGAGCAGCTCCAGATCACCAAGCAATCTGCTCGCTAGGCTTGGTACAGCTGAGTCCTCGACAAGGTTGTCCACCCTGCGGAACCTCACCTCTTCACCATCATGGAAGGCATCCACATACTCGTTGATGTCGCTTGGAGGAGAGGCAAACTCAAGCTGCGTTGCTGAAGGTGTTCCCTGTCTTGCTGCAGCAGGGGAGTTTGGTGGAGATGAACACGCCGCTGATGGTGGAGACTGCTCTCTAGCAGCAGCAGCCAGCTCTCTAACAGCAGCAGCCTGCACTCCAGCAGTACCAGCAGCCTGCTCTCCAGCATTTCCTCCTCCTTGGATCACCAAGTGCTCGATGGCAAATGTGCTGCTGACAACAGCAGCTTCCCCCAAGCCCAAGCCGCCATCTCATCGAACACCACATCCCTAGAGATCACCACCTTGCCTCTCTTGGGATCATAGAGCCGATAGGCCTTGCTGCCCTCCTCATAGCCCAGCAGCACCATGGGCGTGCTTCTGTCTTCCAGCTTGCCGAGGTTGGGCTTCGTGTTCTTGACATGGACAATGCAGCCAAATGTCCTTAGAAAAGAGAAATTCGGCTTGCGTCCATACCAAGCTTCGAATGGCGTCTTGCCCTTCAGGGCCTTGGTGGGCGCGCGATTGAGGATG
Source organism: Hyparrhenia diplandra (assembly GCA_015847255.1). Taxonomy (NCBI): domain Eukaryota; kingdom Viridiplantae; phylum Streptophyta; class Magnoliopsida; order Poales; family Poaceae; genus Hyparrhenia; species Hyparrhenia diplandra. The sequence goes on along the minus strand of JADLZK010009251.1, from coordinate 77,609 downwards.
AACACCGCTGTGGTCACCGCCTCTCCCCAAAACTCAGCCGACATCTTTTTGGCCTTCATCATCGACCTCGCCATGCCGACCACAGTTTGGTTGCGCCTCTCCACCACACCATTCTGTTGTGGTGTGTACGGCGCGGTGTGGTGGCGCACCACACCTTCCTCCGCACAGTACGCAGCGAACTCCACAGAAGTGAATTCGCCGCCGCGATCAGTCCGCAGCACACACAACTTCTTGCTGCTCTTCGCCTCTGCGCGCGCCTTGAATTTCTTGATCACCTCTACCGCTTCACTCTTGCTGGTCAAAAGCTACAGCCACATGAACCGGCTATAGTCATCTACCAACAAGATGAAATACTTGCGGCCTCCATGTGTCGCTGGCATGATTGGCCCACAAAGATCACCATGGACCAGCTCCAGGGCCTCAGCCTCGCGATACTTCGCCATCTTCGGGAATGGCAGGCTCCTTGATGTGAGGCAGCCCCCGGACCATCTTCTCCAGCTTGCTGAGAGCGTCAAAGCTGAGATGGCCATAGCGAGCGTGCCACAGCCACGGCTCCTCCGTGCGCTGTGCAGCCAAGCAAATGGGCTGCTCCACCTTCAAATCGAGTAGGTACAGCCGGTTACTGGACCTCTTCACCTTGGCAAGAAGCCGCTGCTCCCGGTCCTTGATCCTGAGGACACCGTCCTTGATCAGCACCTCACTGCCATGCTCATCTATCGATGCAGGATTGCCACCCTTGAGCCATCACCAAACTTCACCGTGAATGCAGCTGCGGGATGTAGTAGACATCCGTCAATGCGCGGTGTTCACCGTTCAGGATTGCCACCCTTGAGCCATCACCAAACTTCACCGTGTCGGTCACGTTCCCATCAAGCTCGGAGAAGGCAGCCTTGGAACCTGTCATGTGGTTGCTGGCGCCGGAGTCCAAGTACCACCGCTGCTCCTCCTCACTGCCCACACATCCAAGCTGGACTTGGGCGCGTGGCTCGTCGAGGTTGACAGCTTTCAGAGACTGTACAACCATCATTTCTTCCTTCTCCTTGGCCTCAACATCGTGCAGTGCACAGAAGGTGGCCATCAAGAGAGTGGCCTCATCATCATCGGCCTGTGCCAAATGAGCCTCAGCCTTCTCCTGCTTGCGATTTGGGCACTCCTTTGCCTAATGGCCTGTCTTCCCGCAGCGCCGGCAGGCGTTCGGGTCAACGTTCTTCTTCTTCGTCTTGTCCTGCGGCGCCTTCCCACACCGCTTGTCACCGCTGCCACGGCTGGAGGAGCCTTCCCCGGACCACCGCTGCTTCATCCTTGCAGTCCACTCCTCCTCGGTCAGCAGCAACTTGCTGCTGCCCTTATCCTCCGGCGTGTCCGAGCGGTCATCCACCGCCCGCAGCCGGCCTGTCACATCCTCAATGGTGAGGGTGGACATGTCCAGCATCGTCTCTATCGAGAGAGCGATCTGAGAATACTTGGTGGGGACGACACGTAGGAACTTGGCGATGACATCCTCCTCGTCCATGGTCTTGCCAAAGACCGCCAGGCTGACAAGGGACTGCAGCTGAAGCGCGAAGTCCTCCACCGCCTCGCCCGGGCGGAACTTGAGGTCATCAAACTCCCTTCGCGGCTGCTGCACCTTTGCCTTCTTCGCTCGGTCAGAGCCGATGCGCATGGAGGCATGCATGTCCCAAGCCTCCTTGGCTGATTTCTTCGCCCCCATAGCCTGATGGTACTCGGCCGGCGTGGACGCCAACAACGCCTCCATGGCCTGAACGTCATCATCCTCGTTGTCGATGCTAGTCTCGACCGCAGTCCAGAGCCCGTCGGGCTCTGAGCTTGAATCTCATGGTCACCAACCACTCGCCATAGTTGGTGCGGGTCAGCTGTGGCCAAGTGTTGCCACTTACCTCCCGCACCGTGCGTATAACGACCTCCTGTCGTGGCTGGGCAGCAACAGCATCACTGCCTTCAGTGCCCACCGATGAGCCATCATCGCGTGTCATCGCCGGCGGTTAGTCCGGTGACGCTACTGTACGATTTTGATACCACTTGTTAGCCCAAAGGATCACAATACAGGTGAGCAGCAAGCTCACCTCCCTCCTGTCTACCTCTAAACCAAGCTAAGAGAGGATGAGCACACACACACACAAGTGTTGTTGTAGCTGCAGTTGCAGAACTTTGCAAGACCACCAGCAAGTTAAAAACTTTACACTAATATATTTATAAACCTTTTACGATAGGTTCAAAACTTTAGACTATAACATTAGCAAGTTTTTAGGAAAAAGTCTACTTGACCCCCTGAAGTATTGGGGTGTGTCTAACCATTGCCACGAACTTCAAAACCGCCTAACCAATACCCTAAACTTTGCAAAACCGTCTAAATCACCCCCTGGGGCAGTTTTGCTGGGTGGTTTTGCCTACGTGGCAGCCACGGTGGAGTGATTTTGCCATGGTGGCGCTTGGGGCCGCAACTCGTCTCACCGCCATGTGGGTCCATGGCCTAACTCTGTCTATAAATGCTTGCGCTTGATCGGCGCAAGATGCGCTTTAAGGGTCGTGCATGAAGAGAGCGCACTGCTGTTGGGCGGCATATGCCGGTCCGCCCTGGTCGGATTGAGGTAATCGGAGAGCACCGGGCCGGGCTCTCGTACTCAGGGGTTGGCTACGAGGCACCCTCGGAAGCGCATGACTTGGTCCGAGCATCCACCGGAGTGGCCGCCGAGTGGCACTCAAACATGCCAAGCTTGCCGGAGGAGATCAACGGCGTATCGCCGCCGGAGAGGAACAGTCCATCGCTGTCCCGTCACCGAGATGCCGAGGAAGTGGTGGAGGTCACCGAGGTCCGGCATGGCGAACTCCGAGGAGGGCGGGAGGTGACGTGCGGCCGAGAAGAGTCGGTGACGACGCGGTGACGATGATGTCATCGACGAGAGGAGGAGGTAGGCCATGTCATCTCCGTGGTAGACGAACGAGGAGGCATCCGATTTGGATGTGCCGGCCGATGCCGCATGAAGTTGGAGAAGCGCCGGTTCCAAGCTCGCGGGCGCCGGCCTTACAAATAGACGAGTTAGGTGCAGCAGGTCGACGAAGCCTTTCGCCGCTGCGCGTGAGCCGTCTCCCTCGAGGTTGCCGTGGAAGGAAGGCATTCTTCACGTCGAACCGGGCGTATGGGCGATCTCGGGGACGCAGCAATCTTGAGGGCGGTGCGGATCGTGGCCGGCTTGACGACCGCTGAATGTCTCGTCGTAGTTGACGCCAAACCTCCCGAGAAGCCGCGACAACCCAACGCGCCTTGTGTCGAGCGAGGAGCCGTCATAGTGGAGCTTATGTTTGAACCGCCACTTGTCGTGTGACAATGTTCGCACCGGGCGGTCGAGGTACAAGGCGCCAAGTGCCGTTGTCGATCGCTGCCTTGTAGTCCTCTCGCCATCGTAGCGCGCCAACTAGGATCGGCGAGGGCACTGCGATAGTTCGTCGGGATGAGCGAGGCGGACGGCGGGCGAGAAGCCGGCGGAGGGATCTGCGGAGGGAGCGGCCCGTGAGCGTGTCACGGGCCGGGTCACCGGAGCTGCTTGCGATGAGACCGCCCGTCTCCTCGAGGTTGCCGCCAAGGAAGGCATTCTTCACGCCGAATCGGGCGTATGGGCGATCTCGGACGTAGTAATGCCGAGGGCGGTGCGGATCATGGTCGGCTTGACGACCAGGCTGAATGTCTCGCCGTGAGTCGACGCCAAATCTCCCGGAGAAGCCGCGACAACCCAACGCGCCCCGTGTCGTCGGCGAGGGAGCCGTCATAGTGGAGCTTATGTTTGAACCGCCACTTGTCGCGACAATGTTCGCACCGCTGCGATCGAGTACAAGGCGCCAAGTGTCGTTGTCGATCGCCTTGTTGTCCTCCTTCGCCATCGTAGCGCCAACTAGGATCGGGCGAGGGCACCGCGATAGTTCGTCGGGATGGGCGAGGCGGCAGAGGCGGAGAAGCCGGCGCCGGACGGTGCGGAGGGAGCCGGCCCGTGAGCGTGTCACAAGCCGGGTCACTAGAGCCGCTTGCGATGAGACCGTCTCCTCGAGGTTGCCGTGAAAGGAAGGCATTCTTCACGCCGAACCGCGCGCGTATGGGCCGCCTCGGGACGCCATATCTTGCCGAGGACGGTGCGGTCGTGGCCGCTTGACGACCGGGCCGAATGTCTCGCCGTAGTCGACGCCGATCTCTCGAGAAGCCGCGGACAACCCAACGCGCCTTGTGTCGAGCGAGGGAGCCGTCATAGTGGAGTTTATGTTTGAACCGCCACTTGTCGGTGACAATGTTCGCCTTGACCGGGCGATCGAGGTACAAGGCGCCAAGTGTCGTTGTCGTCGCTGCCTTGTAGTCCTCTCGCCATCGTAGCGCGCCAACTAGGATCGGCGAGGGCACGCTGCGATAGTTCGTCGGGATGGGCGAGGCGACGGCGGCGCCGGAGCCGCTGTGGCCGAGCCGCTGAGCTGCAGGAGGCGGTGCCGGTGGAGCTGGCGGAGGTGCAAAACCACGGAGCCACCGCCCCGGTGGCCGATGCTGCCGGAGGTCGGTCACGGCGAAAGTGTAGACGCTCCTGGCGCCGCCGCCCGCCAGAGGAGCGATCGGCCGCCCATGGACGCTCACCGTGGCCCGCGCCGCGAAGGGGCGGCTGGAATGTGCCCGCCCGCAGGGCAGCCGGGGCCGAGTTGTAGTATGGCCGGGTCCAGAGCGCGCCGAACACATCCTCGCCGTTGTCGCCGAAAGTGGTGGAGTAGTGCTCGCCGGTGTCGCCGAGGAGGAGAGGCCCCGCATCGTAAAAATCAAGTGACTACAGCATGGAGGTCGCCCGATGGTGCCGCCGAGAAAGGAAACACCTGACTCATCGAAAATGACATGGCGTGAGATGATGATGCGGCGAGTGGCCCCGTTAGGCAGCGGTAGCCCTTGTGGGAGGATGGATATCCGAGGAAAACACAAGGTGCGGATCGAGGGGCGAGTTTGTGAGGGAGGTGGCGTGGGTTGGGGTAGCGAGGGCACCAAGACGTGAAGGGATGAGTAATCGGGGAGTGTCGTGAAGGAGTTGGTGAGGTATTTGGTTTTTGATGGAGGAGGATGGGCACCTGTTGAGGAGGAAGGTTGTTGTTGTGAGGGCCTCACCCCAAAGAGGGAGGTGGCATGGACGCATGGAGGAGCATGGTGCGGATGGTGTTGTTGGTTGTGCGGAGCATGCGTTCAGCCTTGCCGCTTTGTGGTGAGGTATAGGGGCGGGAAAGACGGAGTGTAATGCCATGGCTAGTGAGGAAAGAGGTGGTGGCGTGGTTAACGAACTCAGTCCCATTGTCGCTTGGAAGGATTTAGGCGTGGTGCCAAACTGTGTCTAAACATATGCAATGAACTCAACCATGTGACGGTGCACCTCGATTTGTGGCGAAGCGAAAAGACCAGCAGTAATGGGAAAAATCATCTAGTAAGACAAGATAATATTTGAACCCAGAGTTGCTAAGCACGGGAGATGTCCACACATCATAGTGAAGTAAATCAAATGGAGCAGTGGTTACAGAGGTGGAATGACTAAATGGGAGGCGCGCATGCTTGCCAAGTTGATGAGCATGGCGGAGGCATGGCGAGCTCTTATTGTCGGAGATGACCGACATGCTCCGTAGAGTGGCGAGGCCGGATGGACCGGGGTGGCCAAGACAAGGTGCCACGGGGTGGCGAGGCCGCGGGAGTGAGCCGGTGTGGAGGGGTAGGTGTAGAGGTCACCACCACTATTGCAAATAAGAGTCACGCCGCCCCGCCCGTTGGTCCTGACAGAAAAACCGAAGCGCCAAATTCAATCGAACAAGCATTGTCATGGGTGAATTGACGAATTGAAAGAAGGTTGCGTCTAAATCGTGCAACCGTAACATTGTTAAGATGAAAAATAGAGTTGGGGAGGTGAGTGCGGATGTGCCACGACAGTGATGGGTATGGTGGTGCCATTGCCAACCGTGATGCCGGAAGGAGGAGGGGGAGACGGGACAGAGTATACCATCGAGGACGACATGTGAGCCGTGGCACCGATGTCAAGGACCCGGGAGAAGACCCCCGAGGGACATCATCGATTCGGGGCAGCGACGAGGCCGGCCGATCCCATCCGCCATGCCGCGCCAAGGGATGGAACAGAGGTGTCGAGAACCGGGCGGGGCGAATGCATAGTGAGCCTAGCGATCCCATCCGCCATGCCGCCACGGGGATGGAGCAGAGGTGTCGGAGAACCGGGCAGGCGAATGCATAGTGAGCCTCGGGCTCGAGGAAAGGCGCCGAGCACTCTAGGGCCGCGCCGGCCGGTTTGTCGCCGGCAGCGCCCAGGTCGCCGTGCACCCCTAAGCATCCAGGGGAGGATAGCAGTACTATCGGGGCGCCGGCGGTCAGGGACTGTGCCCGCCCTCGGAATGGGAGCCGCCCTTGCCCTTCTTCTTCCGCCCCGCCGCCGCCGCCCGACCGCCGCCGGGCCGGAGCCGCCACCGAGCGCCCGACGACCGGCGGTGGAGCCGCCGGTGGTGCCGGAGATGGTGCGACGACTGCGGCCGCCTGGCGTGAACGTCGTCAGTCGCCGCAATCTGCGTTCTCGTTGGCGAGGCGGAGCTCTCGCACGAGCTTCGCGAGTGGTGGCAAAGTCCGCGCCGGGTGCAAGTCGGCGATGTTGTCGGCGGTCCGGGGGCGGGGGTTGAGGCCGCGGAGGAAGTTGAGGACGAGCCCGAAGTCGGTGATGGTGCGGCCGACATCGGCGGAGCGCGTCGGCGGTGGCCTTCATTCGGCTTGGCGTGACGCGATCTAGGAATGGCCCTCCGGTCATGGAGTGAAAACTCATGACCCGGAAGATGGTGTGCGGAGCCTTGTTGGCTTCAAGAGGCGCTTGATGGCGACCTAGAGCTGTAGCCAGATGCGGGTGCGGCGACGCAGCCAGGCCTATGACGTCGGCGGCCCTAAGAACCAAGGAGCCGAGCGCGGGGCGCGCATGCATCGGCAATGGCCCAAGCGGGATCGGTGGGGCGAGCCTCCGCCGTGCCGTCGATGTGAGGGAGGAGGCGAATTTCCGCAAATGAGGAGAAGAATGGTTCCCACCGATTGAAGTTGGGCTCGTCGGTTCGAGGGTCACCGGGATGTGGCTTTTGACGTTGATCGTCGCATAGGGGTGACGAACATGGCAGGGGAGCAGGGTGGTGCCCATGGTGCTCGAAATCCGAGGGATGTGGTGGAGTCAGGCGAATCGGTCATGGTGACCGGGGAGGGTGAGGTGGGCAGCACAGCCAGGGAGGGTCATGTGGGTGGGAGGGAGGGAGGGAGGAGGGATCTAGTATCTTGATGCCATGTAGAATGAAATAGACTGGGAATCACCGCACACCCATTGTGGGTGGGGAGCCTTTCATATATAGCCAATAGGCATGCATGGAAGTTACATACATGGGAAGCTATTCCCTGTACAAGGAAACAATCCTAGGCTATGAATAGAAACAATCCTAGGCTATACATGGCAGTCTCTAATCAGTCTCTAATTGATCATGATATATACATATCCTAATAGGGTCAAATCCCCTACTAGGAAATGTTTATTTGTCAATTGTTTTATTTGGTTAATATTTAAAATGCATGCCCTACCAGGCAATGGTTAGGTTGTTAATTGTGTTTTAAATGCAATGCCTCCTACCGGCATTGTGTAGGGGGTTATTGTCTTTTAAATGCATGCCCCGGGCAATGGGTATGGTGGTAATTGTCTTTTAAATGCATGCCCCTACCGGACAATTTGGTATTTGACAATTGTCTTTAAAATTCATGGCCCCTCCCAGCCAATGTGTATGGTGCAATTGTCCTTTAATTTCATGTCCCCGCCGGACAATGGTTTGGGGCAAATTGTCTTTAAATTGCATCACCCCTCCCATGGAATGTGTATGTTGCAATTTTGTTTTAATTGCATGCCCCCTATCAGCCCAATGGTTATGTTGAATTTGTCTTTTAAAATAAGCATTCTCCATTCTTACATTATGCTTGCAATGGGATATGTTGTAGTACAAAGTTTTAACTTTTTCCAATATAAAGTTCTATTAACTGGTGTTCAAACTTTTTTTTAATATGAAATTTATATTTTTCCTGTTTAACAGCTAAAGGACCTGAGTGAGACTCCATTTTTATCTGGTGCATTGTCTTCTACAATCTTTGCTAGATTGCCTGCACAAGTTGAGAGTTTCATAGGGAACTTGGCTCCAAACTATGACGGAATTTGGCAAGACACAACAATCAGTCCAATGTAATGACTCATTTTTCACCTTTTTAAGTAATTTTGTTTTGTTCATTCTAGTCAAATTTGTACTTGTAATTTTTTCTTGGGTACATCTCTTTATTTTTGGTGTATGCACTTTTTTAACAGGCAAAGAGTCAGATCAGAGACATGTGTAGCAAATTTTATAGAGACATCATGGGAGCATCAATTTCTGCGATCCAACCTGTTGTCTCCAGGCAACTGTGCTCCATGGCTGGTTTCCTTTGGAATAATCTTGGTGGTGGTGGCATTTGTGCTCCAGGAACTACTGATGTAGCAGGTACATCTTTTCATACAGAGAGTCATGGTGGGACCGTGACACCTGTTCAGGCACATAGGGATTTTGCTGCAGGGGTGATTACCTGTAGCAGAAGCACACAAAGAGATACAACATTTGTTCCTGAAGGTGTGAGAACCCGCAGCAGAAGTAGACAAAGGGATACAACAAGTGTTGCTGAAGGGGTGAGAACCTATAGAAGAAGCAGGCAAAAGCAATACATCAGCTGTTCAGATTGAAGTTGAAGATCCTGGATGGGCGACTACCAGTACCAATAACAGTGCATTGAACCCAACAGATGCATTAATGTCCAGTGCAAGAAGAAAGGGGAAAAAAAACTTCATCTTCAGCCCAATGTAGGATCTGCAAATAATGAAAACAACCCAAATTTGGACACTGGCCAGCACAATTCTTTTGGTGGCCTTGAGAACCCTGCTGCTCAGCCTTTTGTTGATCAGCCTGAAGGTAATGCTGAGGTGAACACTTCTGATAACAAAACTGCTGGTCGAGGAGGTAAACCGTTTGCTGAGTCTTTTGTAAACATAGAGGGTGTGAATGATTGTTCAAAAGTGCTTAATAACAACTTCATGTTAACTGCCTTTTCAACATCATGGCTCAAAAAAAAATTGTATCATCCGCATACTGAAGGATGGATGATCCATCCTGAATCAAATGCGGTATAACCCCTTCTGCCTGTCCTGCCTCCTTTAGCTCTCGCAATTAGTACAGCCAACATGTCAGCTACTATATTAAATAATATCGGAGACATGGGGTCACCTTGCCTAAGACCTTTTTTTAGTTTGGAAATATTAACCAAGTTGATCATTAATTTTAATATTAACATTACCCCCTGAGTAAATTTTTTATCCAGTCGAACCAAAAAAAATTTGGACCATTTCTCGATTTGTGTATGTCATACTTGCGAAGGGGTCATGCTAACCTTCTTTGTATTGTTCCAATTTTAGTAGGTGTCCCTAAAGAGACAAAAAAACTAAATTTAAAAGGAAAGCAGGCGGCAACTCGAACCCTGACCACTTAGCACACAACCATGAGCGCCAACCACTAGGATCAATTGCATTATAAATTTGGACCATTTCTCGGGCTCAATGGCTGATGAGTTCCATCTCCGATGGAAAATCAGCCGCACCAGCCCTCAATCTTCTGCTCCATCCAGTCCGATGTGGCCCTTTTTATTCTTCTACCATGTTCCATCGCCGCCGTCTCCGCAACTAGTGCCTGCCCATGGCCATGCACATCAGGACCTAAGCAGGCCCCCTTTGGCTATTGACCAATAATACTGCACATGTTTACAGGAAAATCTGCTGTATTTGATTATTGGAAATAAATTATATTCCTCTATTGTTGTCAATATAGAAGGATTGACAGGCTAGCTCAGTTTAATCAACCACGCCGTCAGTGTTTTTTTTTTCTTGCCACAAAACAGATTGCCTTTCTTACTCATAACAATAGTGTAATCATTTGAATATTTTATTTAATCAACCATATAGCAATGAAAGTGGAAGAGTGGTAGTGGTAGGTAAAACAATAGACTCTTGTTGACAGTTCTCAAGAATCCTCTGCATTGTCTTAGAAGTTCAGAAGCAAGTGACGCTAAATAAATGTAGCTACCTCTGCTACTTTTCTAAAAGAACCTGAGAGGGAAGCAAACGCGAAAGTGGGGGTTAAACGGCGGAAGCGAGAATGTCGGCTTGAGTAACGAAAACATTGGTGAGCATCCAATGCCCCGAAAACCCAAGGTTTCCTCCGCAAGGCTCGTCTGTCATTTATATTCAATTCTAATGTTTCGAGATTGGTCTATTTTTTGTTAGCTTAGCGTCGACATAAATTCATTTAATGATTACCAATTAGATTTGCACGATTGATGACTAAGTTAAAGGCAGTGGACTGACCAAAGCTCATTGTCAGAAGGGATCAGTGTTCTTTCTCCTCAACTAGTTCCTTTTGACATTTTGATTCTAATGTTGTTGACTTGGACATAATGGTGGATGGTACGTAGCTGAATGAAATGAAATAATATGCTTTCAAATCAAATCTATTTATTTCAGAGAAGCCTGTACTTGCTCTCTGTACGTCCATTTTTTTGGGAGAGCAGAAGAGATGATAGCACAATATGGTTGTTCATGCTCTGTGTTGGTTTAGATTGTATACCAAAACCAACTGTTGGCCTATTCTCAAAAAAAAAAAAAAAAAAAAAAAAAAAAAAGGTCTCAGTAACAGATGATCCATGTTTTGTGATACAGATCCATTATTTGGTCAGCTTTTTGATATTCAGTTTGCCCATGTGTCACAGCTGGAGCGAATCAACCGAAGCTTGACCGAGGAATTCTCTGCATTTATACGTTTTTATAGATTGGTGTGATTAGTTTGATTTTTGCTACTTATATTAGCCATGTGTGCATGTTATAAGTAGAATTCTTTGTTAATTTGCAAATATGTATCGAGAGATGTGATTAATTTATCATGCCAATCGAATTATTTACAGATGTGGTGTTTCTGTTGGCTTCCAGCCACTCCCAGCAGGTAATCCACCTGCTTCCTGCTCTCCCCTTGCCCCTGACCCGAGGTAGAAGATGAGCAGTGAGCTCAACACACACACACACACACACCGGCTAGAGCAGTGGCTCAGCCTGAAACTCTGAATGTGCAGGAATGAACTGATTTGCATTGCATATGGATACTCCTATATATACAAGCTACATGTACCAACTATGGTACTCTTAGGTATGGCTGGGTACAGCCCCCAACTACTCCTAGTACAGCTGAAATCATCCAAGGATGGATGATGTACTTCTACCTACTCCTAGGTACATGTGTGACATGAGCCACACCTTCTACATGGCTGGTCAGGCCATCTTCATGGCTGACGCCATGGCCTTACTGCTGCATTGTGATGGACAGCACAAGCTAATCCTAAACATGCCTAATCATGCAGCAAATCAATAAGCAATCAGCAGATTATGTCTTACAATTTTCCCCTAATCCTGCTGATGCTACTCAACCTTCACCATGCCGATCTTCTCCCTCAGCTCCATGAACCGAAGACGTCCGAGCGACTTGGTGAAGATGTCAGCGAGTTGCCGCTCGGGTGTCGACGAACTCGATGACGACGTGCCCTCCATCGACGCAATCTCGAAGGAAGTGGAACTTCACATCGATATGCTTGCTCGGCCGTGGAGAACAGATTCTTTGCCGCCCGCGATTGGGCTGGTTGTCCACCTTCAATCTTTGGAGGGCGAGGCTCGGCGCCGGTGAGCTCCCAACAGCCGGCCGCGGCCGAACTACTGCACGCGCGCCGGTGGCATGCGGCGTGCTACGCCGCAGGTCGACAATACACCATCTTCTCGCTTCACGGACGCCAGGCCACCGGCGCCTCAAGGAAGACGATCACGCCCGTCGTGCTCCGCCTCCCATCCACGCCCCCGACCATGTCCGAAGTCGCCAACATCGTGAGCTCCCCGCTCACTCTCCCCGGGCCTTGGGCGGAACCTCGCTGAAAGCCGTCGGTGAAGCCCGCCGCCCTTGGGAAGGCGATGCCCGAGTCCAAGGTGCCCGGGCGTAGCGCGGCGACCGTTTGACCGTTGTCCGATGGTCCGCCCTTGGATCCCCGAGGAAACGACTCACGCACCCGACGCGAGCGCGATGTCCGGCCGGTGTGAGTCGACCATCTCGAGCCGCCGGCGATGCTGCGGTAGAGCGTCGCGTCCACCGCCTCGCCGTCTTTGTTTTTGGACAGCTTGAGCCGCTCCTCCATCGGTGTTGCCATGGGCTTGCAGCCCCCAAAATTCGCCCCTTTCAAAGAAAGAGCGCATAGGCGGCCCGCGTCACCTTCTCCTTCCCCGCTTCACCTCGATGCCGAGGTAGTAGGACACGCCCGAGGTCGCTCATCTTGAATCGCGCCGCCATTTCCTCCTTGAAGGCGCCGATGTCCCTCGGCCGTGCTCCGGTGGCGATTAGATCGTCGGCGTACACCCCGACGATGAGCAACTCCTTCCCGTCGTCGGGTGTACAGCGCGTGCTCCGTCCCCGCACCGCGTGAACCCAAGCTCCGCCATGGTGGCGTCGAGCTTGGCGTTCCACGCCCGAGCTGCCGCGCCCGTGAGGCGCCTTGCGCAGCGAAACACCTTCTTCTCCGCCCGGCACTGCAAAGCCCGGCGCTTGCGGACGTAGACCTCCTTCGCCAAATCGCCGTTCAAGAACGCGGACTTGACATCAAGGTGATGCACCGCCGGGCCAGCGCCCGCGGCGCGAGCAAGAGCCGCCGCGGACTCCATGCGCGCGCCGGGGCAAATACTTCCTCGAAAGTCGATGCCCTCTCGCTGCACGAACCCTCGGCCACGAGCCGCGCTTTGTGTTTCACCACCTCGCCCGGCCGTTCTTCTTCACCTTGAAGACCCATTTGAGCCCGATCGGCGGCATCCCGCCGGCGGATCAACTAGCTCCAGGTCCGATTGGCCTCAATTGATCGCATCTCCTCCCGCGCATTGCCGTCCGCCACGCCGCGTCACGCTCTGCGACTCGCGTGATGGCCGCTCCTCCAGCGGACATGAGCGGCCGGCCGTGGTCGTCGCCGAGCGCGCGCCAGCCCGCGCGCCTCGCCCCCCGACACGTTGTCCACCCGACGAAAGCGGACCGCCTCCCCGTCGTGGAAGGCATCGGCGTAGTCCGCCACGTCGCCGGGAGGGGTGGCGAACTCCACCACCTCTGTGGCTGCCACCGGTGTCCCCCCCTTCCTCGCAAAGCGGGGGAGGCCGCCGAGGAACTTGAGCACGCCGCGCCAGGGACTCGACGGCTCCACCGCCTCCGCCGCAGGCTCCTGTGGCTGCTCGATGATGCCTTGCCGGTGCTCGATCACCAGCTGTTCGACGACGAAATCGCTGGAGAAATCGTCGCCCGAACTCCTCGCATCTTCCGCCCCGCTATGTCCCAACTCCATGCCGCCGCCTCGTCGAAGACGACGTCCCGGGACACCACGACCTTCCCCCGAGCTGGATCGTAGAGACGATAGGCCTTCGTCCCTTCCTCGTACCCCAGGAACACCATCTTGGTGCTCCGGTCCTCCAGCTTGCTCAGCCCGGCTTCACGTTCTTCACGTGCCCGACGCAGCCGGGGGTCGCGGTGTTCGACATTTGGTTTGCGCCGTGCCACGCCTCAAGGCGTCATCCCTTCACGACCTTGGTCGGGGATCGGTTGAGGACGTAGACGGCCGTGGTGACCGCCTCTCCCCAGAACGCCGCCGGCACATTCTTCGCCTTCATCATCGAGCGGGCCATCCCAACGATGGTTTGGTTCCGCCGCTCGACCACGCCATTCTGCTGTGGCGTGTACGCGCCGTCGTCGGCGTGCCACCCTCCTCGGCGCAATAGCCGGGCGAACTCCACCGCCGTGAACTCGCCGCCACGATCCGTGCGCGAAGACGCCGCAGGCCGCTGTCGGAAGTCCGCCGCCGCGCCTTGAAGCGCTGATGGCCTCGGCCGCCTCGTCGCCGGCGACAAGAGCTGCGACCACATCATCCTCGGGCCGCGGTCGTCGACGAGGAGGAGGAAGTAGCGCCGCCCGCCGTGCGTCGCCGGAGTGATGGGGCCGCAGAGGTCACCGTGGACGAGCTGGAGCACCTCCTTCGCCCGGTGCCCAGCCGCCCGCGGGAACGGCGGCCGCCTACGCTCGGCCGCCGCAGCGGTCACACAGGCCGCTGCGTGCTCCGATCCTCGGCAGCCCGCTCACCATCTTGCTCAGCGCCGCAAGCGCCTCGAAGCTCAGTGGCCGAACTCCCCCGCCACAGCCATGGCTCCTCCGTGCACGCCGCCTTGAGACACACCGGACTTGATCGGCACCCTCCGACCCGCTCATCCGGTGACCGAGGTCGGCGATGCTGTCACGCGGGATGAAGTAGACATCCCGGAGCACTCGGTGCTCGCCGTTCGCGCACCGGAAGACGAGCGGTGCCGCCCGCGGATGGCCACCAGCGAGCCGTCGCCGAACCCTGACCGATCCGGTCTTGTCCTCGTCGAGGTCGGAGAAGAACGCCCCCTCTTCCCGGTCATGTGGTTCTTTGGCGCCGGAGTCCAGTACCACCTCGCTCCTTCGTCGCCGACCGCTCCCAACAAAGACTTGGGCTCGGCGATGTCGGCGGTTCAAGACGGCGATGACCTGCCTCCTCCGCCTCTCTCGCCTCTCCCTCCCGGAGAGCGCGACTACGCCATGAGCGTAGCGCGGCGTTCGTCGTCGTCATCGTCGTCTTGAGCCAGGTGGGCCTCCTCTTGCTTATTCTCCTTCTTCAGCGGACACTCCTTGGCCCAGTGACCAGACTTGCCACACTTGCGGCAGCCGTCGGGGTCGAAGCCCTTCTTCTTCCCCTTGCCAGGCGGCTTGCCTGACTTCTTCCCGCCGCCGCCGGGCGCCACCCTTTTGCCGCGGCCAGAGAGGAGCCGCGCCGTGCCGCTTCATGCGCGCGCTCCACTCCTCCTCGGTGAGCAACAGCTTGCCGTTGTCGTCTTTCTTCTCCTCGAGCTGCGCGCTGGTCCGCCCCTCCGACAGACGGAGGCGACCCACGACGTCCTCGACGGAGACGGTGTCCAAGTCCACCGTGGCCTCGATGGTGAGGGCCATCGCGGCGTACTTGGGCGGACACGCACAGAGCAGCTTGGAGACGACGTACTCGTCCTCCATCTTCTTCCCGAGGGAGGCCATCTGACTGACCAAGCCCTCAAGACGGAGTGCGAAGTCCTCCACGCCCTCGCCGGCGCGGAACTTGGCGTCGTTGAACTCCTTCCGTAGTTGCTGGATCCTTGCCTTCTTGGCACGGTCCGAGCCGATGCGGTAGGATTCCAGCATCACCCACGCCTCGTGCGCCGTCTTCTTCCGCCCAATGGACTCGTGGAACTCCGACGGCGTGGACGAGAGCAGAGCATCCATGGCGGACACCTGCTCATCCTCGTCGCCGACGCCCTCGGTCATCACCTTCCAGAGATGGCGTGCCTTGAGCTTCCACTGCATGAGCACCGCCCACTCGCCGTAGTTGGTGCGGGTGAGCTGCGGCCAGTCCCGCGAGCTCATCTCCCTCACCGTCCTCACCACAACCTCCCGGGCGCACCTCTCGCCACCACCGCGCCATCACCAGCGCCCTCAACCGACTTCCCGCCGGCTCCGGTCTCGGTGTCGCCCGCCATCGCTCCGCCCGGTGGGCTAGGAACGACGATTACGGCTCCGATACCACTTGTTGGCTTCCAGCCACTCCCCAGCCAAAATCCACCCGCTTCCTGCTCTCCCCCTTGCCCCTGACCCGAGGTAGAAGATGAGCAGTGAGCTCAACACACACACACACACCGGCTGGAGCAGTGGCTCAGCCTGAAACTCTGAATGTGCAGGAATGAACTGATTTGCATTGCATATGGATACTCCTATATATACAAGCTACATGTGCCAACTATGGTACTCTTAGGTATGGCTGGGTACAGCCCCCAACTACTCCTAGTACAGCTGAAATCATCCATGGATGATGTACTTCTACCTACTCCTAGGTACATGTGTGACATGAGCCACACCTTCTACATGGCTGGTCAGGCCATCTTCATGGCTGACGCCATGGCCTTGCTGCTGCATTGTGATGGACAGCACAAGCTAATCCTAAACATGCCTAATCATGCAGCAAATCAATAAGCAATCAGCAGATTATGTCTTACAGTTTCAAATACTGCATGTTTCATATATCATTAAAATTCTTCAAGAGTGTACCATCACGATAAATAGGGATTACTGCACTAAACATGCAGATACCTTTTTATGGTAATAATGTGTTCAGAACAACCAGCTTCTCTCATCTAATTTGAATCCCTCGATATAGTATCATGTATTAAATTCTTGACCACTTCTCTTTGATAACAGGAATTAGGAGATCCAGGTTTTAGCATCAGACTTAACATCTACTCATTATAAGGTGGCACTATATTTTCTTCTATGGCAAAGAAAGCCCTGCATCTTTTCAGCAAATACCATCAATCTGCATGTGGGTACCCATTTGATATATCTGAAGTTCTGAACCAGTAACCTATGTGTTACAAGATGGATACGCCTTGATATCGAACTTCCGCATTTGACTTTTAAAGGCACTCTTTTAACGATTATAAAATGTGCATTAATCAGATGAAGGTATAGTTCAAATAATATGTCATTCACCTGATCATAAACTGCTTCAAAAATATTTGAACTACCTGTTTTTACTACAGGAGAAAAAATAACTTCATGACAGATCAGTAGTTTGGAAGGAGATATCAGAGGAACTTCCAAGAAAAGCTATGATATAAATTAGGTGTGTGAATATTTGAGTGGAGATTCTCCAGCACCTGTAGGAAGGTGTAGCACCAGCAATATAGCAGTGCTGGAACCTTTGTTCACTGCGTGAATGCTATTTCATGCTTCATACTGCAATGAGCTAGAATCAGTGAATCATTTGTTTTTCGAATGTTTTGGCTAAAAGGATTTGCTTT
Source organism: Hyparrhenia diplandra (assembly GCA_015847255.1). Classification (NCBI taxonomy): domain Eukaryota; kingdom Viridiplantae; phylum Streptophyta; class Magnoliopsida; order Poales; family Poaceae; genus Hyparrhenia; species Hyparrhenia diplandra. The sequence goes on along the minus strand of JADLZK010009251.1, from coordinate 60,543 downwards.
GAGATTGCTGAGGTTTTAAACCTGAGGGGCAATTGGGACTTTCAATTTATAGCTACCTTTTGGATTGCAAATGAAAAGCAATGTACTAACATCATTAGCTCGGTTGTGCTTTGGTGCCTTTGGAATTTGCGTAACAAGATGTATTTTCAGGGGCTTACAAGGACAGGGAAAAGGCAGTGTTGCGTTGGATTGCCAAGATTCTGAGAAGATGGATACCGTTGTACGATCAAGACCTGGGAGACATTACGATCCAGCCTGAGCATGCGCGAGATCTAAACTCCAATAATCTTCAGAATGTAAATAGTTCTTCTTCTCTGGCTTTCGGCGTTTAGGCCTTCTGTTCTGAACTCATTTTATGTTAAAACTTTGGTAGGTGCGCCGATACGCTGTGCTGAATGTTTGAACGCTTTTATAGCAATAAAGCAGGGGTACTTTGAAAATTCTTGAGGCCACCATAACACAAGAGGAACCTAAGGCAGCTGCGATTGTTACGGGGCAAACTGCACGCCGGACTGTAGGATCCACACAGAAGAAAGCATGAACATTCCTTCCTGTGCACATAGCCAGAATGGAAGAATCTGCAACACTAAAACAGGAAACAATCAAAGCTCACCAAACAACACTTGGAGGAAGTTACTGAAGGATCTGCAACACTGAAAAGAAACAATCAAAGCTCACTGCAAACAACACTTGGAGGAAGTTACTGTCTCCATACCCAAAAAGCTTACGTTTGGACAGCGACACGGTCTCAAAAACACAACTTCAACCTTTTATTATTATAAAAGTATTTATCGAAGAGTGATATATGTATATTTTTATGAAATTATTTTTTAAGACAAATATATTCATATAGGTTTGACATTTGCAAACTCAACGACGTAAAAGTTATTGATGATTTATATTCTCAATGTTTGATCCAAACCTTATCCTAAACGTCAAGCTTTTTAGGTTTTTTTAGATAATGCCAAGCTTTTTAGGTATGGGGAGAGTATTAAAGTATTCATCTTAGTGTTCTCAATTCCTGATAGGACCCCATTTGCTTACTACTACTCTCTATACAGTCATGGACAAACACATGGAGAACCTACCTTTTCAATGAATGTAGAGAATACCTGATGGTACGGTGCATGAATTTGAAGGACTTGAAATTGCTCAAATCTCCATAAAATCACGTAGAAACAAAAAATATTTCCTAAATGCTACATGATGAGCGCGTCTTGCTGATTCACGCTCGCCTCGCACATCGTGCGAGCCGTCCGATTTGGAGGAAACACATCAGCACCGCACAAGTCGGTTGCCTCCTTCCCTTCCCCAAGCACTAAGTGTCGCACCCGCACAAGCCGCCTCCTCTCGCTCGCGAACTCTCTCCTCCTCCTCCCACCGGGCGGCTAGCGGCGGTCGCGCTCCTCGCCCTCCCCCATGCGGGCCACACCGCCACCAGCTCCATGTGTCCCTCCTCCCCTAGCCTACCCCTGCGCGCGGATTTGGAGGATCCGGCAGCGGCGGCGATGGATCCATCAAATCCGACACGTCAACCACGGATCCGCCACAGGTAGGCCTTGTGCTTCTCTGTTCTCCTCTCTACTCCTCCAACTCCGGCGAGCTCTTCCCCTTCGTCTCCAACTCCGGTGGGGTATAGATTGTCCGGTCGGCCGAGGGAGGCAGGTAGGACAGCGGTGGGAATGGTGGACGGGGCGGCTTAGAGTGCGGTTGGCGCGTGTGGGGGGCGGTCGGGCCAAGTTGGGGCGGGGTAGCCTCACCGATGTTAGAGAAGATGGCGGCGACGAGCTTGCCGGAGCCTGGAGAATATGGTGGCGACGAGGGACGGGGAGGGTAAGAGAGCGGTAGCCGCAACGAGCTAGGGTTTGGTCGGGCTCCGGTGAGCTAGGGCCCGCGGCCCTAGCTCGGTGGGGTGGTGGCAGCAGCTGGGCGGGCGGGGTGCCAAAGGCATTGAAGAGAGAGTTGTTAGTTTTTTTTATTGCAACTCAAATACTCCAATGCTACAGAGGTGTTGAAATCTCATGTTTGGTTTTGGAAATTGATGACACACTTGTATGCTAATCCTTTGCTCTAAGTGTGACTTGAGAGATAGGATTACGTGGATGACGTGGAGCATGATGATCATGAACATGGACGATGATGGTGGACATGATGGATCGTCAAGCTCATCGGTCGGTTTGGAAAGGACCCGAGAGATCAAGGCAAAGGTATACTTGATAGGGTTTTCTTTCGGTGATCAAGACACGATAGAGCGTGTGATCACATTATAGGATAGATGGCCGACAATCAAGAGGGGATGTCGTGACCAATCCTTTGGTGAAGTGCTTCTGGGTCCAATTGACTTGCATATTGCATTTAGGACAATGAGAGCACTAACTTCGTTCTTACCTAATCGATTGACATGCTAACATAAGTGATAACGTGATCATCTTCGACGTGTTGGCAATATATGGCAAGAAGCGAAGCAAGGTTGAAGCAAAGGGCGACAACAAAATGAAGAACACGCGAAAAAGCCGACCGACGCTGCGGTGTTGAGCTCGATTGGAGCTTGTTCGAGGCCACACTGGTGGTTTGTGAGGGGTCGTTCTTTTACCCCGCGGAGATTCACGAAAGGAGCACTAGTGGATTGCTCGTGGCTTGTTTGATCCTCTCTTGTGATCGGTGTGCTTGAGCTCCCACCGGGGATTTGGCACCGTGCCATTAAGCTTAGCAACTGTCAAGTGAGTGTATCGCCACAACGGGGACTAGCGTGCCGGCAAGCACGTGAACCTCGGTGAAAAATCATCGTGTCAATTGTGCTAGCTCGTTGGAGATTTCTTGTACACGGTGATTGGCTTCAACCTCGACACTACACCGGTGGTATTGTATTCTAGCACCCCTTTGCATTCCTTTGCTAATATATCTTGTTAGGGTGCTTATCTTGTGTAGCTTGTTACCTTGTTAGCTTTGCTTAGCTCCTAGTAATTGTTCTAGTTAGTATATATTGTCCACCTAGGAGTAAGATAGCGACATAGCTATTGTTTGTGATTAGAGACAATAGAATTGAATTGTGGCTTGCATAGCTAGCTCGTAGCATCGCTTATTTAGCTTCGCCATCTTATTCACTAATCCGTTTGTTTAGTGTTGTTGCAAGAAATTTTATTTGGCTATCCCCCCCCTCCTAGCCATTAGGACCTTTAAGGTGTGTAGGCTCCAACCTAAAATCCTGCGGCGTGCAAGCTATAGCAATGTCCAAAATATTTTGAACTCTTTCAAAAATAGTGACTACAACTGGTATTGAGCTTCCAATACAGCTCGGGTGAGTAAAATTAGTTGATAACAACCTAGACCGTGCGAGAACTATTACTTCTAAGATGAACGAGTTCAAATCTAGGCACAAAGATTGGAGAATATGTTCAACTATTACTAAAGTTGGTGTGGCCTTTGTTGTAAATCGAGAGATGCACACACGCACAATAGAGAAACACAAACATAGAGAGAGTTTGAGAGGAAGAGGATCTTTGTATTTCACTCTCATTTTTCCGGGTTACAAAGGTGGAAAGGGGCTCTTCCTTCCTTTTATAGAGGGGAACCCTGGATGCTTGCAAGTTTGTACAGTGTTTGAATTCATTAACATTCTTCCTCCTCTTCATTAATTTGGCCATCTTCAAAGTCACTTGTTCATATATTGTTTCTTGACTTTGAATCATAACAGCCTTATCTTTAGTCGACGACTTTTTTCTATATGATCCTGATTTTTTTAAGCCACAAATATCTTTGGCCTAAAACTGAAGTTTCATGCTGATGGTAGGCAAGTAGGGTGTTGCATTTCTTAAGCGCAATCACTAGAAACAGGTTTAGAACCCATCTCGATAACGGCGCCTAGAAATGCGCCGTTAACATTCCTAAGTGAAACCACCGTGTTGGTGATAACACTAGGTACATCAACGGTGATAGATCTTGCCTAAGAAGATATTCATCCGCAAGCGTACGGATCTATCATTGTAGCATTTCACCCGGAAGTATTCAGGGTATCGTTATTTATATTTTCCCAAAGGAAGGCATGGTGTAAAAGTCTCTAATTCGGACATGGTCAAGATGACACGAATGTATAATAGACCAATGCTCATAATAGGTGTAAAATAGGAATAGGTAATAAGATAACTTGACACACACTCTTAAGCCAATCTCAAGGATAAATGTAAAAGAATGAATAAAAGAATAAATCTAATTTGGAGCAGGCATATCCTAGATAGTCATGTCAAGATAGCAGATACACACATGTTTTATTGTGAGAGATTCTAAGTCAAGCTCGTCAAGGTCTCTGCCGAATTACTTCGGGCACCGGCAATCGCCCAAAATGGGATGGAGACCGGCAATTGCACTGCGCCACACCCGAACGTGGGGGGATTACAAGGGACGGACAAGGCTGTCACAACCCAGCCGCCTACCCCCTCAACCGTGGGATGTGCCACAAAAGATAGGCAACCCTTAGTCTAGACACCACGTCTACACTAGTGATTATTACTCTGGCGTGTATACAAGGCTTACCCGTCCCCGGGGTCCTTCTACCAGAGCACCGCCCCCGAAGGAACGACTATCAATCCCGCAACCCAACATCAACCAAGTCTAACTCTAAATAGAACTCATCATAACATTCTAACTCTTGATCTAAACATGTATGTATGATAAATGAAGCATGATGTTCCATAAGATAAGATCATCAAGATTATGTCAATAGGACTTTGCTCTAATTCAAGAACATGACTATATTGATAAGTAGAGAACAAGAACAAGATGAAGAACTCTAAATTGATCATACCGAATAGCTTCAAAATGTCTTGCTCTCCTTTATTAATCCTTGCCAAACTCCTCCTAAGTACAAACTAAGAAGAAGAAAAAGAAGAAGAAGAAAGAAAGAAAGAAGAAGAAGAAGAAAGAAGAAGAAAGGGAGAGGAAGAAGAAGAAGAAGAAGAAGAAGAAGAAGAAGAGAGAGGCTACATTGTGTGGTGTGTGTTACAATGGTGGGAGATGGCCTCCTTTTATAGGTAGAGGAGAGGGGGCTCATTGGAAAATGTCCCTCCCCACATGGAAGGAGCCAAAACCGACCTAGGAGTACCTTCCATGTACGCCAAACCGACCATCCCACGCCGGTTTCACCCGCTTTTGGAAGGTAACAAACCGCCTCGCCAAAGTTGGGCCCGAACCGCCCCCGGCAGGGGGTGCGGCCGCACTTTGGGGTGCGCTGCAAGCACCCGGCCGGGGCCCGTTCGGGCCGGGCCTTGGCAGGGGCGGGCGTGTTTGGGTTTGAAACGCTGTGTGGCGGTGTGTGCTCGCCCGCTCTGCGTGTTTTGTCCATTTCTCCCTTGGGCTTGATATTCTTCGTGAATGCGCTTTCCGGAGGCGCCTTTTGGTGCATTTTCCACTTGTTTCTTATATAGATCTCGCACAATAGTATTTTGGCACTACAAGTGGAATTATGTCAATAATAAATGTATATGTGTGTAGCAAGGTATAGTTTCAACCCCTAATTGGTAGAATGTTGACGTTAAAAATATGTCGTTAGTGACCGTCAACAAACTCCCCAAGCTTACCCTTTGCACGTCCTCGAGCAAAAAAAGATAAGTACTTGGTTGTTGATCGAGGAGTTGCTACTATGCCGATTATGTTTTTCAAGTGCCGGGGTTATAATAAGATTTTCTACTAGAGTTTGAATACAATGGCACATCTTTTTCTCACCCTTTATTACCTTTCATCGTAGCGGGGCTTTTTAGCTTTTCTCAAAGCCTTGGGCGGTTGCCGATAGAACGGCTATAACAGAAATTTTTTCATTCATCCTTTTGATCAACTTTCTCATCCGGGATTTATTTATTTAAGTTCTATTTTTTTTTTTCTTGAGCAAGTATGGGCTTTATTGCTATATATATATATATATATATATATATATATATATATATATATATATATATATATATATATATATATATATTTGGAGAGGTGGGCTCTGCTCGCCCTAGACTTTTGTCTTTTATTTCCTCTCTCTTTTTTTTTTTTGGAGATGTGGGCTCTACTCGCCCTCGGACTCATGTCCTTTTTTCATCTTTTTTTTTATTTTTTTTGTATATTTTTTTTAGCATAGCCCATATCTTTTCTCTTTTCTTTCAAATTAGATTCCCGGATGTCAAGTTTCTCATTTTGGACGAAATCATAGCAAATCCATTTGTACCATATCATACTTGGCAACAACTTAGACTAGATAAAGCCTATGCAACCCACATGAATCAGGGTTTTTCAGATGAGTTTTTAGACTTAGCCACTAAACCCAAACTTTAGAGAAATTCGAATTATAAACTAGGCACACACTTGTGCAAAACATAAGACAGAGCAACTATTCATCATTTCAACAAGGGTAGAACTAAACATTTCTACAACACATATATATGAAGTGGAATAACTCTCCTCTCTCTCTTTCTTCTTCCCTCTTTTTTTTTATTATTTTATTATTCTCATACCTCATCATTCATATAAGATAATAAAATAACCGAATGGAATGTGAGATACGAGTTACCTTTGTGGGGAGTCCTCCCCAAGCTAGCTTTTGACTTACCTTAGGTTTATGAACGTTGCTAGCTTGTGAACGCTATGAGTAGATCTTTGATTAACATCATTTTTTGAGCGTGCCAGACTCCCCCAAGCCTGTCTTGTGATGATCTTGGAAGAGTGGGACAATCATTCTTGGGGTTTCAAAGGTTTTTTCATTATCATTGTTGTTATTATTATTATTATTATTATTATTATTATTATTATTATTATTATTATTATTATTATTTGGTTCACCAAACAATTTCTGATCTCCATTGTCATCTCTTAGACTTACCCTCATGATGTTTGATAAAATCCTGCAGGGGTTAGTCCATAGATTTGAGAGCAATAAGATTCATCCAATGAAGATTAAGACTTTGAAAGGTGAACAAAAAGATTATTTTTTTTAATAATTTATTTATATATATTTTATGTAATAAATATTTTTGTTAATTTTGATAATAAAATATTTTATAAAATATATATTTTTAAAAAAAAAATATACCCTATTTTTTTTTTTTTTTGAAATATACCCCATTTTTTTTTTTTGAAATATACCCCTTTTTTTTTTCTTTTTGAAATATTCCCCATTTTTTTTTGGCATGGTAATGAAAAAGATGAGAGTGAAAGGTTCACATTACCATGTTTTTGGTCCTCCCCAAGCTGGCTCAAAGCCCATTGGATCGGGGTTTTGCCCCGTGTCCCTTTTTTGGGGGCTTTTCCTGCATGGTTAGTATATGGTAGATTCACGAGTGGATTTACCATCCTTCATGATTACCAAATTTCAAAACATATGCAGGAAGGAGCAAAAGAGAGCTTGTTTTTTTTTTTCAAAGATTTTTATTTTAGGATTTTATTATCAAGGGAGAACATAAAAGCTTCACCAAACTTTTCATACTCAAACAAGGCTAAGATAAAGATGCAAAATAAGTCTAGCCTTGTTTTATCTCCATGATGAAATAATTAATTAATTTATATATATATATATATATATATTTATATATGGAGATAAGTATGAGTAAAAAAGAATTGGTGAATTATTACCTTTGTGTACCTGAGTGTGTGTGTACCAACCACGCATGAAGGCAAAATGTTGAAACTCCCGCGGTGGTAGCTTGATGATCCATCTCAGCGGGCCACGAGGCTTAGGTGATACACACAGTAGTGTATATGGACCATGGGCCTTAGTGGTCACAAAGGTGTAAAGGAGGATGTCCTCCTTTCCTTTTCCTTCTTTTTTTTCTTTTCCTTTTATAGCAAGGGGAGGCTCATCTCTTATTCATCTTTTTTTTTCTTTTTTTCTTTTTTTTTTTTACTTCTCTCACTTTTTTTATGATCCCCTTGTACGTGAACCTGATATTATCACCGTCCTCCCTCTCACACTTGGACTTTCGTGAAAAGGTTGAGTGTGCAAGATCGTGGTCTCCTTTTTTAAGTGCGTTCCTCCGCCCAAGAGCATCAAAGTTTTCTTATTGATTGATGTAGCCCCCATATTTTCAAGCGTTGCGTGCCCCTTTCTTCTTCTTAGTCTCCACCTGAAATGGTTAGTGATAAGAATACCCGAAGGTGCATACGAACTTGATAGCATATCCTTGCTTTTTATTTATAGGATTTTTTTTTCGTCGTTTTTTTTATAAAAGATTTTCTTTTCTTTTTATAAGAATTTTTTTATATATATATAAAAGATTTTTTTTCTTTTTAGATAAGCCTAACATGAACAAAGATGACTACACATGCATATTATCGGGAACATGTCCTAATAGATCATCCCTTTAACCAACGCCTTCCCCGACAACGGCGCCGAAATGCTTGTTGCATTTCTTAAGCGCAATCACTAGAAACAGGTTTAGAACCCATCTCGATAACGGCGCCTAGAAATGCGCCGTTGACATTCCTAAGTGAAACCACCGTGTCGGGTGATAACACTAGGTACATCAACGGTGATAGATCTTGCCTAAGAAGATATTCATCCGCAAGCGTGCATTTTATCTATCATTGTAGCATTTCACCCTAAGTATTCGAGGGGTATCGTTATTTATATTTTCCCAAAAGGAAGGCATGGTGTAAAAGTCTCTAATTCGGACATGGTCAAGATGACACGAATGTATAATTAGACCAATGCTCTAATTCGGACTTTGGGGTCGCGCGCCACTCTGGGGGCTTCGGGCCAGGCCTTGGCAGTTGGCGTGTTTGGGCTTGAAAAGTTGTGTGGCGGTGTGTGCTCGGCCCGATTCTGCGTGTTTTGTCCATTTCTCCCTTGGGCTTGATATTCTTCGTGAATGCGCTTTCGGGGAGGCGCCTTTTTGGTGTATTTTCCACTTGTTTCTTATATAGATCTGCACAATAGTATTTTGGCACTACAAGTGGAATTATGTCAATAATAAATGTATATGTGTGTAGCAAGGTATAGTTTCAACCCCTAATTGGTAGAATGTTGACGTTAAAAAATATGTCGTTAGTGACCGTCAACATAGGGCCTATTTTGTGCGATCCTTTGAACTTATTGTCATTCTAATTCTAATTATCTTATGAATATAAACTGTAGTATTTTAGTACACTTTGCTTTTTACAAGATGCAACAACAACAACAACAACAACATAGCCTTTAGTCCCAAGCTAGTTGGGGTAGGCTAGAGATGAAACCCATATGAAACAAAGATAAAAGAACGTAAAAAGGTACAAGACAAAAAGATAAAGATAGGGTAGATAGAAAAGGAAACAAAGTCATGGTTCAGCACGTTGATAGCTAGCCTCCATGCGCTCCCGTCCAAGGCTAAATCCTTGGAGATATTCCACTCCTTAAGGTCTCTCTTAACCGCCTCGTCCCAAGTCGGTCCTAGGTCGACCTCTACCTCTCTTTACATTATCTACCCGCTCTAGAACTCCACTACGCATCGGCGCCTCGGGGAGGCTGTTGACACTTGTTAATGCATACTTTTAATTGTCAATTAAACATGGAAAAGGACTAAAATATAATTAGACAACCTTATTAGGGTTTATACTAATGATTTCCATGAGTTTTGGTAAAGTTGTGATTTGCGGGGACTTAACGTGTAAAACGGTAGAAATCGTAACGCAATCCAACTCCGAAGCAAGACTAGAAGGCTCGAATACACCCGACATGAACGAAACTTGACAATCAAGAAAACATCATCTAGAAGACTCCGTAAGCCACGACGCATCGCGGGCCCGAGTGGAGCCCACCCTCGGGCTAATCAGCCGATCGGCCCGGCTTGGCCCCCAAGTCGCCCCTCGCTTTCCGCAATGTTCCTCCACCACCTCTAAGACGCAATCTAATCCGGTCGTTTGATGTCGCTTGATCCGAGGGCGTCGGTTAAGCATGAGATGCATGAAGGTTAATACCACATTGCTCGCCGAAGTCAAGAGACATAAGAAGACCCATATATATAGACCCCCCGTGCCCTCGATTCAATCAATCTCAATTCAATCTTCAATTCAATCGATCATCAACGACGACAAGAGATAGAAGCTCTAGATTAGAATTAGATTGAGAGTTAGTTTTGCAAGTTGAGAGAATTAGAGTGCGGTTGAGGCGGAGTTGAAGGAAGGCCCTGAGTCGTCTGGCGCCTCCATCTTCTTCCTCCTCCGAGTTGGCGCCTCCATCATCGTCTCCCCGAGCCGATGCCATTGGAGCACGACTCTCGAGATCTTGTGGATTGTTCGAATTCCATTCGAGTAAGTGATATTGTCTCTATTGTTCTTAAGGTTCGTATTTCTTTGATAAGATTACTTTGATTCCTCGTCCGCTCTTGAATTAAAGTTGTTAGATTAATGTAAGCGTGGTGCTTAGATTGACTAGCTTATTACGAATACCTTCTATAGGCCGGGTGAAAACACTTGTTAAGGCCGATCGTAGTGGTGACAAAGACTATTGAGTCCTTTGTTACGCCCGCCCCGTTTATAGAAATCGTAGGGAGACCCCCAAGCGTTGTTAGCGTAGAATCCCTTTATTAAGAGTTTCTTCATGACAACCCCTCTTAAGAACAATGTGCAAATGATTTACTTGAAGTGAGAACAAGACCTTCCTACTAGAACTCCTTATCTTTATTATCTATCTAGTTTTATTAAACCACTTTCGAGATCATTAGTAAATCTCAAGAACCCCTTCTCTACGTTCTCCCCGTGGATTCGATATTTAAAACCCATCACCCCGGGTGAAGTGCTCACCGGTATCCGTGCGCTTGCGGATTATCCATCATAATATTCCTCAGGCTTAGGAAATACCAACAAGCATTTACGGCGCCGTTGTCGGGAGAACGGTTTAGAGATTTCTTGAGTATACTTTTATCTTTTCTTTTAGTTTAAATTCTTATCCTTTTTCTTTATCATGGATACTACATCCATTAAAGATTTTTTTAAGCACCTACTGAGCTTAGCCTTAGGCCTATACCACCATCCAAACCAATTCTATCCGAGGCCTATGAGCTACGCCCAGCAGTTAATAGAGATGGTCCAAACCAACACTTTCTTAGGAATAGAAGACGAAGACCCTTATCATCATCTCCAACAATTTGAGCAAACATGTGATTGCCTTCATATAGAGGGTATGTCCGATGAGACTATCCGTTGGAAGCTCTTTCCATTCACATTGAAAGGAAAAAGCTCGCCAATGGTATGACGTAACCAAGGAGAAGAAGAAAGGCGATTGGGGAACCCTCCGTGCAGATTTCGCAGCGGATTTCTACCCCCGCTTCCAAAGTAGTCAACCTTAGAACCCCAGATCATATCTTTCAAACAGGAGGATAGTGAGTCGTTGAGTTCATCCTGAACGTTTTTGAACTTCTTTGCAAGTCCGGACCGGATCTAGGCCTTCAAGACCACATTTTACTTCAACATTTCTACATTGGTCTTAATAAAGAATCTAGAGCCTATTTGATTAAAAGAATAAAGGTTATCTGTTTCTAACCAATTCAAGCTCGAGATCCTAAAGTGTAGGTATGACCATGGAAATATAATCATGATCCATGCTTAGACCATCCTTTTATCGAGGGCGAGTAAAAGCCTAAGTGTGGGGGGAGTTTGTTGACACTTGTTAATGCATACTTTTAATTGTCAATTAAACATGGAAAAGGACTAAAATATAATTAGACAACCTTATTAGGGGTTTATACTAATGATTTCCATGAGTTTTGGTAAAGTTGTGATTTGCGGGGACTTAACAAAAAAAACGGTAGAAATCGTAACGCAATCCAACTCCGAAGCAAGACTAGAAGGCTCGAATACACCCGACGTGAACGAAACTTGACACAAGAAAACATCATCTAGAAGACTCCGTAAGCCACGACGCGCATCGCGGGGCCCGAGTGGAGCCCACCCCGGGCCGATCAGCCCAATAATCGCCGATCGGCTGGCTTGGCCCCCAAGTCGTCCCTCGTTTCACGAATGTTCCTCCACCGCCTCTAAGACGCAATCTAATCCGGTCGCTTGATGTCGGTTTGATCCGAGGGCGTCGGTTAAGCACGAGATGCATGAAGGTTAATACCACATTGCTCTGCCGGGTGAAGAGACATAAGAAGACCCATATATATAGACCCCCGTGCCCCCGGATTCAATCAATCTCGGTTCAATCTTCAATTCAATCGGATCATCAATGACGACAAGAGATAGAAGCTCTAGATTAGAATTAGATTGAGAGTTAGTTTTGCAAGTTGAGAGAATTAGAGTGCGGTTGAGGCGGAGTTGAAGGAAGGCCCTGAGCCGTTTGCGCCTCCATCTTCTTCCTCCTCCTCCCGAGTTGGCGCCTCCATCATCGTCTCCCCCGAGCCGATGCCATTGGAGCACGACTCGAGATCTTGTGGATTGTTCGAATTCCATTCAATTAAGTGATATTGTCTCTATTGTTCTTAAGGTTCGTATTTCTTTGATAAGATTACTTTGATTCCCGTCCGCTCTTGAATTAAAGTTGTTAGATTAATGTAAGCGTGGTGCTTAGATTGACTAGCTTATTACGAATACCTTCTATAGGCCGGGGTGAAAACACTTGTTAAGGCTGATCGTAGTGGTGACAAACTATTGAGTCCTTTGTTACGCCTGCCCCGTTTATAGAAATCGTAGGAGACCCCCAAGTTGTTAGCGTAGAATCCCTTTATTAAGAGTTTCTTCATGACAACCCCTCTTAAGAACAATGTGCAAATGATTTACTTGAAGTGAGAACAAGACCTTCCTACTAGAACTCCTTATCTTTATTATCTATCTAGTTTTATTAAACCACTCGAGAGATCAGTAGTAAATCTCAAGAACCCCTTCTCTACGTTCTCCCCCGTGGATTCGATATTTAAAACCCATCACCCCGGTGAAGTGCTCACCGGTATCCGTGGCGCTATGGATTATCCATCATAATATTCCCTGTAGGCTTAGCAAATACCAACAAGCATTTCCGGCGCCGTTGTTTGGGAGAACGGTTTAGAGATTTCTTGAGTATACTTTTATCTTTTCTTTTAGTTTAAATTCTTATCCTTTTCTTTATCATGGATACTACATCCATTAAAGATTTTTCGGCACCTACGAGCTTAGCCTTAGGCCTATACCATCATCCAAACCAATTCTATCCGAGGCCTATGAGCTACGCCCGCTAGCTAATAGAGATGGTCCAAACCAACACTTTCTTAGGAATAGAAGACGAAGACCCTTATCATCATCTCCAACAATTTGAGCAAACATGTGATTGCCTTCATATAGAGGGTATGTCCGATGAGACTATCCGTTGGAAGCTCTTTCCATTCACATTGAAAGGAAAAAGCTCGCCAATGGTATGACGTAACCAAGGAGAAGAAGAAAGGCGATTGGGGAACCCTCCGTGCAGATTTCGCCGGATTTCTACCCCGTTTCCAAAGTAGTCAACCTTAGAACCCGGATCATATCTTTCAAACAGAGGATAGTGAGTCGTTGAGTTCATCCTGGGAACGTTTTGAACTTCTTTGCAAGTCTGGACCAGATCTAGGCCTTCAAGACCACATTTTACTTCAACATTTCTACATTGGTCTTAATAAAGAATCTAGAGCCTATTTGAATACCTCCTCACATGGATCTTTCATCCATCTTACATCTAGTGAAGCTAGAACCATCTTAGACAACATTCTAGCCAGCACCAATGATGATCCAAAGAGAAGAGAAATCTTTAGAAGAAGAAATTCCGAAATAGCTACACCCGAACCTATGCGGAATCATCTCAACCCGTAGCTCTGGAATCATCAAAGGAAAAAACATTCTTTTCCCCGATTTTATGAATGATATCGAGGATGATTTATTTTTTTCGATTTTGGAAACACCTCGAATTATCATCAAAAGAAGAAACCTCAAAAACGCAAAATTATCTTCACAAGAAGAAATTGATAGCGTTGAGCAATACTTCTCAAGACAAAACACTAGGAAGCTTGCATCTATCATGAGTGCACGGTTAGAAGAATCGGAACTTTCTTACGATGTGATCCGTTCGGAATCACCTTACGTACCAATTCAATGCATAATTAATGCAATCACTTATGATGCGCTTTATAACCTGATCATAGGAATAAATATAATGGCTTTATCCTTTTTGAGCAATTTAGCAAGAACATGCCATTATCTCCTACTACTAAGTTATTAAAGCACTCCTCTCAAGTAAATTGTCCAAAGTTCGTGAATTCTTTACACTCTACCTATTCGTAAATAACATGTTGATCAACCTCGAGCTTTTATATCTTTGACATTAAGGAGTTTGACCTTTTAATAGGCCATCCGTTAGAAAGACTCCTTAAAAGAAGGACACACGGAAAACTAGACATTTGTCTAGGCAAAGATAAATTTCTCTTACACTTCGCACATTCAATTCATACCGAGACCGAACCCAAATCGAGACTGACCCAATGGAAGAGGTGAAAGAAGCATCTATAGAACATTTCAGAATCCAATCAAGAAGATGTAACTAAATTCTTCATCGAGGAAGAGGAAGAAAATCCAATCGAATCCGAACCTTCAATGAATTCGAGGAAACCTCGAGACCTCCCATTGAACTTAAACCTTTACCACCTGGTCTTAGATATGCCTTTCGCATAATGATCCCGAGTCCCCTGTGATCATTAATGATAAACTCACTCGGAAGAGACTTACGTGTTAATGACTGTCTTAGAACAACATCGTTCACCCTTCGGCTACTCACTCCAAGATCTAAAGGGCATCGGTCCTGCCCTTTGCACACATCGTATACCTACAGATCCCGATGTTCCACCATCTAGAGAGCCTCAACGAAGACTTAATAATGCGATGAAAGATGTAGTAAAGAAAGAAGTTCTAAAACTTCGCACACGATTATATATCCACGTGCCACATAGTGAGTGGGTAAGCCCTGTGCAAGTTGTGCCTAAAAAGGGAGGCATGACAAGTAGTTAAAAATGAGAAGAACGAATTAATTCCTCAAAGAACCGTCACCGGTTGGCGTATGTGCATAGACTATAGAAAATTAAATAAAGCCACAAAGAAAGATCACTTTCCACTTGCCTTTCATTGATGAAATGTTAGAGCGGTTGGCAAACCACTCTTTCTTTTGTTTTCTCGATGGATATTCGGGGTATCACCAAATCCCAATCCATCCCAAAGATCAAAAGCAAAACCACTTTTACATGTCCATATGGAACTTATGCATATCGTAGAATGTCTTTTGGATTATGTAATGCTCGGCTTCTTTTCAAAGATGCATGATGTCTATATTTTCTCGATATGATTGAAGAGATTATGGAAGTTTTTATGGATGATTTTTCTGTTTATGGAAAAACCTTCGATGATTGTCTAGAAAACTTAGATAAGGTTTTGCAAAGATGTGAAGAAAAGCACTTAGTCCTTAATTGGGAAAAATGTCATTTTATGGTTAGAGAAGGAATAGTGCTAGGCCATCTAGTTTCGAAAGAGGAATAGAGGTAGACCGAGCTAAAATAGAAGTAATTGAACAGCTACCTCCACCTGTGAATGTTAAAGGAATAAGAAGTTTTCTTGGCCATGCCGGTTTTTATAGAAGGTTCATAAAGAATTTTTCTCATATCGCTAGACCTCTTACAAACTTGTTAGCTAAGGATGTTCCTTTTGATTTTGATGATGCTTGTCTTAAATCTTTTAAAACTCAAAAATGCTCTTATTTCTGCACCCATTATTCAACCCCCTCGATTGGTCTTTACCTTTTTGAAATTATGTGTGATGCAAGTGATTATGCTTTGTGGGGGCTGTTTTGGGACGGACAAAAGACAAGAAACATCATGCTATTGCTTATGCTAGTAAAACTTTAACTGGACCTCAACTTAATTATGCCACAACCGAAAAAAGAGTTACTAGTCATTTGTTTATGCTATCGACAAGTTTAGATCTTATTTGGTAGGAGCAAAAGTTATTGTTTACACCGATCATGCTGCTCTTAAATATTTGCTCACTAAGAAAGATGCTAAACCAAGATTAATACGATGGATTTTGTTGCTCCAAGAGTTTGATTTAGAAATTAGAGATAAGAAAGGAGTAGAAAATTCTCATTGCCGATCATTTGTCTAGAATGCATTTTGAGAAACCACAGGGAGTTACCCATTAATGACTCTATGAGGGACGACATGCTCTATCGGATCTCCCGATCCGATCCCCGGTATGCGATATTGTTAATTTTATGGTTGCAGGTTATGTACGACCGGGGCCGATAAGAAAAAGCTCATTTATGAGAGTCGCCATCACCTATGGGATGAGCCATACCTCTTCCGAGTATGCGCCGACGGCCTACTCGGGGAGGTGTGTACCTACGTAAGAAGGACTACGATTATCGAGAAGTGCCACTCATCACCATATGGAGGTCATTATGGAGCATTCCGCACACACGCAAAGATCCGCAAAGCGGATTTTTCTGGCCAACCATGTATCAAGACACACGGGACTTCGTACGAAGATGCAACGCCTGTCAGAGACATGGCAATATCAATTCTAGGGATGCCATGCGGCCGACGACCAATCTTCAAATCGAGCTCTTTGATGTCCGGGGAATTGACTACATGGGACCATTCCCAAAATCCGGACCCTACGAGTACATCCTAGTGGCGCTTGACTACGTTTCTAAATGGGTTGAGACCATGCCATGCAAGACCGCCGATCACAAAAGCTCAATCAAGATGTTTGAAGAAATAATATTTCCAAGATTCGGTACACCAAGGCTAGTGATAAGTGACGGAGGGTCCCACTTCATCGACAAGAATTTCGAGAAGTACCTCTCATCTCATGGGATCCAACACAACGCCGCTACACCTTATCACCCGCAGACAAAGTGGTCAAGCGTAAACGCCAAACAAGCAAATCAAGAACATCTTGCGTAAAAACGGTTGACCAAATGGGAACTAAATGGAAAGACAAAGCTACCCGCTCTTTGGGCTTATCGGACAACTTACAAGACTCCCATTGAATGTCTCCCATTGGAATGTCTCCCTACCACCGGTCTACGGAAGACATGTCACTTGCCCGTTGAGCTAGAATTCAAAGCTCACCGGGCAATCAAAAGGTGGAATATGGACCTTGATGAATATGGAACAAAACGAAGAATGCAACTATCTGAGCTGGAAGAATGGAGAGAAAAAGCGTACCACAATGCCAAGATCTACAAAGAAAGAACCAAGAGATGGCACGACAAGAGAATCAAGAAGAAGGAATTCCACCCAGCGTCGTATTACTTTTTAATTCCAGGGTACGACTTTTCGGACATGGAAAATTACGAAGCAAATGGGAAGGACCATACAAGGTGGTGAGTTCATCATCACACGGAGTCATCACTCTTCAAGATAACGAAGGTACGCTATTTAAGGTAAATGGTCATCGCCTCAAAATATTTTTAGAGCCCAATAAAGATTTAGAAGAATTAGATGTTATCAAGTTCTTCTAATTACCCAAAAATATTAATTTTCACGAATAATGGGCCGACACCGGTTTTTCGGGATAATAATAGAGTTAGAGCACCCCGACCTACGAACGCGTCCTGTTTTGTCCCACACGGTCTCTTGCACGTTTAGTTACGGAAAAATCACTTTCCAGTTTGTTTTAGTACCGTAAACCCAATCTCTCGTCCCCCGAAAAATCCCGACCCATATATAATCAAGGATAGACCCTCCTCTTTTCTCATCTAATCTCCAATTAGCGTACCATGGTGAAAAGCGGCTTGTCCCCTTCAATAAAAAGCCAAGCAAGTCGTTCCTTCCTTCAAGCAACCCAAGCCGCCGCCGTCATACCACCCGATCATACCCCGCTTCCGTTTGTCCCACCTCGTCGTCCCGCACGCCGCCGCCACCACAAGGAAGCAAGCAAGTCATGTACGCACAACCGTGCACGATCGTCGCCGTGAAGCCGCACTAAAGAAGCCGATCCATGTTCCTAGCTACATGGAGGTTCAAGAACCAAAGAAGGGCGGCGTCTTACACGTGTTCGCATGGACACCAACGGCAACACGAGGGAGCACAAGTACACTACAAAGCACCTCCACGCCGCACTACCATTAACGAGTCCGTGCCAAGGAATCACGCAGATCAAGAGGATTCCCGCTATCGAGGCCGGCCAGTATGCCACGTAAGAAGAAGACTAGAAAGACTGTGTAGCTGACCTCGCACTAGATGTAGCGACCCTGCGAGAAACATGCAAGGAGATCCACCGTCAATAGCACCCTTACTAGCCCGTCCTCCATCTCTTAGAGAATGAAGGAAAGAAGAAGCGTAAAAACTAAAGAGGATGCTAGTCGCAATTCAAAGAAGGGCAAGGGCCCTATGTAAGCACCACAATTAGAGAGCACATGAGTCTTAGCGTTTGAGTCTTAAAGTTTAGTTCGATTAAAGTCGTTTAATTTGGTTTAGTTAAAGTTAGTTTGCTTAAAGTACTAGGAAGTTCGAATTAGGTAGTAAAGTGCTCTCTCTTTTATCGATAAAGTAATCCACAAGTTGAGTTAAATATTTTTCTATATTTTTCGGATATGTTTTTGTCTCCACCATGCTTTGTATGCAAGATAACAGAATTAAGTGTGGGGGAGAGGCATGCCGACCAATCGTAAATCTTCGCGACAAAAATCAAGAAATTGAATAAAGACGGAACCATCGACTTCGACGACGGACCGCGGCCCGACGCGGACCAGGCGACCGATCGGCCCAAATATCGGGCCGATCGCCCTGACTGCCCCCACTCGGCCCAAATTTTCACCGCCGGTTTGCTTCCTAAAACTTTCTAATTTTCGCAATTTATTTTCCGTTCGAATTAAATAAGCCTTTTCGGGTTATGGTATGTTTACCTATATGAAAAATATGTCTTGAACAAAGTTTTGCATGATTAAATTCCTACATATATCTGTCACTTATTGGGATGCTTTAATTGCTTAAAACATGAGAAAGAATAAAGTTAGAATAATGATGCTCTTTCTTTTATCTTGTCTTTGGAGAGTTATTTATTTCAAAAATTTTAAAATCATTAGTTATGATTCTCCTTTGTGATTAAATGAATCACCCCAAAAGAGAGCCGTAGCAATCATTAAAGATATATCTAAATTAATTGTTGCTTTCTTGTGTTGAGCTTTGTCAAAACCACGACCCATGTTGAAATTTGTCTAAAGTCTTCGATCAAGATCACACACACTTTGCTTTCACTAAAGTATCCATGCTCTAAAAGTTTTAATCTCTATCTCCCATAATTTTAATTGTTGAAAAAGGTACAGCTATGAAAAAAGCCAAATGTTAAAAATTCTAAGAGTGGAGAGAAAAGTGAGAGAAAGGAGAAAATGAGCAAGTGCTCTACGGGTCAAGAACCCCCCTCTAAGAAAGGAAAAAGGCAAAAATAAAGAGAAGAATAATGGACAAGTGTCCGAGGGTGAGTAGAGCCCACTTCTCTAATAAATAAGAGAGTAAAAATGGACATGTGTCCGAGGGTGAGTAGAACCCACCTCTCTAATAATTAGCTGGTTACCTCTCGAAAAAAAAAAGAGAGAGAAATATAAATAGGGGAGATAGAAGATTTTCAACTAGAGAGAGCAGTGGTAATAATCTTGATTCACATGCACATCTTGATCTGTGACTTATGACATCTATCTCCATGGATCCACAATTGACTCGGCAATAAATACAAGGTAAGTGTGATATATGTTCTTGAGCTCCACATATGATATAATAAATGAACTGTGAAGATATAATATACTTTGAGAGACTTGAGAGTGTCACTATGCTTTCTTTTCAAAACTTATGCAAAATCTCTCCAATAGATTTGATTAAAGAATAAAGGTTATCTGTTTCTAACCAATTCAAGCTCAGAGATCCTAAAGTGTAGGTATGACCATGGAAATATAATCATGATCCATGCTTAGACCATCCTTTTATCGAGGACGAGTAAAAAGCCTAAGTGTGGGGGAGTTTGTTGACACTTGTTAATGCATACTTTTAATTGTCAATTAAACATGGAAAAGGACTAAAATATAATTAGACAACCTTATTAGGGGTTTATACTAATGATTTCCATGAGTTTTGGTAAAGTTATGATTTGCGGGGACTTAATGGAAAAACGGTAGAAATCGTAACGCAATCCAACTCCGAAGCAAGACTAGAAGGCTCTGGAATACACCCGACGTGAACGAAACTTGACACCAAAGAAAACATCATCTAGAAGACTCCAGAAGCCACGATGCATCGCGGGGCCCGTGAGTGGAGCCCACCCTCGGGCCGATCGGCTAATAATCGGGCCGATCGGCCCGGCTTGGCCCCCAAGTCGCCCCTCCTCGTTTCGAATGTTCCTCCACCGCCTCTAAGACGCAATCTAATCCGGTCGTTTGATGTCGGTTTGATCCGAGGGCGTCGGTTAAGCACGAGATGCATGAAGGTTAATACCACATTGCTGCTTGAAAATTTGAAGAGACATAAGAAGACCCATATATATAGACCCCCGGCCCCCGGATTCAATCAATCTCGCCAATCTTCAATTCAATCGGATCATCAACGACGACAAGAGATAGAAGCTCTAGATTAGAATTAGATTGAGAGTTAGTTTTGCAAGTTGAGAGAATTAGAGTGCGGTTGAGGCGGAGTTGAAGGAAGGCCCTGAGTCGCCGGCGCCTCCATCTTCTTCCTCCTCCTCTGAGTTGGCGCCTCCATCATCGTCTCCCCCGAGCCGATGCCATTGGAGCACGACTCGAGATCTTGTGGATTGTTCGAATTCCATTCAATTAAGTGATATTGTCTCTATTGTTCTTAAGGTTCGTATTTCTTTGATAAGATTACTTTGATTCCTGTCGCTCTTGAATTAAAGTTGTTAGATTAATGTAAGCGTGGTGCTTAGATTGACTAGCTTATTACGAATACCTTCTATAGGCCGGGGTGAAAACACTTGTTAAGGCGATCGTAGTGGTGACAAAGACTATTGAGTCCTTTGTTACGCCCGCCCCGCTTATAGAAATCGTAGGAGACCCCACGTTGTTAGCGTAGAATCCCTTTATTAAGAGTTTCTTCATGACAACCCCTCTTAAGAACAATGTGCAAATGATTTACTTGAAGTGAGAACAAGACCTTCCTACTAGAACTCCTTATCTTTATTATCTATCTAGTTTTATTAAACCACTTTCGAGAGATCAAGTAGTAAATCTCAAGAACCCCTTCTCTACGTTCTCCTCGTGGATTCGATATTTAAAACCCATCACCCCGGGTGAAGTGCTCACCGGTATCCGTGCGCTTGCGGATTATCCATCATAATATTCCCGTAGGCTTAGCAAATACCAACAGAGGCCTCCGTTGAACATGTCCAAACCATCTCAACCGATGTTGAATCAATTTCTCCTCGATAGGAGCCACCCCGACCCTATCCCGAATATCTTTATTCCGAACTCTATCCCTTCTAGTATGCCCGCAAAACCAACGCAACATATGCATCTCGGTCACGCTTAGGCTGCTGGACATGTCGCCTTTTTTAGGCCAACATTCACACCCATATAGCATCGCCGGCGAATCGCTGTCCCTATAGAACTTCCCTTTTAGCTTCGTGGCACCCTCTTGTCACATAGGATGCCGAAGCTTGACGCCACTTTAGCCAACCTTGTTGCGATTCTATGTCTAACATCTTCATCAATGTCGCCATCCTTCGTAGCATAGATCCTAAATACCGAAAAGTATCCTTCTTGGCCACCACTTGTCCATCCAAAGGTGACGTCCCCATCCTCGTGCCTAGACGGGCTAAAGTCGCACATCATATACTCGGTCTTGGTTCTACTCGGCTGAACCCTTTCGACTCTAGCGTGTGCCTCCACGCCCCAACTTCCTATTTACCCTGCTCTACTCTCGTCCCACTAACACCACATCATCGGCAAAGAGCATACACCAAGGGATATCACCCCAGTATATCCCTTGTGACCTCATCCATCACTAGAGTAAATAGATAAGGGCTCGATCTTTGACCCTTGATGTAGTCCTATGTTAATTGGAAAGTCACCGGTATCGCCATCACATGTTCGAACACATGTCGTCACATCCTTGTACATATCCTTGATGAGGGTAATGTACTTAGTTGGGACTTTGTGTTTTTCTAAGGCCCACCACATGACGTTTCTCGGTACTTTGTCATACGCCTTCTCGAGGTCAATAAAGACCATGTGCAAGTCCTTCGCTCCCTAAATCTCTCCATCAACTGTCATTACTAAGAAAATCGCCCTCCATGGTCGACCTCCCGGCATGAACCCAAATTGGTTTTGGGTCACACTTGTCGGCCTTCGTGGCGATGCTCGATAACCCTCTCCCAAAGCTTCATCGTATGGCTCATCAGCTTAATCCCTCGATAGTTAGTACAACTTTGAACATCTCCCTTATTCTTGAAGATTGGTACTAATATACTTCGCCTCCATTCTTCGGGCATCTTGTTCGACCAAAAAATGAGGTTAAAAGCTTTGTCGGCCATACTTTGCTCTCTCGCTCCCGGACATCTCCACACCTCAATGGGGATGCCATCAGGGCCCATCGCTTTACCTCCCTTCATCCTCTTCAAAGCCTCCCTAGTCTCTGCCTCTTGAATCCTCCTCACAAAGCGTCTACAAGTATCGTCAAATGAGTCGTCCAACTCAAAGGTAGGACTATCATTCTCCCCATTGAACAACTTATCGAAGTACTCTCGCCATCTGTCCTTGATCTCCTCGTCCTTTAGCAGCAGTCGATCTGTCCCATCCTTGATGCATTTGATTTGGTTTATGTCCCTTGTCTTCCTCTCACGTATTCTAGCGATCCTATAGATGTCCTTCTCCCCTTCCTTCGTGCCTAGCCGTCGGTAAAGGTCATCAAAAGCGACCCTTTGCTACACTCACAGCTAAACTTTTGCAGCCCTCTTCGCTATCCTATAGCCCTCGATGTTGGCTGCACTCTTGTCGAGATGGAGGCACTTGAAGCACTCCTTCTTCTCCTTAATAGCCCTTTGTACCTCGTCGTTCCACCACCAGGTGTCCTTCGCTTCCTTCTTGCCTCCCCTACTCACACCCAACACTTCTGCAGCCACCTTCCGTACACATGTTGCCATCTTCAGCCACATCTCATCTGCGTCTTCTCCTTCTTCCCAAGGCCCCTCGTCTAGCATCCTCTCCTTAAACGATTGTGCCGCTTCCCTCTAAGCTTCCACCACTTCGTCCTCGTAACCTTGACACGCGTTTGTCGGTGGGCACGCACCCAAAACGAAAGTCCGCCACTACGAGCTTGTGTTGAGGGACCGCACACTCCCCGGTATCACCTTACAGTCTAGGCAAGCACTCCTATCCTCCCTTTTTGCAAGGATAAAGTCGATCTGGCTCGAGTGTTGTCCATAATGGAAGGTCACTAAATGGGATTCCCTCGTTCTAAAGAGGGTATTCGCTAACAACAAGTCATAGGCCAAAGCAAAATTCAAAACATCCTCCCCCTCTTCGTTCCTATTACCGTACCCGAAACCCCCATGCACTCGCTCAAACCCTACATTTGTTGCACCCACATGGCCATTGAGGTCTCCTCCTATGAAGAGTTTCTCACTGATAGGCATAGTACTAACCATGCTATCCAGGTCCTCCCAAAACTGACTCTTGGCACTCTCACTAAGACCTACGAGGGGCATAGGCACCGATCACATTCAAGACCGAAGTCTCCAACGACCAATCGGACTAGGATAATCCGATCACCTTGCCTCCTAACGTCCACTACTCCATCCTTAAGGCTCCTATCTATCAAGATGCCTACACCGTTCCTACCCGATGTTGTCCCCGTGTACCAAAGCTTGAAGCCAGTGCCCTCCACCTCTTTTCGCCTTCGGCCCTTCCATTTGGTCTCCCGGACGATAGAATATTTACACGCCTCCTAATTGCCGCGATCGACTAGCTCTCTTAACTTACCCGGTAGGGACCCTACGTTCCAGCTACCTAGACGAATCCTAGTTGGCTCGGCTAGCTTCCTTACCCTTCGCACCCGCCGAGGAAAGTGCGAAGATCCTTGCTCATTTTTCACTACACCCGGGCGCAGATGTAGCGCGCCACTAAGGTTGCGCGACGACCCGACCCTTGCTCACTTAACATCGCATGCCGGATCACGATACGACGCGCCACTAAGGGGATGGCGACCCGCCCTTGCCCATTTAACACCACACCCGGTTCCGATGTAGCGCCGCTAAGAGGGTTACGCCCAACGAATTTCTTATGGGTTTCATATCCATTAGAGTGGCTGATTTTTACACCGGTTCGCCAAACCTAACGCAACCCTCCTCCTTTACCCGGGCTTGGGACCGCTATGTTGAGACGACTTACAAGATGATTTATATTTATTTACATGTTCAACAATACACACTAAGCTAATTTAGGTACGAATATGAGGCATTAACTATGTTTAATAACTAGATAATACAGGCATTGCCATATTGCGATGATAAGGAATTTTTTCAACCGTAGCATAACCCTTTAAAGTTTAGTAAATACTTAATAAAAACATTCAAATTATTGCCAACAATAGCATATATATTATGAATGTGAATGTTAGTCATCTTAAGCTTTAAAAAATAAAAAATCTATAGAAAGGAATATAGGAAAGTATTATTTTGGTCATCGTTTTTCATGAATGCCTTTCCTCTCCCGTTGCAACATGCGTCTGCTAGTATATCTAAAGAAAAAAGTCTTATAATTTTGACACAAAAATGTAAAGCTAGTCAAACAGTAATGGCATCCTAATATTTATACATATGGTAAAAGGTGAATTACTCCTAGTTCTTTTGAAGAAGATATGAACCTAATCAACTCAAAGAAACACGACATCATAACTTAGCACCAAATAATTTCCATAGGTCCATTATACATGTGCTGAAACGGAAGCAAGCAACTAGAAAAATCCACATTGACTTCGCTTGATCTTTTGTCGACGACCTTTCCTCCAATAAAAATGCCAAGTTAGATTTTCCCAGGGGCGTCCTTTCTTCCAAGGTCCGAGAGACCAGGGCTCCGATGCAGCAGGAGGCATGCCTAGTTGAATTCATTGGTTGCCAACATTACGGCCACCATATCCTCTACCTCCTCTCTGCTGCTGCTGACCACGTTGCTGCTGGTTGAAATGACGCCTAGGGACAGGATTTGCCTGCTGCTGTGGTAAGGTCCTCATGCGCTGCGCCTTCATCCGTGCAAAGAGTGCATCCATCGTCCTTGGTGCTGCCTGGTTCTGCGATTCCTTGACCTGATTAAGGGCATATCATAATGATCAGCAGCGACAAAAAAACTAATATTAATTTAACAAATACAAGTCAGTTTCATGTATCACACTTGTAAAGTGACATGGGGATACCAGAAAAAGATGGACTATATGAGAAACTTATACAGTAAAACATATCTGAAGGTACACAACATAAATTATAATAACAATGGCTTTCCAAGGGAAGTCATTAAATTGATAGACCAAAAGATCACCAGCTAAGTTGATTATTATCGTCAGATACAACACATTAGGAAACAATTTACTGTTTCAGCAAGTTTATCTTATTTACTCTGCATTAAGGTCAACATTTGACATAGTCCATACCTTCACATTCTGAAAAGCATCACCTACAGGCCTCCTTTGCACTAAGGTACTTGTACTGTATCAAAATCAAAACATTAGTCTCTCACATGAGCAGGAGTGCTCAATTACCAAGAATCATAAGCAGCTGGGAAGCAAGAGCCATATTGTTTTCCAAGCAAACTCACCATACCCCCATCAAAACAAGGATACAATTCTCACTTCTCAAGGGGCGTCAGGGAGTACATACCATGTTTCGAAATAAAATCAAACAGAAATGATAAAGTCGTCACTGAAATATCTAGTGCATCCTCTTGGTTTTCCAAGGCCCTCAATATTCTAGAGTCTAGACTGTTTACTTCCACCCAAATTTCACATGGTTCAATAATGTCCCAAGTTGACACAACTTATTGATTGATTGGATAAA
The DNA here is from genome assembly GCA_015847255.1 of Hyparrhenia diplandra. Lineage (NCBI taxonomy): Eukaryota > Viridiplantae > Streptophyta > Magnoliopsida > Poales > Poaceae > Hyparrhenia > Hyparrhenia diplandra. Next base: position 34,557 of record JADLZK010009251.1, on the reverse strand, counting down.
TAAACTCAAGTCATGTAATTAGTGACCACTGATCCAGAACCAACAAGGTCACACAAGGAATCATGGTAAAAAATTCCAACAATTTGACCTCGAAACGATAGCATCCATACAGCTCAGCATACTGAGATAAATCGCAGGATACCATGATTTAATCTTATCCAGTAGAAATACAGGCATGCATTATCTCCGTGCAAACCAGTGAACAATGCGGAGCATATAGCACTTTATGATGATAGAATGCTCAAAACTGGCATGCTGTTATGTATACAGCCAACTTGAATAGGAGGCAGTAGCAAAATATACTCCCTTGGAGGCATACACCAATTTCCTGTTAGCAGCACTATACCCTAGATTCACACTGCATTCATCATCCAAACAAATAAACACTGAGCACTGCCAAGGAGCCAGTAACCAAAACCAATTCAAACTCAGGCAATGTAAAATCAATGTATCTGGATGATCAGTCACCAGGCATGAGATGCTAGCCATTATCACATCTCCTTCAGTCCTTCCTACCATAGTTAACAAATAACACTAATGTAACCCTCACAGACAGTTCATGCTGGTGTCCAAATAGCACTCATCCAGCAGCTATAGATTACACCATGAACAGTGAATTGCATAGAAGAATGTCAAGCAACAGCAGATACATATCCGGGGTGTTCCAGCAGGTTCACAAATTTGACCAGCTCAGCCAGAATAAAGGAAAATGCCATAACTTTCAATGAAGCTTTAAGGCTCATATCTTATATCAAGGAAAATGCCATAACTTCCAATGAAGCTTTAAGGCTCATATCTTATATTCACCATATATTTGTAGCAGTTCAACCAAGGAAACAGGCCTTGTGCCACAAGAATATGAAGTTGATTGTTCTTTATAAACTTGTGTGTGTATAACCAGAGAAGTTAAGGCAGTTCCATGCAAACACCAGCATCACAATCATTCTCAGCCAATATAACCCAAGGTGCATGACTCAATAAATTTAACTACCCCTTGAATGCAGTAAACTTTCTCATAAGCAATAAGAGAACCATTGTTTACCTGTCCATAACAATTTGTTGATATGAAAAACATGGCTACAAAAGGAATGAGAAAAGAACACAGTGATTGATTAATACCTTGGCTTGTTCCAACGGACAGCCCCGTTGCGCATTGGCATAGCAGCAGCCTTCTTCGCAGCCTGCTTTGTAGCAGGGAACTGACTTCCACCAAGATTTGACCTTCTCTGTGCAAGAACACCCTAAGCACAAAGAGAACGTTAGAAACTTGACACAAGATGCAAAGAAAAAAACAATTTAAAAGTCATTGCAACATACTTGTCGAATGGTAGATCTAGATTCCATAAACCGTTGAACCTTGCCATTCCCTTTATTAGAGTTGACATTCTGGAATGGGCGCTTTTTGATCTGTTATAATGAAATGGAGGGTATATAATCAACAAACTTCCACAGGGAGTTCACAAATGCACCATTGAGTACACCAAGCTAATATGTTTACCGGTTGCCTCGGGGCCTTCTTGCCTCCAGGATTCTTTTTCTTTGACATCTTGATTATATCCTCTGAATAAACACAGAAATAATACATGAGTTAAATCGACACTGAAATATCAATTAACATCACTAAACAAAAAAAAAAAATGGTCAAATAGCATACCCAAAGTCATGTCCATCTTTTTCTCAGTAAAAGCAATTGCTTCAGCTGTGAGTGGTGGTGATTCCATCTCTATATGAATAGATAGTATAAATAGAGTAAGAAGAAAACCCAATTCATAGCAGAAACTACAAAGGTAGCAGTAAATTCAAGCTTGCGAGACGTTAAACAAGTATGTTAACCCCAAACAAATACAATGAAAACATCTACTACCAACCAAAAAGTTGCAACAAGACAATATTAGATTCTTTTTTATGAGCAAAACCAGCTACAGTAATTTTTGTACCAATACAACCAGGACCAGAATGAAACTACTCTCATACATGACATCCATATTTGATGGAGTTTGCTAAGAAACGAAACTGAAGCAAACAGCCAGAAATCCATTCTGTCCAAATCTATATAACGCTCGAGAAAGGAAACCTATTGGAGCAAACCCAACTAACCTAACAACATCATGACCAGACACCACCTGTGCTAGCTTCTAGTTAATCATTGCTTGCATGATAGTTCTTTTGTCCTAGAAAATAGCCCCTTCTTGCCATAGAAAACATTTGGTGGTGCCTACAGCTACAAGTTTGCATGACAAACAGGCTTACCAAGACTCAAGAACTAATAAATGATTCAGACAATGAGATATACAGGCATAAATCATAATTATAGTTATTCATTCTAGACCTAGCACCTTCGCAAGATTGAATAAACAATCACAAAATATCAACAGAAACAAGTAGATCCACAAAGGTGCAAGGGCCACAGTATCCTAATTGCAATCAGCAAAATGCAGTAGAGATGACACAAAAACAAGAGGAACCTATCCTGTACACTTCCACCATCCGAGGAAGGTAATCACCACCGCCTAAATCACTATGCCAAAACCAAGGCACAGAGATTTTACTACGAGAAAATACCACCAAGGCCAACCGCGCGGAACCCACCAGTTCCACCTGGCACAATCGATTCCCCTACCTCCGCGACCCTGGCACCACAATCGATTCCATTCCACCGCCTCCTCGACCCTAGACCGAAAGCAGACACGCAGGCCTAGACTAAAAGGACCAGGCGCCGTCGAGGTCGAGGGCTCGTCAATTCGAGGAAGGGAGAGAGGGGACGGGAACCAAGGCTTACCGGATCCGAGCGGTGTCGAACGGAGACAGTAAGCGGGTCGACGCAGAGCGGCGGCGCGCGGTGGGGTGAGCGATCCCGCGAGGTGCGGCGGGCGAGCGGCTCGGCCGGGGACTAGGGTTCGACGGTCGGCCTCGCGTGCGCGCCGGCTATGGATGTGTTGGGGTGGGAGGGAAGGATGAGATTGAGAAAGGGAATTTTCTGACGGGAATTTTCTGACGGAAGAAGGCTGCGGGCCGGAAGAAAGGGAATTTTCTGACGGAAGAAAGGGTTTTTTTACCGGTCGGTATACCGCGGTTACCGGTGTAACCGCCCGCCCGGTTACGCACCGACCGGTAAAATTTCCGCTGAATTTAAATTTGAAAATTTAAAAAAAATTCAAAAAAAAAAAGGCTCTGTAAAATAGCTCATAATTTGTAGAATCCAATGGTGTAAAAATTTCTCAAATTTGAGTTCGTTTGGTATAAAAATTTCAAATCCAAGTTTGAAAAAAAAGAAAAAAAAAATACACAAAGGCTCATTAAGGCCCATTAAATCATGAAGGTCGAAAAACATACTAAACACACTCAAATTTGAGTAATTTTGACATCATTGGATTCTACAAATCATGAAGTATTTTTAGGAATTTTTTAGCATTTTATAAAAAAATAAATTTTGAATTTTGAAAAAACCGTTCAAACCGCTTTCGGTAAACCGTTTAAACCGGCCGGTATAAATTCCAAACAGCCCGGTTTACGGATTTATACCGAACGCCAGAAAATTTGAATTCATTTGAATTCAAAATCCAAACCGTCCCGAGAATCGGCGGGTTACACGGTGCTCGGACGAAAATCAAAACCGGACCCCGCGGTTTTATTAGTCCGGTCGGTAAAAAAAAACCCGGCTGCGGCTCGCGGCGTTTCGATTTGGATTGCCGATGAGGAGGAGGGGCGGGGTCGGTTGTCGCGGCGTCAAGATCCGTTCGCGGTTTTGGACCGATTCGGCAATCATAACTCGACCATGGTTTTATGCCCATTTTGCGTGGCAAAGATGGACTAGGTCTGGATTTTTTTATATGGAAAAAGTCCACATTATTCTTTCAAATTTTGCAAAAACCTATTTTTCTTTTCTGAACTCTAAAACCGGCTATAGGTGGTTTTCAAATGCGTTCTGTTTTTTTTATTATTTTATTTATTTCGGTGAACCTTTGAAAAATCTATACCTACTAATAATAGTATAATGCCCGTGCTAACACTACGGTAATATTTTAGGGATGCACATATGGAAACAACCAAGCGACAAAATTTCAAGAAGTGGTAATCCCGACTTTTTAGAATTGTGTCTTACAATAAAATTCCGTGAATTTTGAAGTGGTAATTCTATTTTACTGTTGCAAAATTGGCAACCAAATCCATCTCCCATGCTAACGCTATATCAACATATAAAATGCAAAGCAAATAACCAAAAGGCACATATATACCAAGTTAAGCACCACTGAGATTTATTTATGATTCATGCAAAATAATAAAATATATTTATGATTCACCAAAAAGAAGAAATAAAAAGGTCCATCTTAACTTGATAAAAATATGTATAGTAACATTGTTCAACATAAGTGGTCAAATCTACAACCCATCAAGCTTATTGCAACCTCTTCAACATCCTATGGCTTCCTCTTGAATAGGGCCTCCACCCCTCCTGGCTCATCAAAAAAGAAAGAAAAAAAAGAAAGGTATGAACCAACTATATGTATCCCTTCTCATTAAAGTATATGTGTAGCTTAGAATTGTTGTGAATTAACTACTACAATCGCATAATCAAACATATCTATACAGAGTAGTTTTGGTTAAAAAAATACAGAGTAGCTGAAGGAGGTTTTTAACCCCGTTCACATCGCAGAATGTGGCGGGGCGTCGGAAACGCACGGCTTCACCTCCTCAGAAGCTCAGCTCACCTCAGGGCCGGGGCCTTCACAGCCGGCTCAAGCAGCTCGGTCCAGAACAATGCTTTTGTAGAGCATGTCCCAGATATTTTCTAGTATAGTGTCCATGCTAACACTATGATAATATCATGTAATACAAACACAGCTACTGAAAGGTGCTATATACAAGCTAAAAAAAAGATATAAAGACCATGCTGTTAATTGAGAATCTTATGGCCAGGCAATTCAGCTGCCTCAGTCTCAGTCACACATTTGACGTTACCACTGAGTGTAATGCTCAAGCTCTTGAATGTACCTCATCTTGTGTTCCTTTGACGTTACCACTGAATGTCAATGTGCAAGATATCCTGAAAAAAAACACAAATCAGAATACTTAGTGCATGTTAATAAGAAAAACGATAGCTGAAGTTCTAAAAAGTAAAACCTCGCTAGTTGGTGGGTCAGACAAGAAACGAATTGTTCATTTCATTTTAGCTACATCTAAGTCAAAGGCCAACAGTTCATATAACGTTGTTGTGAGTGTATACACATAAAAGAATCATGCCATGGGAACTCAAAATTTGTAGTGGACAGAGAAAATGTTACCTGTGTGAAAATCATAGCAGGAATCCATTTTTATAATGTGCCTGCCACTTCTTTCAGAGTACCATCGTTGTGCTCTACTGTATCCGTGTTCAGAAACCTGAAATGCCTCTTAGATGAACTCGTGCACCTCCTGCACCAAAACAATTACATCAGACCACGTGGCACACATACAATCCACATCCAGGCATCCAATGAAACCACCTCCGGGATAACCAAACTCACAAATCAATGAGCCTTTTTGTGTCTGTTTCAGAATGTTTGGAGACAAATCACCATCGCCTCCCTCTGGAACCCTCTCCACCAGGACATCTGCACTATCAAAACCCTGAACAATCAGATCGGCAGTCAACCATCAAAACAATTCGGATCCAAAATAAATATATACATCGATTCGGTGAGTTGGGCACATGATCACCTGATGAACCCAATTCCGCGATCAGATGATCGCCTCGAGGAGGAGTCGGAGCCGTTGCACTCGGCTGATCTGGCGGCATGGATGTGATCGCCACCAGGCCTGATTGCGAGCACGAGGATCGCCACCAGTCAGATCGCGTCGCCAAACAGGTCACGGCGCTGCTGGCTCTCCTCGCCGGGCTGGATCGCCACGACCAGGATGATGGCCACCAGGAGGATCTCCGCCAGGAGCTAGGTTCGCGGCAAGCAGAAGGAGCACCGCGATCGCCGCGTTGAACCGTGGTCGTACGAGGTTGTTTCGGCGGTGATAGGAGTGGACGGCGGGGATGCGAGGGTGTAAGACCCTTTACACAAACTTTCGATCTCGGCCCTTGGTTCGTGAATCCGTTGGTAGGTGATCGTCGGTCCAAAAAATAGAAACAAGTGGGACATTATAGTAGAGATCTATACCTATATCTATACCTACTAATAAAGAGAGAGAAAATTTCCGCCAAAATTTTCTTCCACCTTTTTTTCCTTTCACCTTTTTTTCCGTATCCGTATAGGGCTGAGATTTCCAACGTACATGACATGTTACACACAAACGCCGCCCTGTATACGAATCACAGCCCGGAAACGTGATCTCCAGAGTTCGTGTCCCAAACCAATTCAAAAGCAAAGAAAAGCACATAAACGTCCATAATTAGAGGCACACAAACAATAATTGATTCATAAATTTCCGTATGCAAAACTTTTCCAAATCGAGTATGCAATGGATCGAACAAAACAATATAAAAGCAGAGCCACAATGCGGGTATGAGCAACGGGTCGATGCTTGGCACATGTTCTAACGACGTCGAAGAGCAAAGAGGATGGAGAAAGAGAGATGAATTTGCTTGCATTGTTTGCTTCAACGCGAGGAACGCCGGCGTAATCGGTGACCGGCATGGATTGAAGCAGCGGACAGACCGATCTGCAGCGTGGGCGTAGGAGCTAGAGCTAGGCGGGCGCCGGAGCTCGATCTGCTGGGCGATCGCGGCGTGGGCGCTCGAGATGGAGCTCAGCGGCGGCGGGCGGCGTGTCCTCTACGTATCTTTGCGATGGTCGGAAACCTAAACGGTAGTCAAATGGGCCTTGGCCCGGCGCGTTACAGCCCAAAATGAATATGACTTATACATCTTTTATACGTCCGCGGAGAAAACAGAAAAAAAAACACAAAAAGGTCAAGATTAAGACCTACTTTAGAAAGGATAAAAAAAAAGACCTACTTTAGAACAGCCAAGTAAAATAAATTGTGATAATTGCTTTAACGCACGAGTATGTTTGCTATGTCTTGATATTTAATTGAAATAAGGATGGCTCAACTAAAATGAAATAAAATAGCTAGGTTTAAGTGGATTTGCACAATAATATCCACCATTGTATATATAGACATGTTTGCTATTAGTATCTACCACGTACGCCCCGGTTGCAACGCGCGGGCATGTTTTGCTAGTATACTAATAAAGAGAGAGAAAATTTCAGTCCCACCTCCTTTTCACCGGGCTTTTCACCGGCTTTTTTTCACCGGCTTTTCATCACCGGGCTTAAGAGAGAAAATTCCAAATCCCACCTCCTTTTCACCGGGCTCCTCCGCGGCGGGCTCAGGCCATGGTCTCCCAAAACCTCCATGGGTCACAAGATAATCTATTTTCATTTCTCAAAAAAAAAAAAGATAATCTATTTCCCAAGCATTATTTTACACATACATCGGATTGTCAAAATAAATACAATTAAATACTAAAAAATGCTTGTTGGTGCCTATACCAACCACTATAAAAGAGCTCATTTAAATTCTTAGCACTTCTATATAATAAACAAATATTCCAACGCTAAGTTACGCTAAGTTTTTTTGCGGCAAATTTTATGTACTATATAATAAATAAATATTCGAACGCTAAGTTTTTGCGACAAATTTTATGTTAATTAGGAATATAATAAGGAAAAATTCTTTAATTTGGATAAAAATTAATTAAATATAACAAAATATTCAAGTTATTTTTGTTAAATGAGCAACACGTTATGCAGATCCCGTGACAACATACGGGCACTTTTGCTAGTTATAGTAAATTATAGAAAAATCATAAAATGTAAAAATTTAATTTTTGTTGGACTCACATGAGTAGATCTACTCAAAGGAACATAACATAATATAGTATGATTTAGTACAACTTTTTGTTGTAGTTTTAAATCTATGCTTTTCTACAATTAAGTTGTAGCTAGATTCGATCCGTTGTGGCTCTAGTAGCCTGGCCGTAGTGATAGATTCAGTACTGAATTCATCTAGGATAGTTGAAGTAGAGTCTGTCTATATCAAACTTGGGTGGTTTGGCCTTTTTTCCACCCGGGTGGATTATTTGGCCAAACCACCCAAATTTGCAAAAAAGAAAAATCGGGTGGAAAAAACCAAATTCCACCCAAATTTTGAAAAACAAATAAATGACCTAGCATTAGAGCTAGCATGTATGGCCATCTTAGCAAACAACAGATTACCTTGCATGTATGGCAACTGAACCTGTCTGAACGCAAAAAAAAAAAAATAAAAAAAAATCATAATTTCCTGACAACCTATCTGTTGCATAAAAGAAGACCTAATCAATAGAGTAACCCAATCCAAGGGGAGAAAAACAAAACAAAAATGAGGAGGTTGAAAAAACATTAGAGCAAGTTTAATAATTTAGCCAGCTGAAGGCTGTAACAAGGTGACATGTCATATCTAGCCAACAATACAGCCAACTAGTATTATAGGTGGGCTATTTGAATACCAATGTGTGAGAGATAAATATTTAATTTTTACACACCTAACTGCATTGGATTGGGCAAGAGAAAACAAATATAACTTTTCTTCTCGAACTTGTGTTGCAGCCGGCGAAGTGCTTACTGCCGGCACTCCTATCTCTCTCCTGACATGGTTTGCCTTTGTGCGATGTGGTGCTCTTGCCACCAGCTAAGAAACGCCCATAATACTTGCTCTTACAAACCAGATCATGATGAGATTGCTGCAGCATATGGACATTGATGTGCAGCCTATCGACATTCCATCTGAAGAAACAAAAAAAAAAACTCAGTTTCTCAAAGGATACAAGGAAAAAGCTCCTGTAGTAGGCCACTGTGAAAACTGACCTTGAAAGTATTTGGCTTTAATCAAAAGTATTCTGAGAAGATGAGTGCACAGGACAACACATTGTCAAACGATGACGACAAAAAAAAAGCACCATTCGGCGACACCTTGATAAGCTTCCTGTCCATGCACCCAATAAAACAAAGCAAGGTATATTCAAACAAAACATAAAAAGAAAGACACTCATTCAGCAACAGCTGTGATACGAAAAAAATGTTGTTCAGACATGAGACGCCAAAGCTCCAAAAATTTCTATATATAAAAAAATGACATATACGAACCTCTTTAATTCTGCTTGGCATCCAATCTATCCCTAACGATGGTTGTGTAGCAGTAGTCAGAGCCATTGAGAGCAACATCCTGAAACAAAAAAATATAAAGAAAAAAAGAGATTGGTACATGTCAAAAACTTTGAACAAGATATTAGTTTAACAGGAGTGGAAAAACGAGAGCAGAGGTGAGGAACAAAGACAAGCTCGCCCACAACACACACTGCGTGCATGCAATCTGAACAAAAGAACCAACTAGACAAAGCCAAATGGACAACACAGGGGCAGATACATACTTGAGAGGACAGATCACCATAGTGCTCCCTTGGCGAAACGTCATCTCTCATGTTGACAAGCTTCAAGGCTGCATATCAATAACAATCAAATTCCAAAATGCCCAAAGACCCAAAGCTAAAAAGAAAAATGCCCAAAAACCACATTGCCTAGTAGGGGGCAATCTTTTTATTTCTAAATACAAAAAGGGCCAAAACATAGATATTGCCTAGTAGGGGGCATGATCTTATTTCCAAAAACAGAATTGACCACAACAAACCATTGCCTAATAGGGTGCAAACTTTTTCCTAAATACAAAAAGGCCCTAAACACATTGGCTAGTAGGGGGCATGAATTATTTCCAACAGAAAAATGTCCAAAAACCACTTTGCCTAGTAGGGGGCAATCTTTTTATTTCTAAATACAAAAAGGACAAAACATAATCTCTACCTCATAGGACCTTTTATGTTGATTGGCAGCCAACAATGGCACACTGCGAGCTTCTCTAGCACCTGTAGGATTAACTGAAATGTTCAGGAAAATAGTATCAAAATCCTGTAGGATTAACTGAAATGTTCGGGAAAATAGTATCAAAATCAAGGATATATATATAACGAAAAGAGTAACACAATTAGTACGATAGATATGTACTGTAAATTACATAGCAATGATATTACAGCAAAGCTTCGGACCTGCCCATAATTACATTCAAAGATTGCATCCTCCAGAGATTCAGATTATACCATTTTTTGTCAAAAAAAAAAAAAACCCAAAGCCCCAAACCATACCCAAATTCCCAAAGCCACCTTCCCAAATTCCCCAAAAAGGGAAACCCCTTCCCAAAAAAAAAAGCAAAACCACCCCTTCACAAAAGAAGCCAACCCCCCTTCCCAAATTCTCAAACCCCCAAATTCAACCAAACCCGTCTTCCCAAATTCCCAAACCCACCTACCCAAATTCAACAACACCCCCCCTCCCAAAGTCCCAAACGACCCTACCCAAATTCAACCAAACCCCCAGCCAAACACCCAAATATAAACCAAAAGCAAAATCAAAGCAAAAACAAAAGCACCTAAGACCAAAGCCCCAATCCAAAATCATTGGGAAATCCAAAGCAAAACCCATATCCATAGCCCAAAAGCAAAATGCAAAAAGAAAAGGCAAATCAAAGGCAAAATCCAAAGCCAAATCCTAGGCCATGACCCAAAAGCCAAAGGAAAAAAAAATAAATGCCAAAGAAAAAATCAAAACAAAGCCCCAGTCCAAAAGCATAGCAAAAGCCAAAGTCAAAACCTAAGCCATACACCCAAAGCAAAATGCAATAAAAAGTCAAATCAAGGGAAAAATCCAAAGCCAAAACCTAGGCCATAACCCATGTGTCAAAGGGGAAAAATTGCCAAATCCTAAGGAAAACAACCAAAGCATAGTTTTAAAAAAATCATTCATGTATGAGAAGAAACAACTTGCACAAGGGGACCAAGGATGGGCACAAACTTGCAACACAAAAATTTATACATGCACATACACTCACATGTTCTATCAGGTAATAGCTGCGACAACTCCATCCTATTATACATTACAGATGCACAGATTGCAAAAAAAAAAAAAAAAATCCCACATCGTATACAAATCCATATTGTCAAAAAAATATAAATAAAGGCACGCGACATTAGTTGCATGGGCTGCATCCATTTTATCCTCAACTGCCATTTCATCCTCAACTACACAAATCACATCAAACTAGGTTGTCTTAAAAAAAAAAAAAAAAAAAACATTTCTGGATCATAACTAAACTACTGAATAATATGCTTCCCTAGAATGAAAAATCTCAGAAACACATCACCATACCACACAGATCGAGCACTCAAAAAGTAAATAACATCAGTGAATGACATAACAATAGGAAATACTAACAAAAACAACCTGCCAATCAAACATGTCATCAAAGCGTAGATTAAGGAATCAAAAATAGCAAATCATGGCATCCACACAGACTAGAGACTACCACCAAAAATAGACATGAACCATCAAACAACAGAATCCGCGGAATCCGTCGACGAAAGCAGCTCCTCCACAGATCCCCACGGCCACACCCACTAAGACGAACGCCGCCGACCGCTCAAATGGAAACGCCTCCATCAACAAACTGGCGATGGGATACAAAAACCGAGAGAGGGAATCACAAATCTATGCCGACGAAACGCCGACGGGAGCAACAAATCGAAAGGGGAGACACACCAGATGGAAGACCGACGCCGACGAAAGCTCCGCCCAAGGAAATCGCCTCTGCTATCGCCATTGGAACAGGAGGAGCCGGCGAGAGGAAAGGGGAAAGCAGTTTCCAAAAAAAAAAAAAAATGACAAGTGGGGCCCCATAGTCGACACCAAAAGGGGAGCCAACCGAGCGCCGTGGGTCAAAAAACCGGACAAAATGAATGAACGACCCGCATCATAAAATCTCAAAGATCGTGCGGTCACAAATTTGGGTGGAAAAGGATACGATTCCACCTGGGTGGATTATAGCTTTCCTGTACTTGAATGGCAAAGCTGCTGCCATTTTTCGCTTCAAAAGAAAGAGTGTTTGGTTTACAGAACTTGGTAATTATTTGGTTCTAAAGTGCTGCATTGATCCAGATCGATATATAGTTAAATCAACTTTATTCTTCATTTCCACATCATTTGACATCTTCAGATTAACTATTAGTTAGCTTAGTTATTCAGCATTTGTTGTCATGGTGAACTCATACTTGCATGGTTTCGATCTAGAATGATCTACTGAAATAAATTTATGGCTGATCTTGGGGACCTTTATCAGCAGCTATGTCTGTGTTGGTAAGTGCATCACCACTCTTTGAACCAACTCAGGTCAGTTCAAGGAACAATCATGGTTAAAATGTTCCATTCTAATTTTAATGTTTCATTTTTCTGAAACATTAATCTTATGCATTGCAAATTTACATGTGTGCAGATGGGATGGGAGACACTTTCCATCGAAGGCTTTTCAGCTATTTCTACTACAATAGTTTCTACAGAATTAGAAAATAGATGTCTTAATCTTATTTGAGCTCCCAATTAATGGTGTCATGATGCTTTATAAACGATTAAAAATGTCTGATCCAATATAATGTACCATTTGCTTGCAGTTATGGCTTATCAGATATGGTAAACTCCCATGATGATCACTATTTATGCATAATTTCAGATTTTCCTCTGCATTACATTTAACATTGGTTTACCGGTGTACACTTTATACCATGCATAATATTGTATGCACCTTCTGTCATCATGCATGACCTACACCATGTCAACTAATGTTTTGTTATCTAAGCGATCAAACTGACAAGTATATGGTAGTGCTTCCTAGCCCGCGCATTTGAGTGGGGGATCATGTTTGGCACTTTGGTCTTAAAAAATAGTTACCTATAATCAGTACACTGGTATTTCACCTTTCTATAATGAGCTCCACTATCGTGCGAGAGATGATATCATGAAATTTTCTCTTATGATCATTGCATTTTATTAATTCCCCCAAAGAACGCCACGGAGATTCCCCTAGTTTAACATAAAATTAGTCTTCAACGACAAAAACTTATTGTTGTCGAAGGTCAAATGTGTGGTAGTGCAGGTTATGAGTGGTTTTGAATGCGGTTTTATCTTGTCTTTTTATTTATTTCGGTTGAATATTTGAAAAATCATAGAAAATCTAATTACATTTGGACTTCACATGATTAGATCTACATACTCGGTATACTTTTAGTATAAAATTTTTATTGTAGCTTTATATCTATGTTTTTTTCTATAATTAATTAAAATAATTCATAGTTTGTAGTTTTTTTGTCCAATTGTATGATTGGTCCGGTTTTGAAGTTTGTGAAAAATAGACTTTCATAAAAGTTGAGCTTGACTTTTTCGATAAAATTTCGAGAACAGGCCCATCGCCCTGACAAAAGCAACCTCCTCCGGCCTTCCCCGCTCCTCTCCCACTCTCCGGCCTCCGCTTTCCAATTCCCATCCCGATCTCCCCTCCTCTCCTTCCCTCCCTCCACCCGTCGCCGCCGTCGCCGCCGCTGCCATGGACGAAGTCATCGGCCAGGTAGTCATCCGCCCACCACTCCTCAACCCGCGCCGCCCTCTCCGTCCTTGCTCCCTCTGAGCGCGGGAGTCACTCGTGCTGCTTTTGGTGGCTGCAGATTCTGGAGAAGCAAGTGCTGTCGGCCGCCAAGGCGGTGGAGGAGAAGCTCGATGAGGAGATCGCCGCGCTCGACCGCCTCGATCCGGACGACATCGAGGCGCTCCGCGAGCGCCGGATCCAGCAGATGCGCCGCGCCGCCGAGCGCCGCGCCAAGTGGCGCGCGCTGGGCCACGGGGAGTACACCGAGGTCCCCGAGAAGGAGTTCTTCTCCGCCGCCAAGGCCAGCGAGCGCCTCGTCTGCCACTTCTACCGCGACAACTGGCCCTGCAAGGTGCTGCTCCTCTCCCGCTCTCACTCTTGTGGTATGATTGGCGCAGTTAGATGCGGATCTCGTGGTAAATTGGCTTTTGTTAGGAATGGTGGTGTGTTATTTCGTTGTCTGTGCTCTTTTTTTTATCAAGATCAGATGTTTTCATTCTTGTCCTAGTATCGTTCCCTTTGGCTCGTCATGCATTGGACTGATGAAATTTCTGTTAGTATATCTGCAAGATTTGATGGCCAGCGTCCCATTTATATAGCTCTATAGACTATTCTTTCTGTTATTCTCAATATGTTGGCACTCCACTTAAATTGCTCAGTCCCCTAGAGTGAAATGAAACTAAGGCACATTGCTTTCTAGTTCATATACATTTCGCCATTATGTTTTCAATCAGTCACAGTGGTAGAGCCAGAGACTCGGCTTTTTCTTTGGTTTCAGTTGGGCGGGGAGGGGGTGGGCGCCGTCAACTTAAAAATAGTACAGTAGTTGCTTTGTTTTGGCGCAATCGTACATGGGATACCCTAGAGCACCACACCATGCTTGTTATGGATATATACTTGGGTATTTCCTTCCTGTTTCCACATTTACTTGCAATGTACCCTAATCTTGTCTGAGAGAGGTTTGTGCATCCATTGTATTGATCAGCTTAATTTATTGCTGCACCAGAGGCTTTCTTGTTATATAAGTTGGATTATTTGTTAAAAATCCCATATGTCACTTTCGAATGCACACCATCAGTGAAATACCAGAAAACTGATCTGTGAATTTGGAGTGCTGTTTCCCAGCCATTGACATGCTATTCATGTTTTCTTGTTCCCCTCACTAACTCATTTGAGTGAGTAACGTGGACATTGCCTATGTTGTTAACTTCTTATCAGTTTCTGCTGGTGCCTCTCAGACTCTCACTTTGTTCAACATTTCTGAATTGGTTGATACTTTCAAGGTAGCATAATTGAAAGGTTTGTCCACATCTTATTTCTGTGTGTGTGTGTGTGTTTTTGTTGGGGGTGGGGGGGGGGGGGTGGGGGGGCAATGGGCCAAAACAAACATAGATGAGCAAACTGGAGCCACATGTTCAGATTTTCAGTGGTTAACTCTTACAAGAGGCGGCGGGGGGGTTACCCGATAGACTTACCTGTGTCTTACCTTGATTAGCTAAATAAGTTCGTTTGCTTTTTTCCATCATTAGTTTAAAGCTTTTACTTGTAAGCTGCCTTGATAGCCAAGTTAAAAGAGCTTCTTGGTGGCCAAGTTAGAAAGGGAGTAGGTGAGCTCTCGCATATATATGCGAGGGGCAAGCCCTCCACCTATTGTAAGAAATTCTAAATATTTTCCAAATTTCAATCCAAGCGGCCAAGGGGCCAAGCTGCCCTCTAGCAGTGTTCTATCAATTGCAAATTGAGTTCTATGTTTCCAACAATTGGTATCTAGAGCCGGGTTAGATCCTAGGAGGGCCATGGCTTCCACCTCCTCTTCTCTACGCGCGTGCAAAGGCGGAGGGGAGGGCGGTCGGGCGGTGGTGGTGGAGCAGATCCGCCGCCGAGTGGCGGTCGCGCTCAGCGGCTACCCCGCGGCGGCCGCGTCCGCCGAGGCGATCACCGCGGCGCAGCAGGCGGCAGCAATGCCCAGCGGCGGCCAACACGGCGCGGCCGCTGCGCGCCGGAGTTGGAGAGGGGAGGCCGAAAGGGCGAGCCCCGAAGGCGTCGGCCTGCCGCTCGAGAGGCGGCGGCCGTTATCGCCGCGCGAGGCGCCGTCCCCCGCTGCCGCCGTTCGTGATCATCGTGGGACGGAGGTCGCCGGGTCGCCCGCCGCCCGTGACGGTCTACAAGGATTCGGCGCGGGACATGGCCCATGCTCACCAAGACGAACTACTTGGAGTGGTCCGCGGTGATGGAGCTCAAGATGCGGCGCGGCAGACGGGGCGCCGGGAGTATGGCGGCGATGCCGCATTACGGGATCGGGCGGGCGCCGAGGCGACATCGCCCGCCGTCCGGCGAGCTGCAGTCTGTCTTTGGCAAGGAAGGAGACGCGGCCGGAGGCTCGGGACTACATTGCGACAAAGACGCCGGGTGCTGCTAACCGCCGCGCGCCACCCACGGGCAGGCCGAGGAAGGAGCTGGAGCGTGGCGCCTGGCCCAGGTGAGTGTCGAGGATTTTGCTCTTCGTCTCACCAACCCGAAGCGGCGAGATGGAGCTATACGCGACGGACTTGGACGAGCAAATGAGTCGTGGAGAAGTTCCTTGCGCCGCCCGCCGGCACGGGCCGGCAAGATCGCCATGGAGTCGCTCATGGGCGATTTCCGTGGCCCGACGGTGGAGGACATCGCCGGCGTCTGAAGATGGTGGATGATCTTGACGATCCGGCCATTCGATCTCCATCACGTCGTCGGCAAGCTCATGCTCACGGAGGAGCGGTGGGTTGCGCGCCCCGGACAAGAAGAAGAAGCGGCGACTCGCTTTCGATGCGGATCCAGGATCCCAGCCGGCGTCCACGCGGCGGCAAGAAGAAGGGGAAGGGCGGTGGTGACCGCGACGGTGGCGGAGGAGGTGCGGACGGCGGCGCAGCGCCCGGCGACCGCGACCTTACCTCAACCGCATCGTCACGGTGTGCCACCGCTCGGGGCTGCCACGAACTCGCCGGATCGCGGTGGTGACCGTGGAGGCGGTGGAGGGAACCGCGGCGGCGCGGCCGTGGCGGACACGAAGGAGGCGCTGCGCACGCCGCCGCGGTGATGAAGAGACGGCGCGCTCTTCTACTGCGTGTGCGTCGACGACGACGAAAGGCGCGCTCTTCCTCGCGCACGGCGTTGGAGAAAGATGAAGGCGCGTGCTTCAAGGAACACCGCGGCGAGCTGGGCTTCGCGCACGGGTTCCGTGAGTCGGACGAGGAACCGGTTGTCGTAAACCCAAGTCCGCCGCCGTCGACACGGCGAGCCCCGCTACGTGCGTTCTCGAACACCGGCCTCATTGACGAAGATGGATGGTCGGTACCTCGACACCGGCGCCACCCACCACATGACCGGCACGGGATTCTTCTCGACCTCGACACGTCGTTCCACGGGACGATGTACGCCGGTGATGCGTCCCAGGGTGCGGATTGAGGGAGTCGGGTCGATTGTCTTTCAGGCGAAGAATGGCGAGCACGAGGGTGCTCCACGGCTGTCTACTTCATCCCGGCTCACGCAACTCCATCATGAGTTTGGGGCAACTCGAGAAGGCGGCTCCAAGGTGGAGATCGAGCACTGGTGCCGAGGATTTGGGACCCGCGCGGCTTCCTCGCCAAGGTGAACTGCTACACGCCCCCGCCTCTACATCCTTCACTGGAGGTCGCAGCAGCCCTGTGCCTTCCTGCCGCGAGGAAGGACGGCGGCGCTGGCGCCGGCATCGGTGCGCCACCTCAATTTTGAGGCGCCGCACAAGCTCGACAAGCGGGAGATGGCGCGCCGGCATGCCGGTGATCAAGCACGCGGATCGGGTGCGACACTTGGCGCCACCACCAAGATGCGCCTGTCGCCGTTCCCACCAGGAGGCTACATCGTGCGGGCACGCCGAGCCGGTGCACGGCGACTTGTGTGGCCCGTGACTCCCGGCGACTCTAGGGCTTCCGGCGCTTCTGTTGATGGTGGGCGACGCCACCCGCTTCATGGGGTCGGCTCCTGCCGTCGGCTGACTCGCCGGGCGAGGCGGTGAAGAGGATCAAGGCAGCCAGAAGGAGAGCGGCGGGCGGCGGCAGGTGCGCAAGACGGGACAACGGGGAGAGTTCACCGTGTCCACGCTTTACTTTCCTCGCTGCGTGGAAGGTGTCAAGCGGCACTTCTCCGCCTCCGCACACGCCGCAGCCAATGGAGTTGTGGAGCCGGCGCAATCGGACCATCGTGGCGATGGCGCGCGCTCTGACGAGCAGGAGGCTGTCGGGCTCGATTACGGGGGAGGCGGTCATGACGGCATTTCATCCGGCCGAACAGATCGCCGACGGCGAAGCTTGCGGGCAAGACCCCTACGAAAGCTTGGCATGGCCGGGCGCCGTCGGTTAGCCACCCTCCGCGTGTTCGGTCAAGCGTGGCGTACGCGGGGACCTCACCCGCTCCGCAAGGCGGATGACCGCGGCAAGGCGGCGTCTTCATCGGCTACGCGGAGGGCGCCAAGGCGTACCGGGTGCTCGACCCCGGGACGCAACGGTGAGGATCAGCCGCGACGTCGTCTTCGATGAAGGACGCGGCTGGGATTGGGGCCACCAAAGAGGCGGCGGGTCTCGGCGGCGTCGGCGACTTCACCGGCCGAAATGCTCGGTCCGCCGGAGCGAGTGGCGGCACGAGGCGCAGGGAGTGGACTCCCCGCCGCCGCGCATGCCGTCACCAAGTCCGGGAGCCCGGAGGGACATCGGCGGCGACGGCAGCCCCACGGCGCCAGATCGGCCGGCGGACGTGCGCGTTCCCCGCCTCCGGCCGGTTCCCCTGTCTCGCGCCACAGGCACCAGCGGTGGGCGGGCGATCATGGAGTTCGCCACTCCGCCGAGGACGATGACGAGAGGCTGGGCGCGTGGCATGATGATGAGCCGCTGCGGTACCGGACCGTCACCAACATCCTCGGCCCAGCCTACACCACCACCGGCACCGCCTCTTCGCCGAGCCGCACCTCACACACGTCGGGGAGCGGCCAATTTCGCCCGTGCTAAGGATGATCTGCCGGCGCGGCGATGGAGGATGAGCCGGAGTCGGAGAAGAATCGCACCTGGGAGTTGGTGCGCTTGCCGCGGTCACCGCCCATCTCTCCTCAAGTGGGTGTACAAGCTGAAGAAGGATGAATCGGGCGCGGTGATCAAGCACAAAGGCGAGATTGGTATGGCGGCGGGCTCGGGCCAAAGCAGGGAGGGGATCGGACACGACGACGCATTTGCGCCGGTGGGCGCGGATGGAGTCGGTCCGTGTCCTCCTCGCTGCCGGCAGCCCAGAAGGGTGGCGAAGTCCGCGTTTCTCAACGGCGACTTCAAGGAGGAGGTGTTCGGTGCGGCAGCCCACCAGCTGCGCGCCGCCGCCGGAGGAAGACAAGGTGTATCGCTGCGCAAGGCTCTCTATGGCCTGCGGCAGGCTCCTCGCGCCTGGAATGAGAAGCTCGACGCCACACTCAAGGAGCTGGGGTTCGTGCAGAGCGCTCATGAGGCAGCGATGTACAGGCGGGGTTCCGGCGACACGATGCTGATTGTCGGGCCCACGCGATGATTTGATCATCACCGGCGCCAACGTGGAGGTGATTGAGAGGTTCAAGGCTCAGATGAAGAGGGTCTTCGACATGAGTGACCTGGGCCTGCTCAGCTTCTACCTGGGCGTCGAGGTGCAGCAAGATGAGGCCGGGATCACTCTCAGGCAGACTCACTACGCCAAGAGGATCCTGGAGCTCGGTGGGATGGTTGGCTGCAACCCCGCCCGGACTCCAATGGAGGAACGGCTGCGACTCAGCAGGGACAGTGAAGCACCTGAAGTCGATCCCACCCACTACAGGCGGCTGATTGGGAGTCTGAGGTACCTGGTACACACTCGCCCCGATCTCGCCTTTGCTGTTGGCTTTGTCAGCCGGTTCATGGAGAGGCCGACTGAGGAGCATCAGGTTGCTGTCAAGCGCATACTAAGGTATGTAGCTGGGACTCTGGATTATGGGCTGCACTACATCAACGCACCCAGCAGAGCTCGGTTCATCGGCTACTCTGACAGTGATCTAGCTGGGGACATTGACAACAGCAAGAGCACCAGTGGGGTGCTGTTCTTCCTGGGCAACAGTCCTGTGAGCTGGCAATCAGTGAAGCAGAAGGTGGTAGCCTTGTCCAGTTGTGAGGCTGAGTATGTTGCCACTACTACAGCAGCTACTCAAGCCATGTGGCTGTCAAGATTACTTGCTGAGCTGATTGGAAGACCAGTGGAGATAGTTGAGCTGAAGGTGGACAGCAAATCAGCTCTAGCACTTGCCAAGAATCCTGTCTTCCATGAGAAGAGCAAGCATATCAGGATCAAGTACCATTTCATCAGGAATTGCTTGGAGGATGGGAGCATCAAGGCTGAGTACATTTCCACCACTGATCAGCTGGCTGATATCTTAACCAAGTCTTTGGGAAGGATGAAGTTCCAAGAGATAAGGGGAAGGATAGGCCTGAAGATGATCAGCTCAAGGGAAGACAAGGCTAAGGGGGAGAAATGATAGACTTACCCTGTGTCTTACCTTGATTAGCTAAATAAGTTCGTTTGCTTTTTCCATCATTAGTTTAAAGCTTTACTTGTAAGCTGCCTTGATAGCCAAGTTAAAAGAGCTTCTTGGTGGCCAAGTTAGAAAGGGAGTAGGTGAGCTCTCTGCATATATAAGCAGGGGCAAGCCCTCCACCTATTGTAAGAAATTCTAAATATTTTCCAGCTTTCAATCCAAGCGGCCAAGGGCCAAGCTGCCCTCTGGCAGTGTTCTATCAATTGCAAATTGAGTTCTATGTTTCCAACATTACCTACCAGTAGAGTATGATGCTGTGGTATATGAGGCCATAAGTCAATCCCAAATTCTCCTTAAAAACAAAGAGCGCCAAAACAAAGACACCCAGTTCTGCTTGTGTATTTAAATTTCTTTGAAGGGAAAAGTCCATTTTACATCCCTTGAACTTTTAATTTACACCTTGAACATACTAGAACTATGAAACAGTCTAATTGACAAGCCTCAACTATCACAACATTTGACTTTACTCCATAGACCTGAAACCACTGGGACACACACTTGAGCCTTATATGGATGCCCTCATATCTATCTCAATCCACATGTATAGGGATGGATTGGGGTGGAAAAATAACTAATCCCCCACACCCCAACACACACATGTATTGATGTGAATACAAGTGCATGCAAACAAGCCTTTAGTGTTCTCATACCGAGGCAGTATCATGTTTTTTGTAGTTTTATCTGTTGAAGTATTGTTCCTACTGCTCTGTTTGCACTTTAAAACCCGCCATAAGATCAGCAAAAATGTGGTGTTTTTTTTTTTTTCTTGGGGGTGGGGAGGGGGCTAATTACATGGTTTTGAGAGTTAGGTAGAATTATTGTAGCTAACAGTGTAAAGTAGACAAATGTTGAAATTCAGGGGATGTGACTTGGAAATTTTCCCTTTTCAATAAATGTTGAACTGTACATTCTATTGATCCTTGTTTGAACTTAAAGCTCAAGTGGTCGATGGTGACATAATGAACTTAGCCAAGTTTGAGAGCAATTTTCTAGTTTTTTGCATTAGCTGTTGCCTGCTGAAGCAATTAGTGAGGTGCGAGACAGTGGAAGACATTTAAGGCCTTAAGGGCTAAAACCAAAAAATGCTGCAAATATCTATTTTTGAAATATTAATGTCTACTATCATTAGTATTAAGAGTAACTTGTACTACAGAATTACAGATTGACCTTGGAGACTGGTTTTGCCACAGGTTGACCTTGGAGACTGCAAATATTAATGTCTAGTTTTGCATTAGCTCTTGAATCCGTTACACCATGCCCTTGGAGACTGGTTTTGCCACAGATTGACCTCCTGAGTTTGCAACCTTCATAATCATTCCTTTATTTCCATATCTGGATAGAATATCAAGAAAAATCTCTTTCTGTTGATCACAATGTGCCTATATCGAGAAGGATCCTCGAGAGGTCGAGAGGTATACCGTATACCATTACCATCAGTAGCACGAAGCTGCAAGTTGAGCAGCCATGTGATTATTCAATAAGGTCCTTTATGTATTTGGAGTTTTGGACTGAGAGAGAGAATATCCCTTTGCAGAATGGGAAAACCTTAATCCCTAAGAAATTACTGAGAGGACCCAAATCATAAATATGTAATTGCTCGCCAAGCTGCTGTTTCACATGAGAAATGTGTTCCACATTATTGCTCATAATCAACATGTCATCAATCAACATATAAAAGAAGCAAAGTACGTTCACGTGGAGAAAGGTGAAAGTGGGATCATGAGCACTAGGTGAAAACCCAGCAGCCCATGTCACAGAAACTAAGCACAAAGAGCCTATTTAATACCATATAAAGCACAATGAAAACGACAGACATATCCCAAGGAAGTATCAACACCTACATGTAAACCTCTTCATTCAAATCACCATATAAAAGCAACACCAGACATCCCAAGATGAAGTAGCAGCCATTGCAATCAGAGTACGGGACGGTAGTCATAAAAGCAACCGTACAGATGTCTCGTTATAATCATGTCCATGAGTCTGTTTAAAACCTACAGCAACAAGCCTAGCTTTATATCACACAATAAAACCATCAGACCCTGGTCTTTTGAATACCCATTTATATGTTATTATTATAGTCATGGCATGTGATGGTAAGAGAACAAGATCCCAAGTGCATGTCCGATCAAGGGCAGCAAGCTCCTCCCAACTTCACATTGCCAAATGCTCAACTCAAATTTCATACATCAAATTTCACATATCCAAATGCTCAACTCAAATCCATTCTCACAGTTTCATATGTAACCCTTTTGATCTAATCCATAGCTAATAATATTACACCTCAGTTACTAAGAGTGGCACTGAGGGCTCAATTTTCCAACTGTTAGTTGGTGATCCTGAGCACCCAAACACTTAAGGTGGCACCTTGAATTCCCTTTGGTTTTGGAAAAGTTCATCTAGGGACTTCAAGTCAAATATCTTCTTTGGGATACAATTGATGTCCACACGGACATCATCACTGCTTAGCTGAAGAAAAACTTAGGAATTCATTTAGAAAACGAGCAATACAAGTGTAAGTTCATTCCAAGAATCATAAGCTTCCTGAACCTTTTCCTTCGCAGAGTGTTGAGGTAGTCAATTTGTTTCTATTTGTGTAGGAACTCTTGTAGATGTAATATACCTCTGAAATCTTTTGCTTTAACAGACACTTTTCCTCAGAGATAGATTTAAATAATGACAAATTATTGGTAACATGGTATCTATCCGTGGTCAGGAAGTGCTTCGAGCCCTGTGTCCTTGCTTTGCTCTACTGAAGGATAATGCATGCTTTTTCTAAGTAATGCGTTGTTCGGTACTTTGGTTACCCTATCTTTGAATGGCAAAATTGGTCAGGAGGATGAACAAACCTGAATCTTATTCTGAAATCTATACATCAGGATAAATCCATTCATTTTATGGAATTTAAAACATGAATCAAAGCCTAAGTGCACCCTATCAATAAAAAAAGGCAGCTACTTCTAGTCTATGCAAAGTTAATTATGTGTATTGTTTGGTTTACCAGGCCATTTTTTCTCAACACCAATTCTTTTGGCCTCCCTAGTTCGTTCCTTTTGCTAGACACAGCTGTAGACAATTCCAATTATTGTCACAGGAAATGTTCATGTCTCTTAAAAACACCAATAGTTCAAACAAATGAACCTGCAACGCCTTAGTTAGGGTTCTAGGCTTCTGAGATTTATGATAATGAGTTGCAGTGCATGTTGGAATAATGTGTTAGCTGTAGCTATCTAAGCTTTGCCAGTTCCTGGTATTAATCAGTAGATGTGCTCATTAGTTTATTGCGCAGACATAGAACATTTCAGTGATCAAAGGAGGTGAGATTTATGATAACGAGTTCCAGTGCATGTTGGAAGTGTTAGCTGTAGCTGTCTAAGCTTTGCTAGTAGCAATCAGTAGATGTGTTCATTAGTTCATTGTGCGGACATAGAACCTTTCAGTGATCGAAGGAGGGGATCTAGTCTCTGTTGGACTTCTAAGGTTTGGTTGCACTTGTGACCCCTGATTTCAGAGTGAGGGGAAAGCGTTTGATTTGCATGAATTAAAACATCTTGGAATTCCTACCAGCCACTAGTCTTTCAATTTTCTTGCATGTCTATATAATCCAGTCATGTGCTCATAGCGCATCCAATCTTCCATGACCACTTCCAATTGGCCTTGCAGTATGCAAGTATTGTGTAAAAGGTTGCTTGTGCTTGTTTGCCACAGTGCATCGCAAGTTGCGGGTGCAACCAATTGATCTCATGTGGTTCTTCCACATCATTCCTTTCTAGGACAGTATCTAGAAAGGTTACTAGGGTTGTGATCAATTAATGTTACACTTCCATTATTTTCATCTGCCATAGTTTTGATGTCATATGGAGTGGTGTTACACAGTGCCAGGCCTACAGCCGACACAAGGTCAGCACAGCATGATAAGAGGATTAGTGATTCCTGAAGGTTTGTTAGGTGTTAATTCAGGTTTTGTTTGTATTAAGATTGGTTTGTTAGGAACTCAGGATGAAGACTAACTTGTTCCATACTTCCATTGTCCTCTATATATGGGAGTGGATATTCATGAATAATAAGGAAGCAAAAGTTAATATCTTGACCTCTCCCTCAGTTCTATAATCCTAGCACCAGGGAGGCGAAACTTGTCGAGCATAGCAGCTGCTCTACAACACCTTAAGCCCATAACTTCACAACAAATGGGGCAGACTGCAATGTCTGGGCTGTCTCACAACAAATGGTGCAGACTGAAATGGTTGGGATGCCTTGCTAGATTCTGATACATTTGCCTTTAAATTTTCAATCTTCTTGTATAATCTCAAATATCCTCTTCCTATTATTACAGTTATGATCCGTTCATTGTGTTGGTCACTAGAACTGATGGTATCAATTGCATTGTGTTCAATCTTGCCATCTTTTGCTGTGCAATACCATTTTATCATGTTGCTCTCTTGACCTGCAGGTTATGGATAAGCACTTGTCGATTCTTGCAAAACAGCATGTAGAAACAAGGTTTGTGAAAGTCCATGCTGAGAAGGCTCCTTCCTGACAGAAAAGCTCAGGATAGTTGTCCTTCCGACTCTTGCCATAGTTAAGAATGCCAAGGTTGAGGATTATGTGGTAAGTGAAACGCTCTTGTTAGTGATTCCTTAGCCTTGTATTTAGTTTAACAATACAGTCATTTCATTTTCTTCTGGTATTTCCAAGGTTGGCTTTGATGAGCTTGGCGGTAAAGATGACTTCAGCACCGAGGATCTGGAAGAACGGCTCGCGAAATCCCAAGTTATCCTCCTCGATGGAGAAGGGTCCGCATACGCAGCGAAGCAGGCTGCTGCCACCAAACGAAGCGTTCGACAATCAGACACCGGCAACTCATCTGACTCTGAATAGCTCCTCAGCTATAACTAAATGGGTACTCAACACAATAGACATATGTTGGCTGTTTCCCCAACAGGCACCCTGTTGTGTTATTATCCTTAGCCAGCAGTACAAGGAGGTGTTAGTCCAGTTTTGAAATTTGAGCTGGGATTGACATTATATATATCTTAAGATCTTGAAGCAAAAGGGGTTGTGGTTTGAGCTGTTGGGTTGTACATGCCATGTGGATCACATCTGATCTGATTGGTTTGATTTGCTACTGTGAGGTAGTACTGTCTCTGTGCTGCGCATGATGATGGCGCCATGAATGAGCGATTGAGAGGTCTCAATCTAGGACTAGGACCATGTGGTCCGGCAGATTGCCTCGTCGTCATCATCCCCTGCTGCGTCTGTACAACATGGCCGCAGCTGTTGCTCCTGTTGCTCATCCATGAATACAGTAGATTCTGTGCAGTGTCACCTTTTCAGCTGCTCACTCGTTTCCCCATGTGCTCATCATCGCTGAGATGAAAGGGAGAACGGTAAAGGTGGTCGATCCGCTGTCTGTTTTGCGCAGATTGTGCCTGCTGGTACTGGTACAGACCTGACGGCAGCTTGAATGCCGGCAAATTTAGGGCCGGGATTGTGGATTGGGATTGATGAATCCCAATTGAATTGCAGCTTCAGATCGGTCGGTTGGTTGGTGTGCCAGGTATCAATGCGTTTCTGGGACTATTCATTCTGTGTGCTGCATCTGTTTGTATTGGCATGTGCCAGGTATTCTTTTTTTGTACTGCCACATAGTAGTAGTAATAGGAGTACTACGTTTCAATTCTTTTCAATGTCCTGTACCTGCAGTGGACACTGGTCAGTGGAGTTAGAGCTCAAATTTGGATCTTGTTTCGCTTAAATTGGGCAAAAATTTGGACACCAGAAAGATGTGGATCTTTACAAAAATACAGGTAAAAATACAATACCACTGCATTGGCCCTACTAAAGCTCTCTAGCCCTAATCATGTAGTACAAAATGATGAGTAGACAAATTCTGGTAGGGTGGGTGGTTACGTCAGACGCACGACCGAGATCAGAGAAATATTCTTAGCGTCTGAGGTGTATAGAGTTTCTATATTCTATTCTATAGAAAACTATAGAAAAGCTGTGGCTTCCTAGTCTTTTCCTCCCAAGAATCAGCAGGTTTGATTGTCTCTTCAGCTGATAAAATTAGAACAATACATACAAGAATCAACAGGGAGAACATTCAGAACTTTTCAATGAATTATTGAGTCCAATTAGGACGAGCTTTCCAGGCCGGCCTCTCATATATTCTACCTTTTTTAGTGCGACTCAGGTCTAGTCATGACACTGAAAAAAACAAACACGACATGTAATGTCGTCACTCATGTTGTTTCTGTGAAGACATCTAGACTCGGTCCAACAAGAGACGTCTAGCACATTATATACTACTAGTACTATAGTACTTAGGAGGGGGTCAATGGCTTAGATCCAATGAAATGACGCAACACGACACGACGGCACTTTTGCCAAGTTAATCTACTTGGCCGGCCAATAAACAAGGGTTTATGTCCCTTGTTTAGGACACCTAATGGCTGATGTAACCACAAAAGATAAGCGTCAGCCGGACCAACAAAAAGGGGTTCACTGGCATGAAAGCTATGAATCAGACGACGACCTTGACATGATCTCCGGGGACGATCACAAGCAGGAAGCGACAGAAAGGAATTGGACTGTGAGCTGAGGAGTTGTTGGAAAGCATCACCGGAAATAATCGTTAAGTATGCTTGTAAGTTGGAAAACAGCAACAATTTAGGTCCTGCATCATCATTGACTTTGACTAATTTGAGGTGCAACCTCATATATATGACTACTTGTATAGTATATAGTGTAACTTTCTAGATGGTTGAAGTTGGAAAACTTCAATGATAATGGTAAAAATTTGGAGAAGATTGTTATAAAACATATAGAGTCATAACAAATACAGCAACTGACTTTGATTTTTTTTGCCAAAAAATTCTAAAGAAAAATCGTGTTTCACGTCAACGGTAGAGATGAAAATTGAAGTAGACCTAAAGGTAAATTCTCAGAAAAGTAACGGGATTATATTCGTCCTCATTGCAAAGGCGGACCAGACACCTAACAGGTTGGATCACCAATAGGTAGCCAGAAAGGAATTTCATTCTTGTATACAGATGATAGAAAAAGATGAGAAATCCAAAATATGCCGGGCACCACACTTTCCCACTTTGCAGATGCACATCCATCCATGGATGTCCCATTCTCTAGTCCAGGGAATAATTCCTCAGTGTTAATAGGGGATTGTTCAATATTAGTTACAAGCCGATCTAACTATTTTTGCAGGTACTATTCAAAGGACCATATTGATCATGTCAAAGAGCAGTTAATTACAGCAGTGTAGAGACAACAAGGAACAACATCTTTCAAATTTACTGAGCACTAGAGTTTGTCTCCTTTGGATGGCCACAATATTAATTTGAGCTTTGAGATGGACACTTTTAATTGTTTTCGATGTAATTGGTCTATTCTCTTGGTATCAAGAGATGAAGCCAAGCTTGTCTCCTTTATCTAAAAATAGTCTGTCCGAGAATAAAGACAAACAAACCTAGAGTAGCAAGCAATAAGTCGAATAACCCAAGGACCAGACACCTCGCCATCTGGAGTGCCACTTGTTAGGCAGCCAAGGAGGATTATATTCCTGGATGGAAGAGACGATCTGGTTCTGTGGGTTCCGTTCCGGAAACACACACACGAATTTAAGATGTGATGAGATGCTCCGGCAAGGCCACTTTCGCGCTCGTGGTTCCTTCCTTCTGTACTGTGGAAACACTCAAGTACACAGGCTGCGTGTATGCTATGCATTTGGGAACCCGATCCCCCCATTCCAGGGGTGAAGAAAGGTGGCTGGCCGGCTGAATAAAGTTGCATTGCTATTGCTGCAAGCATCGGCATCAGTATCGTCGACCCAACCAACCATGGCGTGAAGATTGCAGAGCACACAGCACAATGGCAGGATATATTGGCACAGCAGCAGCAGCACACGAGAGGGACCTGACCTGACCTGACCTGACCTCTGTATGCAACTTTGCTCGCTGCCTTTCTGCTCGATCGCCTTTTGGCGAATCCATCCATGGCATGGAGACTTTTTGGAAGTGGAGGGATCGGAGGGGGGTGGGTGGGTGATCCATCGATTGATGAGGCCGAAAAGTGAGAGTCACGGTCGAGCATCAATCATGGCATCTCATCTGACCCCATAACATGCATGGCTTTTTCAGCCCTCCCCATAATTGCGTGCTGGAACAAGGAGGAGAGATAGATCATTCATCAATGGGAGCGAGGAGGAGAATACTTGGATTGCTGTTAGGTTGCTGCCATGGTGTCAACAAAGGTAGGCAGGCTGGAAGTGCCTAGGGAGCAGTAGACAATGCCAGTGCTCCCTTTGTCTCTAATTAACCGTCGCCGTTGGCTTTTGTGCCCCAAAGTTTGATTTGATTTGGGTACAACATGTGCAACATTTGTATCTCTAAATAACTTTTTTAAAAGACAACTACATCCAAATATGTATATGAACTAATTATGTACCATAAACATTAAAATTTGTAATACATATTCAATCAAAGATATTTACGGGAATCGAAAACAACCCGACATTTAGGGACGAGGGAGAGGAAGTCTTCTCATGCATCTAGTCAATCAGCATCGGATTGGATTGCACCAGGATCAGGCACCTTTCTGCCTTTATGAACGGCTCACTTTTTGCTCCGACTGACTGAAATCACCATACTATTGCTATGCTAGTGCTAGCTGCTCTCTTTCCTTCTCAACTGATGGGATCGGATAGGGTTGCCTGTTGAGGAGGGGATTCTCAGTGTACAGTACTTCTGTCCTAAAATAAGTGTCATTATCACTTCGCGAGTCAATGTTTTGAAAATACCGGGCGATTATATATTAAAATATATGAATATTTATGTTAAGTAATTAGTATCATCGGAAAGATCTTTAAGTTTAATTTTTAATAAATTTATTTGAAAATTTAAATGTTGCACGTATTTTCTACAAACGTAGTCAAAGCTGAAAAGTTTGACCAAAAGTATGCTTCCCATAACTTTAAATTCTTTTTGGGCCAGAGGAGTAGAGTGTGGATTACTGTATTTGCCAATCTGTCATGCATGCTCATCCATCTCCCACTGTATGTGCTCATAGCATCGGTCTGTTATCCCCAAAACGAAAATTCCAGATAAAGACACACAAGGAATGAAAAATTCACTACCTCTATGACGGCAAAACGACAATAGTACTTTACTTTAGCTTAGGAAAAGATGGATGAACTGATAAAAAGGAAAAAGGTCGTCCTAGTGGCATGGGAGGAACTGAGCATGCATGCATATATGTTTCCTGCAAGAGACAATATACAAACATGAGATGACAGATTTGTAGTGGCATGGTCGTTGCATCACTAGTAGTTTTCTCGCTTGTTTGACAAATTAAAAGCTGGCTAGCTGCTTCCCTGTGCCCACACGGCCAAGCAAGCCTTGGTCAAGCTCCTCCTGATTACAAACACACTGATCACCTTTTTGATCCGTTTTTCTTCCCGGAAAGGATGACCATCTCGAGGAGTTTCGTATCGTCTTGCACAACTCTGAATCACGTTAATTGCACGTCCTAGTCAGGATCTGACTCACAAAGTGGTGGTCCTGTTTTCCTCTTCCCTGTTTCTTCAACGGTATGGGCTAGCTTTTCTGTGATTTTTTTTTTGAAAGATCCAGGAGTTGTTCCGGCTTTGTATTAATAAGAAGAAGTGGATTGACCCAGTTTACGAGGGAAACCGGGCCTAAAAACCAAACTCTGGCCAATACAACAGAGAACGACTTGAAAAGAGAAAAACCGAGCACCGAAAAGCCAAGTAGGTCATCGTTGCCCGGCCTGACAAGCATATGCAGGTGCAGCTCCGACTTCCGACCAAAGCCTCCCGCTCACAACCTAGCCGAGCGAAATCCACAAATGGCGCCGGGAAGGTTGCGACGTTCAAAGCGCCACCGTCACTCGTCCGGCGGACGGTCTTCACCGGTGAGAACTCGGGCGCGACGCCCTAACGGGTTTTAAGCCCCAAGATAGCCTCAGCTCCGACGTCGGCCTGGAATCCAGATCCTTGCTTGGCACCGCTGTCGTTGTTGCCAATCGTCCCGCTAAAACTCACTAGAGGGGCATCGACGCGCCCGGTGCGTAGAGCGCGACCGCAAAAGGCCGTGTCGACCACCTCCGATAAGGCGCCATGCTTGAAAAACCGGCGATTCGGCTCCGTCACACGTGCGTCCACCTACCGCCGCCCACGCCCGATGCCTTTGTCTTGACCACCACCGTAGCGCGGCCATGGCAGCCACCGTAGCCGAGGCCAACAGGGGAGGGACAATGAAGGATAACTGTCCCCAACGCCTGCATAAGGCCTAGCCTGCAAAGCACGCCACCAGCCACCACCGCACTCGCCGCCAGCTGCCGGCACGAGGGGCCGCACCTAGCCGGCACGCGGATCCGACCACCTAGGCGTCGGATCGGACGTCTTGCCGCCAAGGAGGACCGGGGATGCCGGAGAAGGGGACCTGCCGTCATCCAACGCTAGACGCCGCCCGGCCCAAAGGGCCCCAAATCCGGCCGCGAGGGCAGAGGACCCGGAGCCCCGCCATGCGTAGCCGCTCCCATCCAATGGACCTCTCCGGCGGCGCCGCCAGATCCGACCGCCTGCACGCACAATCCCGCACTGGTCCGGCCGTCCAGATCCCTGAGAAAGCCGCCAGCGATGGGGGAGGGTCGACGTTGGGGGCGAACCGTTTTGCGCCGTCGCCCAGCCGTCACGCCGCCCGGCTGCGGTGGCCAGCGCCGACACAGGCATGGCGGCGACCCCGCCGAGCCCCATGCGGCTCGGCGAGGCGGCGCCCTGCCCGCCCCGCTGCACCACCACACCACCGAAGAAGAGGAAAAAGTGCCCCGCCGCCGCCATCCCGGCCGGCCGCCGGCCTGCCGGCTCTCGGCGAGCATCACAAGTGGAGGGCGACGCGGGCCTGTGTGGAAGAAACCTTTCTGTGATTTTTCTCACCGCATCATGTTTGGGTTATTTGTTTATTTTCGTTCACTACTACTACTACATGTCTGCACATAGCTATTCCATTTTTTATACTATATATATTCAGGTCAATAGAAAAATTGCACCTTTCAGCTCAATAGTGCTTGAGCCATGTTATAAATATGAAGTACAGTGAGGTTACAGACTAAACTATGCATGAACAAGCTTGGTCTGAAATATTAGGTGCTACTCTATACCGCAACTGCAAAACCGAATTAACAAGTAATGTTGGTTGAACTGAAATATTAACCACAGGTCCACTGGAGAAAATTAATCCCTGAGTACAAGTCCATTTTCAGAAGATTGATTGATGATGAGTCCCTTTGACATTTGACTCCTTCCACTGGCCATTTGATCTGGTCAATTTCAACAATTTGGTAACTACTATTCATAGCAAGTGGAAATGGAGAGCATGTAGATATGAGCAGCAGCAAGACGAGTTAGGTCCGGGGAGGAAAAGCAAATAATAAATGGATGCACATGGAAGGAAATGCAGAGTTCAGTTGGGTGGGGTGGGTCCCACCGCTCCTTTCAGTTTTAAAGTCTCCTGTGTCCTTTCTTGTTTGATTCTATGAACCTGTGTGTGTGTGTGTGTAAAGGCATGCATCTTTCTGTCTTTCAGCCACCCATCCGTCTTTTCGGACGCTCCTTTTTTCTTCTTCTTTTTCTGATCACATTTGGCATTGGGGTTGGCGTTGGCTGATCGATATTATTGCCTTCAAGAAACGGCTCTTGGGAGGTAGTATCATCATCGACATCGATTCTCTGTGGCCGACCCTCCCAAGTGGCCTCCAGTGTGCCACGCAAGTTGTTGACTGAATCATCATGCATCTGTTAAACATTAGGAAAAAAAACAGAGAGAACCATTTCAATTCAACACTGGTGTGCATGATGATTTGATTATTTGTCTACAGTAGGTGATTATGATTCCAACTCTGGATCAGTGCACATGTTGCAGATTTGCAGCTATAGTTGGGAGTTATGCATGGGGCTGGGGCTCCATTGAATTAAAAATTAAGAGATGCATGGGTAGGCCACGTGTCATTGAGAACTACTTGTAGGTAGGAGGAAAAAAGGTGTGGTCAAGTGGAACCACTTTGTCTGTCACTAATACGTGGGTGTAAATGAAATCATACACGAGTACAATGTAATTTTGTATCATGATATATAC
Organism: Hyparrhenia diplandra; assembly: GCA_015847255.1. NCBI lineage: Eukaryota > Viridiplantae > Streptophyta > Magnoliopsida > Poales > Poaceae > Hyparrhenia > Hyparrhenia diplandra. The sequence continues at coordinate 2,313 of JADLZK010009251.1, read as the reverse complement.
GGCACGACGGGGAACCTAGCCGAAAATGTGAGGTACATAGGACCGAGATCGCTATACCTATACCAGTATACCACTCACCGAAAAAACTACTATGACTATGTATGCATATACCATATCTATATGTTGGTAATACGTATCACATAACAAGTACCCCCTCCACCTATAAAACAAGTCATTTATGAAAGCAACACGCTATAAAGAAGTCTAATGTTGGCTTTTTATAAAAAATATTTTATTATAAAAGTGATATATGTATACTTTTATGAAAATATTTTTCAAAAATAAATCTATTCATATGGTTTTTACATTGCCAAACTCAATCGCTTAAAAATGTATTCATCATTTAGATTGCCAAAATGTTTGACCTAAGTCTTATCCAAAAGGAACATTTGTCCGTACGATACCCAAAATGACATTGTTTTTGGCGACGGACATCGTCTTTCTCCATATTTACAGACACACTTTGCCGTTTGATATAATTTAGCCCATGGACACTAAAGGGAGAGAAACTCACCACCAAAACAGCTGCCATTTAAAAGCCGTAAGGTCAATGGCTATGAAAATTTAACAACAACAAGATATGATGATTACTACAAATCATCAAATACTCATTCCAAAAAACCTAATTAAAAGACGTGATATGACATCAAGAATAATTAAGTCCGGCCATATCATGTCCTTAACTAGGTTTTTCTATGAAAATGAGTATTAGATGATTGTAGATAATTATCGTATCTTGTTGGTGTTAAAATTTCATAGCCATTGGCCTTACGGCTTACAAAATGACGATTGTTTTGGTGGTGAGTTTCTTCCCTTCCTTGTCCATGGGCTAAATTACAATAAACAGCGATGTGTTCTTCTTGAAATATGGAGAAAAGACGATGTCCGCACCTAAAAAAGTGCCACATTGATTGTCCTACGACAAATTTCCTACCCAAAATGACTTGAATTATGAGATGGAGAGAGTATATTCTATCTAACATATACATAACAAAGAAACGAACAGTACTGAAAAAAGTCTAAACACGATTATGTTAACAAAACTCAGTCGGATGGGGAAAGACCGCTCCACCCAGATTGTTCTTAAGAAGAAACCTCGGTTTTCCGGTCGAAAAATCCCCTCAACCCCGGTCCGCCCTAACACTAGGAGCTTCTAGCCCATGAGAACTATGATCCTCAATCCATTTGGAGAAGACCGGGCCGAATTACACCGAACCCACGAGGCGGTATACCAACCGAGCCCCGGGCCGGACAATCGTAACCCCCCGTGGCCGGTATACCATACGAGCCCACGGCTCGATCCATACGGGACCTGGGCGAAGCTCTTCACTAGTGCTTTGGGCACCGGGATTGATCGAGGAAATTTTTAACCACGGCTGAAATTCGCTCGCGGGGATTGAACTCGGGGCGCGTGAAATCTTACCGAGAATCCTAACCATTAAATTTTAGGACCCCTTTGGCAAACACGATTATGTTTCACGTGAAAAGCACTTAAGGAGAATTATTTTTGTTCCATATAGTCTAGATAATTTAAAGAACAAATTATCAAAACAAGACAAAAATCATAAACAACCTTGGGTTAAAATAAATTTAGTAACGAGTTTTATTCTTATGCAGTTATGCATCTGTGCTTTTGTTAACGCTGTACCGACGATATCATGCATCTCATGTTTTAAACGTCGTCGTACGTCTATGGTTGTAGGAGTCGTCGTACGTAGCAGTGCCACCCACCTGACAGCACTTTTAATTTGTGATCTACGGACAGTGCCGTCCGTCCGGCCGGCACACACATGAATGTGCTGGTGAAAATACTAAAGGAACCGTGCCCGTACCGCCAGGGCGCAAACTACCCGGCAGGCAGGCATGCACGAGGCATGTCTCCTCCTCGCCTTTGGATCTTTGCACGCAAGCGCCAAGCAGCCTGGCCTTTGGATCTTCTCACTTGTCACGCACACGTTCGTACGTTCTGGTCCTATTCACTCACCTACTGGAGTAGTACGTTATTACGTACGGGAGACAAAAGCCTGTTGTTGCACTGAGCTGAGATATACACAATATATATAGTGTAGGAGGGCTACCCCTGTACACAGCACACTGCAGCGCCTGCAATTTTGTTGCAACGACGGAGAGCCAGCAAGCAACGATTAACGACCACTGTGATCCTGTGAATCTGTGATCGATCGAGAGTCACGCGCCGGCTATGACTCCTGTTGTACGCTGTGCATCAATATAGTGCTGATTCAGGATCGATTGACCCACATGCTGCCGGGTTGTTCATCGGACACGCTACACCCCTTTGTAACAAGACTTCCT